>CM052719.1:34961999-35017834 GCA_028551405.1 Uromys caudimaculatus
TTTAATCCCAGCACTTGGGAGGCAGAGGTAGGCGGATTTCTGAGTTCGAGGCCAGCCTGGTCTAGAGTGAGTTCCAGGACAGCCAGGACTACACAGAGAAACCCTATCTTGAAAAACCAAAAAAAAAAAAAGGGCCAGTAAAAATCTTCAACAAAATTATAGAAGAAAACTTCCCTAACCTAAAGAAAGAGATACCCATGAACATACAAGAAGCCTACAGAACTCCAAATAGACTGGACCAGAAAAGAAATTCCTCCCATCACATAATAATCAAAACACCAAATGCACTAAAGAAAGAAAGAGTATTAAAAGCAGTAAGGAAAAAAAGTCAAGTAACATATACAGGCAGACCTATCCGAATTACACCAGACTTCTCACCAGAGACTATGAAAGCTAGAAGATCCTGGGCAGATGTCATACAGACCCTAAGAGAACACAACTGCCAACCCAGGCTGCTATACCCAGTAAAACTCTCAATTACCATAGATGGAGAAAACAAGATATTCCATGACAAAACCAAATGTACACAATATCTTTCCACAAATCCGGCCCTACAAAGGATAATAGATGGAAAACACCAACACAAGGAGAGAAACTACACCCTAGAAAAAGCAAGAAAGTAATCTTTCAACAAACCCAAAAGAAGATAGCCACACAAACATGATTTCACCTCTAACAACAAAAATAACAGGAAGTAACAATCACTTTCCCTTAATATCTCTTAACATCAATGGACTCAATTTCTCAATAAAAAGACTAACAAACTGGATACGCAAACAGGACCCAGCATTTTGCTGCATACAGGAAACACACCTCAGTAAAAAGACAGACACTACCTCGGAGTAAAAGGTTGGAAAACAATTTTCCAAGCAAATAATCCCACAAAACAATCTGGAGTGGCCATTATGCTCTAAGATCAAGAATCGACAAATGGGACCTCATAAAATTGCAAAGCTTCTATAAGGTAAAGGACACTGTCAATAGGACAAAACAGCAACCAACAGATTGGGAAAAGATCTTTGCCAATCCTACATCCAATAGACGGCTAATATCCAACATATACAAAGAACTCAAGAAGTTAGACTCCAGAGAATCAAATATCCCTATTAAAAAATGGGGAACAGAGCTAAACAAAGAATTCTCAACTGAGGAATATTGAATGGTCGAGAAACACCTAAAGAAATGTTCAACATCCTTAGTCATCAGGGAAATGCAAATCAAAACAAGTCTGAGATTCCACCTCACACCAGTCAGACTGGCTAAGATAAAAACTCAGGTGACAGCAGATGCTGGCAAGGATGTAGAGAAAGAGGAACACTCCTCCATTGCAGGTGGATTGCAAACTGGTACAAACACTCTGGAAATCAGTCTAGAGGTTCCTCAGAAAATTGGACATAGTATTACCTGAGGACAGTTATATCACTCCTGGGCATATACCCAAAAGATTCTCCAACATATAACAAGGACACATGCTCCACTATATTCATAGCAGCCTTATTTATAATAGCCAGAAGCTGGAAAGAACACAGATGTCCTTCAACAGAGAAATGGATACAGAAAATGTGGTACATTTACACAATGGAGTACTACTCAGCCATTAAAAATGATAAATTCATGAAATTTTTTGGGAAATGGATGGAACTAGAAAATATCATCCTGAGTGAGGTAACCCAATCACAAAAGAACACACATGATATGCACTCACCAATAAGTAGATATTAGCCCAAAAGCTCGGAATACCCAAGATACAACTCACGGACCACATGAAGCTCAAAAAGAAGAAAGACCAAAGTGTGGGTGTTTTGGTCCTTCTTAGAAAGGGGAACAAAATAGTCACGGGAGCAAATATGGAAACAAAGTGTAGAGCAGAGACTCAAGGAAAGGCCATCCAGAGACTGCCTCACCTGGGAATTCAGCCCATATGCAGTCACCAAAACCCAACCCTATTGTGGATGCCAAGTAATGCTCGCTGAAAGAAGCCTGATATAGCTGTCCCCTGAGAGGCCCTGCCAGAGCTGGACAAATACAGAGGCGGATGCTTGCAGCCAACCACTGGACTGAGTGCGGGGTCCCCAGTGGAGGAGTTAGAGAAAGGACTGAAGGAGCTGAAGGGGTTTGCCACCCCATAGGAAGAACAACAATATCAACCAACCAGACCCCCCAGAGCTCCCAGAGACCAAGCCATCAACCAAGGAGTACACATGGCTCCAGCTGCATATGTAGCAGAGGATGGCCTTGTCGGGCATCAATGGGAGGAGAGGTCCTTGGTCCTATGAAGGCTCGATAGATGCCCCAGTGTAGGGGAATCGAGGGTGAAGAGGTGGGAGTGGGTGGGTGGGTGGAGGAACACCCTCATAGAAGCATGGGGAAGAGGGATGGGATAGGGGGTTTCCTGGAGAAGGGGAAACCAGGAAAGGGGATAACATTTGAAATGTAAATAAAGAAAATATCAAAAAAAAAAAAAAAAAGAGCAAGAATCATCTCAAAAATAACCAGTAATGATTTTTTTTTTAAAAAAGTGTACCTGGTGTGTTGTTTTATTCAAAAATTCCTTATGAGATTTCACTCTTCTGATCTCAGTGTAGTAATAGGTTTGGGCATGCTCATAAAACGCATTTTCTAATCTGTTAAACAACAACAACAACAAATAGAGTTACTCAAAAGCAAACTTTTTTTTTTTTTTTTAAAGATTTATTTATTTACTTATTTAATGAGTACACTGCAGCTGTCTTCAGACACACCAGAAGAGGGCATTGGATCCCATTACAGATGGCTGTGAGCCACCTTGTGGTTGCTGGGAATTGAACTCAGGACCTCTGGAAGAGCAGTCAGTGCTCTTAACCACTGAGCCATCTCTCCAGTCCCCAAAAAGCAGTATTCGTTGAGAACTAAAAGCACATTTGTTGACCAATACTGTACTCCATGATTAAGATGAAAAATGAAGCAGTGTATAATCTGGATTTCTAGGGGAAAAGTCAAAAATCAGACCTCCCCTAACACCACTGAAAACCATTTACAACACAGGGTAGACCAGATTTTAAAACCTCATAATTTATATAAATTAAGTGATCATTAAGAATGCTTTCATCCTTACTATAATTTTATAACACATCTGAAAAAAATGTTTAAAATTGAATTACATTTCACTGGTTTTTAGTTTTCTAATATTTATTGTTTAAAAGAAAACTTCTGGGGAGAATAAAGACAATTGGCAAATGAGATAGAAATAACATTAACGTTATCAAAGTCTTGCTTCATCGTACAATTCCGAGACCAGTAGGTGATTCACACTGTACTGGAGAATGTGACCGTCAGAGGTGTGAAAGAAAAGTGAGTCCACAGGCAAAGAACAGGTGAGGGACGTCAAGGGCTCTCCTCAGGAAAACCTCAGTTTAAACCATGTTCAAAAGATTTTTTTTTTTTACCATATCTGAGGAAAACAGAGTAAGTCAAATTTTAAATCAAACACTTTATTTACTTCTTTATGGACAAGGCCTAACTGTAGTCTTGGCAGGCTTTGTCCTCACTAGTGCAGCCCAGGCTGGCCTTGAATTGGCAACGCTCCTGCCTCTGCCTCCTGAATGCTTGGATTATAGGCATGTGCCACCATACCGGGCAGATAATGTATTTTAAATTGGATTTTCTAGGTTAAATTTTTTATTTTCGAAGTATAATTTTTAAAAAATGTTAAAATATGAAAATAAAGTTAGATTCTAATCTTGAAACAAATGTTATTAACTTAAACTTGTCCTTAAGATTTTACAAGTTGGACCACTAAGGAAGCTCATGAAATATCAAACTGTAGCCAGAGCTCTCTTTATAGGTTATTCTCAGAGACGAAGAGATAACCTTCAGGGATAACCTTCACAAGAAGTTACTTCCATCTCTATGACCTGAAGAAATGTCAGAGACAAGCTCGGTTCAGTTTCTAGATGGGCTGTGTACTCAGATACAACATGTTTTCACCGAGTAGAACAGACCTGGGGTATGTTGGCCTGGTTAGTCCTTAAACTTAGTTTGACTTTGGGCTGGTAAGATGGCTCAGCAGGTAAAGGAGCTTGCTGCCCTGCCAAACAACCTCAGTTCAATCCCAGGGACCCACACGTCGAAGGGCAGACCTCACTTCTCTAATTTGTCCTTTGACCTCTGTGGTATGTGCATGCCCTTGTCCTCTGAGTCATTAATAAATAAGTGTAATTTTAAAGCAAAAACCCTGGTTACCTGGAATTAAACTCCTCTCGGCTTTTAAGCAAAGCAGGTTAGATAGTTATAGAGACAGTCTGGCTATGTCAGAGATAAGTTCATTTCAGTTTCTAAGTGGGCTGACAGAGTTGCAAGATCCTCACTGTTTGTTTTTGACACAGGGTCTTTCTATGTAGCCCCAGGTAGACTGGAACTCCCTAATGTAGACCAGGCTGGTCTCAGACTCCTCTCAGTCCATTCATTTAGTGGTTGGCCAAGCTGAGCTTCACCGTCCACGATGTTTTTATGAACATTTTGTTGTTGTTTGTAAGTAAAAGGGTCTAAGTTACTAACTTTTCCTTCCTAAGAACAAGAGAAACTCTGATTTACCTTATAATGTAGCCCACAAGGTGGTCAGTGTGGGGCAGCACAAACAGAGACTTGCCTGAGAGATCACACACGTTGCACAAAGCCGCAGCCCTCTCAGAAGCAATGACATCTTCTCCTGTTGACAAGTACCAGACAAACAGAAACAAAGCAAAGGTGTCAGTTCTGTAGTCAAATTTACTCAGGTTTGTAGTCAGGAATAAGTTCCAAGTCCATCACCATGGCAGTGGGGCTCCTGCTCTCCCTGAGGATTTACAGCTCGCAGAAGTTAATGCATTCATATTTGTCTGGAAAATATTGTAGAATTTTCTCCTGAGCCCAAAAGATAGGACAAATAATGCCCAAACCATATCATATGGTAGTTCTAAAACATAAATAAAAATGGAAGCATTCATTCATGAAAGAAGTTTCCAAAGACCTCAGAATGTTCAACATGGCAAGAAAAATTATTCTGGCTTATGAAAATCTGGGAAGGTAAAGAAAAGAATCATGCTGGAGAGATGGCTCAGTGGTTAAGAGCATCGACTGCTCTTCCGAAGGTCCTGAGTTCAAATCCCAGCAACCACATGGTGGCTCACAACCATCCATAATGAGATCTGACGCCCTCTTCTGGTGTGTCTGAAGACAGCTACAGTGTACTTACATATAAAAATAAATAAATCTTTAAAAAAACAAAACAAAACAAAACAAAACAAAAAAAACAAAAACAACTTTAAAAAAGAAAAAAAAGAAAAGAATCATATAAAGTGTCTTAGTTAGGGGTTTACTGCTGTAAGCACACCATGACCAAGGCAACTCTCATAACGACAACATCTAATTGGAGCTGGCTGACAGGTTCAGAGGTTCAGTCCAATATCATCAAGGTGGGAGCATGGCAGCATTCAGGAGGAGCTGAGAGCTCTGTACCTTCACCTGAAGGCTGCTAGCAGAACACTGACTTCCAGGCAGCTAGGATGAGGGTCTTAAAGCCCACACCCACAGTGACACACCTACTCCAACAGGGCCACACCTTCTAATAGTGCCACTCCCTGGGCCCAGCATATACAAACCATCACATAAAGGAAGTGTTTTCCTAGACTATATTACAAATCTTACGTTTCTTTGTGTAAGAGTACATTTTAAATAGAATCAGCCAAGTAAATAACACTTTAGAAGCAAATGCATTAACTGTTTCGTCAACTGACACATGCACAGAGGGGCTAAGCAGAGAGGAAAAAGCAGGACTCAGCATTTGTAGATGTCATCAGTTTATTATTACTTACAACACTCACTTATTTGTATGTGTGCATAGATACCTATGTATGCGTGCACATATGCGTGTGTGCGCCTGAGACGCAGTACACCTGTGGAGGTCAGAGGACAGCTTTCAGGAATTGCTTCTCTCCTTCCACCAAGCGGGCTCTGGAAACTGACTGAACTCAGGCCATCAGCAAAAGCCGTTACTTGCTGAGCCATCTTTCCGGCCTTTTATTGGTGCTTTTAAAAGTTAGCATACTGTCATTCCCCCCAAATAAACATGCAAAACAGTAAACATTAGAAAAAAAAAACTACCTCCTGGATTAGCAATTGGAGAATAAAGCAATAAATGAACTTTCTGTACCTGGGGGTAAAGGCGTTTTCTTTTGAATCAGGACGACTGCAACTTTTGTGTTTCTCCCTTGCAGACTCTGCCTGTGATGGAAAAATAACAATATAACTAATAAAGCAATTAACATGCTTTACCTAAACCTTTGAGGCTTCATATAAAACATAAACCTCATAACTCAACAGAAGATCAATTTCAACCAAAACCATTAAGATAGAATAAACCTTTTCCTACAAGCGACTGAATTCTCATGATGACTTGCACTGTCAAAGGATAATCTCACATCAAGCTTATAATCTTACTAAAATCTGCTCTAGGAGTGAAGCCTCAGGGCCAGTGAGATGGCCTAAGTTGAACTCTCCAACCATACAGTGCAAGGAGAGACCTGACTCCCCCAAGCTGCTCTCTAACCACTCATAGGACCTGCCTCCCAAATACATGAATAGATGCAAAGACCATTTTAATGTGAAATTTTAACATACACTTCAATATAAAAATTAGTTAACTTACTTTTTCATAGTGATACATTATTCGGAATAATTATCTTAAAACTACACAATGATAAAGCAAGTCTTATGGGGACCAGTGAAACACTCAGAGGGTAAAGTGCTTGCTTGTCAGACTGGCAGCCTTAGTTAGAGCCCCAGAACACATGTGAATCTGAAGGAGGGAAGCAACTCTCCACGGCTGTCCTTAGACCCCCACACGTCATGGCACACATGAACAGAAATACAAATCATGTACATAAACAACAATAACAGACAATCTGTAAGTGGCTTATGAAAGCGGCAGAGAGACGGCTCAGCATTTAAGAGCTCTTGCTATCCTTCCAGTGGACCAGAGTTCGATCCCCAGCAACCACTGTGGGGTGTTCACAACAGCCTACAACTCCAGCTCCTGGGGCTGTGATGCTTTTTTCTAAGTCTCTAAACTCTAGGATACATATGCACATAGACACAGTCACTTGAACACACATACACATGTACACACACACACACACACACACACACACACAAAAACAATAAAATATATCTTTTTTAAACAAAATGTCCTTTGAGAAAAGTGTCTTATGAGGCCTGATATAAACTGTTGTCTCCCAAAGAGATCATAGTATAAGACAAAAGTCTGGAGCTCCAGGCCAGTGTGCCCTCTACATTTCTTCACATCCTGGGCACCATATTGTTAATACATAATATCACCTCTTAGAAACAGAACAAGTGTCAAAGGTTAACAATCTCAGTTACCATTGCAGTTTAAACACTACTCGATTACTTCCAAGTGGTTGTGAACACGGCTGAGAACACAGTTCAGGGTTAGCGTGCTGGCCTTGAACACAAGGGCTCAATCCCTGATGCCACAAACATGTAAGTCCCTAGAGAACAGAACTTGCGAGCACGGCTGCGGCCTGACCGCGCTGTACCTGACAATCTCCACTCTGGTAGCGCACTCAGACTGCTTTTCCTTCCACTGAGGCTCGTCCCAGTCCAGTTCATAGAACACGACCACCAGCGCTGGCACCAGGTTCAGATGCTTATTCATCCAGCCGGTCTTCAGGATCCCCTTAGGGATGTACCACTCGTATGAAGTTCTCTGCCAACCATGACAACAAAGTTAGCTGGCAAGAGAAGCAGCAGATGCCACCGCCTCCAGAGCCCCAGGCACTTCACACGAGTTTGCCTTGTTCAGCATGCACACTGCCCATTTCTAAGATGAGAAAGTCAGCCCATCAGAAGTAAGTGTCTAAGTCAGAGTGGAACCTCAACCACACAAACACTGCACTTCCCACCAGAGCAAGAATGGCCTGGGCGTGGGGAGTCTCAGCTCCTGTAAACCGCACTCAGTCATCTTCCAGGTCTGCTTCTACTCCTCCCCATTCCCATTTCTGTCCCTGTAAAATAGTAAAACAATCTAGAACCCACTATGCAGCATTTGTTTAGTACTGCCCCGGCAGCGTTTCACCGCGCCCATAGATAAAATGAAAACGGTTTAAAAACGGCTGAAGCTGAACCTAACTGCAAAGGCCATGGATTCCCCATGAAGCCAGCAGTGATGACCAGGTAATGTGACACCTGCCTCTTAAGAAGACTGTTAAAATCATGGAGAAGTAGGGGAGTATTTTAATGAAAATAAAAGTGAATAGGAGGTAGGTGGAAAGGATGCTTTCTACAAAGCCTAGGAGTTCCTGAGTTCAATCCTCAGGTCCCACATGCCATCTGAGCTTCTGTCTCTCTCTCTCTAAATAAATTTTTAAAAAGAAAAAACTGTAGGCTCATAGTATAGAAAGCATTGCAATTAGTCCTCTTGAGGTTAAAAGTGTTATTAAACATATGCATATATGCCATAGTATATGAAAATACCTGTTTATCCTTAGGCACAACCGTAACCTTTGCCCTGATAAACTCGGGTATCAGCACACACAATTGGAACAGGACTGGAAGTAGGAAGAGGACAGGGCTATGAACGAATGCAAGCGAGCCTATGTCATTACCTTTGATCTACATTTTGGGTATTCATGGTCACCTGGGAGCACCTTGAAAGAAATTGGTACCCGGTCAGCTCTCCGGTTGGCACAGAAAGCATCCCAGACTGCTCGATGGACAGCATTATAAACCAGATCAAGGCCAGTAAGTGTAACAAAAGCCATAGGCCGGCAACATAGCTCCACAGGGAAGTCCCACTGTGTGGGGCTCATGTTTAAGACGTGACGGAAAACTCTGAAATACAAATGTCAAAAAAAAAAAGTCTTAAAAGTCAACATCAATATCTAATTCTAAACATTCCAAGAAGACAAAAGGCTCTGCATATACAGTCAAGCAAACAGAAGAGAGCAAAGTGAAAACTTTAATTACTAAGTCAGACTTATTAAAAATACTAATCGCATTGCTATTTTTAATTTCACAGAAAAGGTTGTATTCAATTTTCAGACAAATTCTCCATTTTCAGTAATCTTTCACAATGTATATCAAAGTGTGGAATGAACAGACTAAGAAAGCAGGTAATTAAATTAAATTAAAATAGGTCCAGCCTGGAGTGCTGGCACATGCTGTAATCTCCGCACGACGGAGGCAGGAGGATCAAGTGTTCAAGACAGGCAGGTGTAAAATAGTAAGACTCTGTCTCAAAAAAGTTTTTAAAAATATTCAAGCCGCCAGGCAGTGGTGGCGCACGCCTTTAATCCCAGCACTTAGGAGGCAGAGGCAGGCAGATTTCTGAGTTCGAGGCCAGCCTGGTCTACAGAGTGAGCTCCAGGATACCCAGGGCTACACAGAGAAACCCTGTCTCGAAAAACCAAAAAAAAAAAAAAAAAAAAAAAGAAGTGGTCAAAATATAATATGGCTACCATATTTGCCTAATACCAAACAGTCTAGACAAGAATGTGAAAGGGCCATTTCCCTTGATAAGGGGAAGTAGAATTAATTTACATAGTTTTTAAATTAGTGCCAACTGAGAGGTATATAGTATGAATTACAAAAATAATATCAAAATTTCCAGCAGTTGTGTTAGAAGGTAAAAGAGAAGTTGGCTTAGAAATCACTGAAAACCTAGTATTCAAGAGGCAGAGGCAGGAAGACTATTCAAATTCCACAGTCTACAGGGCAGGTTCAGGCCAGCCAGGGCTATGGAGATCTCAAAAACAGCCCCCCCCCCCCCCAAAAAAGAAAGATGTGGGATTTTTGATATATTCTATTTTAGCCAACAATATTTTCCAAACATCATTATACGTTATCGATGAACTTGTAAAAACCTATGTGTGCATTGTCTTCAAACCCTGTGTGTATTTTATAGGAACAGCACAGCTCAGTTCAGACTAGCCCATTTCAAGTGCTCTATAGCTCTCCCCCCCCCCCCCACTGTCATACCTGACAGTGATTACAGCAAATCTGTTCCAACAACATCATGAAAACTGCATCAACAATCCCTGCCTTATTCTACCTTACAAGCTTTGGCACTTGCAATGGCCCTGCTTATGCTGTAGGAAAAATTTTAAAAAGGAACAGAATAGGACAAGTGTTGACTGAATAGATTTCAATGACACACAGGAAAGAAATCGGTTCCTGATTTCCTGGAAAATAATGGAGAAACCAAGCAAACTATTAACAGAAAGGGAACATGGAAAAGTACAAAGTAAGTCCTCAGCACCAGATCACTTGGTTAGTGCAATCTATCGTAGAAGAGAAACAAGCTAACCCAAAGTATCTACTAAAGAAGACGGCTATCAATAAACAGGTGGTTTGGGATGCAAGACATCGGCTAACAAGCAAGGATTCAGAGACATCCAACTGCAAAAAGATCAAATGAAGAACGAAAAGACTGTCCCTAGGGTCTCAGCATTCGGCTCTAGTAGCTGCAACTGGGCAAGGAGAATAACCTCAAAGTCCTAGAAACTGACACAATTTTCCTCCACTACTCCCACCTCTCTAGAAATAAGAGTGTTCTTTGCAGATGAAGGGGAAACGCCAAGACTGCACCCATGGACGCCAAGGGGAAACGCAGGCCCCCAAGCCAGCCGGGATGGCCTAGACTGGAAGGTCTCTGGGTCCAACTCACCCAGGCCGCACGCCCTGGACCAGCTGCAGCTGCGGCGAGTCGCCGTCAGCCCCGAAAATGGCAGGAGAGACCGGCAGGGGCGTCTAGAAACACGGCCACCTACAACCGACAGCACCAGCCCCAGACCGGGCAGCAGAAGGTGAGACTTCCTTTTCCCCGCCTCCGCTGGCACAGGAAGCACTTCCTGGGCTTGAGTGACAGTACTCCACACCAGTCCTGGAATAGAACGGGGCTCCTTGTTAGGAAGGCGTTCCATTTCCTAGAGGAGAAAGAGTTGGGGGCGGAAAAAGAAGGAACCAATAGGAGAAGCAATCGTGAGAGGGGGCGGGGCTTCTTCGTTACCGCCCATCAGTGGCTGGTCAGAGGGCTGGGTGTCCCTTAACGTGATCTCGGTTCCCGATCACACGTAACGCGATCCTGGGTTCCCGGCCCACAGCCAACTGCTGGTGGCTTGGCGCTGCCGAGGATCGGGAGCGCGCGGAGTTGTATCCACGTCTGCGAGGAGGGTTTCCCTAGATCGAGACGCGGAAACGGGGTGTCCCGGCCTCCCGCCCGCTGCCCGCCCGTTCTTCGCGGTAGCGAACGCCGTGCGCCCGGCACGATGGGTGCCAACGAGGATCAGGAGGTGAGAACCCAGGACTGGACACCCCTGTCCCAGCGCAGGTCCCATCGTGGAGCACCCGGACTTCGCACGTGTCCTTTGCGCTGAGAGCCTTCATCGCCTGTCCGGATATCCCACGTTGGTGGATCCCCTGCCAGATAGCACTGGGCAACCGTATGGCCAGCGAGCATGAATGGTCACGTGAGACTCAGCCTACCGCTTTCCTCGTTTGTCATTTTTTGCAACCCAGAGATCTCCCTAGATTTCCTTGCTAAGATGAGTGTCCTTGGTCCACGACCCTAGTGCACTTGGCCGTCCTTAAATCCCTTGTGTGACTTAGCGCTTGTGTGTCGAGTTATCCTGTCTTAAAATCTGAACGCCTTTAAATTTTAAAACTTACGGTCTCGTAGAGAGGGTCGAGTAAGTAAAATCTCTGGAGAAAAATGAATGACCCCGGTGTTTCGGTTTCTGTCCATAATGCTTAGTGAAGTCGCTCATCCGTCTGTTGTTGAGTGGATATACAATGTTTCGAGCATCCGCACGTCAATCAGAATTGTGTAGTTTGTGCTTTGGTTTTTGGTGGTGTGGTGGTGGTGTGTTTGTTTGTTTTGCAAAATATCAAAGTCGGAAGGAACAGATTCTATAAATCATCTGTCATTGAACTTTCCAACTCTATAATGTGTCCAGGTGAGAAAGGAAAGTGTCTACAGTGCTAGAGCACCCTAGGGTGGCTTGGTGAATGTGGTAGAATAAGGATTAGAAGATAAATCCCACCCGGCGGTGGTGGTGTACACCTTTAATCCCAGTATTAGGGAAGCAGAGGCGGGCTGATCTCAGAGTTTGAAACTAGCCTGGTGTTCCAAAAACGCAGTCTCAAACAAACAAAGAAGACAAATCTTATGTAGTAGTAGACTCCTTGTGTAGTAGTAGATACGGAGTAATTCGCTGTTTATTTTGAGTATGTGGCTTAAAAGTTAACATTTGACAATGTTAATATAGCTAGGCTACAAACACTCCCTAAAGGATCCCCACATCCACAAGGTAATTGGTATCTGAATATCCTGCTAAAATATTCTTACCAGTTCAGTGAATCCAAAGCATTAATGAATCCAGGGGAGAGACTATAGAGGAGGGGGAAGAGACTACTAGTGAGTGGATACAAAGAAAAATGCAGAAGAGGAAAGTCTGATGTCATTTTACACAGTGAATGACTAGTTTTACAGGATCCTGTGCATTTCCTAACAGCTGGAAGAGTTTTGAATGGTTCACTGACAATGGTTGAAATTTTGAGGTGATAGTTGTAATAGGTACACTTATAAAAAAAAAAAAAAAACTGCATTGTTTCCCATAAATACAATTTTTAAAATAGCTATGTTTTTATGTATATGACTGTTTTTCCTGCATGTATGTATGTGTACCACTTGGGTGTCTGGTACCCAAAGAGTCCAGAAGAGGGTATTGGATACCCTGTAAATCACTAAGTGGATGTTGACAGACCATATGACTGTTTTGCCTGCATGTATGTATGTGTACCACTTGGGTGTCTGGTACCCAAAGAGCCCGGAAGAGGGTATTGGATACCCTGTAAATCACTAAGTGGATAGGGTTCTAGACAGCTGTGAACCACCATATAGATGCTAGAAATTGAACCAGGTCTTCTGGAGAGCAGCCAGTGCTCTTAATCCATGAGCCATCTCTCCAGCCCCAATAAATAAAATCATTATGTGTCAATTTGGAAATAGTTCTTTCTCCCAGCAAAACACAAAGTTACACTTGATTGATTGATAGGCCACCATCACCACTGGTAGCTGACTCCACCTTGAACCTAATGAACAAAATTTCTATGATAGCATCCAGGAATCCTTGATTTCAACAGTGAACTTTTATTCTTCCTCATGATAGGTGTCTGGTTTTTGGGTTTTTTTTTTGTTGTTGTTGTTGTTGTTTTTTTAAGGTTTATTTATTTTATGTATATGAGTACACCCTAGCTAACTTCAGACACACCAGAAGAGGACATCGGATCCCATTACAGATGGCTGTGAGCCACCATGTGGTTGCTGGGAATTGAGCTGAGGACCTCTGGAAGAGCAGCCAGTGCTCTTAACTGCTGAGCCATCTCTCCAGCCCAGGTGTCTGGATCTTTGAAGATAGTTTCCTGCCCAGTTTTAAAGATGCTGGCTTTGAAAAATAAAAGGACATGATGTTTCCGGTTCACTTTTGTTCACATATCTTAGTTCTTTCCGTGTCCTGAATTGAGTGTGTGAACAGAATTTCCTTCTCCTCTGCTGAAACTGTTGCATCGCTCTGTCTTCTGATTCACTGTCTGTCAACATCACTTAGTGAGTTATACAAAGTAGTTCATCCCTTATCCTCTACTTGTATATTTAGGTATTAAATGCAATATTTAATGTAATAATGTTAATATTTACCCTGTTAAATATTATCATAGCTTGATTGAAAAGAACTTTGGAGGAGGTATCTTAATTTTTTCATCAGCTTGATTTATTTTCTCATCATCAAATTATCATCCACACATTTTAACAAGCCTGTCTTTTCTTTTTGTTCCTCTTCAAGTTATTAATTAAAATATGGAAAGGGATTATGGCCGAAGTGACATTTCTTGAATCCAGTTTGGATTTCTATGTTTTTCTTTGTTGTTGATTTGTATTGGTTTTGTTCTGATCTGTTCTATAAAGGGAACCTTGCTGAAATCTAAAGAGATTGAATCTGGTACCCGTCTCTAAAGTACAAAGTTATGCTGAGAAGAATTGTTTAGCTTATATCTTGTTGTAATGCTTGCTGGATCCTAAGGATTCTAAGCTCTCATTCCCTGTTTCTTTATGATCTAATCTACAATTTGTACAGGGAGAATAAAGAAATTGTTTTATACACCAGGTTAGGTGTCCATAAGTAGAGTGATAAAAGACAAAATATTTTCAAGTTGCTTTAACCTAGGTCTTGCATCTGCAGTATGGAGAAGGAAGTATGGTAATGCTCTCTTCCCAGGACCTATGTGAGAATTAAGTAAGCTGATACAATGTAAAAATCCTTACTAGCATCCAACACCTACCCTCAAGGAACTTGCTAGTGTGATTGCACTGTGTTGGTAGGCCCACATATATCGTGTTTTGGGACCAGTAAGTTAGGTCACATTTTATATTAACTATGTAATGTGGGTTTGAATGAAAAGCTAAAGCCTTTCTAATCCATGCATGCCACTCAACAAAATCCATTGATTTATTTATTTTTTTCAGATGGAACTAGAAGCTTTACGATCTATTTATGAAGGAGATGAAAGTTTCCGGGAATTAAGTCCAGTTTCATTTCAATATAGGGTAAGACACAGCATGTACAGTGCATGCATTTTGTGGTACAGAGAAGAATGTGGAGATTCTGTCAAACCTGATTCTGTCTTTTTACTCCATGGTTTAACTTTATTGTATTCCCATATTTTCTGAAGCTTTTGTTTTTTAAAAAAATGATTTGTTTTTATTACTTCTCTGTGTATATGTGGGGGCCCACAGGGGCCAGAAGAGGGCATCAGATCTTCTAGAGCTGGAATTATAGGTGGTTGTAAGTCACCTGTAATTTACCAAAGGTAGATTCTGGAAAACAAACTAGGAACCTCTGGAAGAGCAGTAGTAACTGAACCATCTCTTCAGTCCTCTTGACACATTTAAAAGAAAACACAGCCGGGCAGTGGTAGCACACGCCTTTAATCCCAGCACTTGGGAGGCAGAGGCAGGTGGATTTCTGAGTTCGAGGCCAGCCTGGTCTACAGAGTGAGTTCCAGGACAGCCAAGGCTACACAGAGAAACCCTGTCTCGAAAAACCAAAAAAAAAAAAAAAAAAGAAAGAAAGAAAGAAAACACATCACTATGACATTGCTATTGATAACGTTGAAAACTAAATTTAGAACCTCTTAAAAAATATATTTCATATATTTATATTAAATATATACATATATAATATATTCTTATATAAAATACTATATAAATATATTACATATATATAATTTTATTTTATGTGTTTGATGTTTTGCCAACAACTAAGTCTGTGTGCCACATACGTGCCAGGTGCTCACAGAGCCCAGAGAGAGAACATTGGACCCCCTGAATTAGAGTCACGGACAGCTATTGTGAGCTGACATATAGGTTCTGGGAAATGAACGTAAGTCTTCTTAGAAGGGCAACCAATGCTCTTAACCACTGAGCCACCACTCTAGCCGAATTCAGAACCTAAAAACAACAACAAAAACAAACAAACAAAAAACCAATAAAACATTTTGACTTGATTATAAAATGTTAGAGACAAAAGAAATCTTAGGAATTATATGGTATTACCTTCTTAAAGATGACCTCCCTCAGTCCTAGCTGCCTAAAGTCCGCTATGGCTGCTATTGATAAATAATCCTCAAACTTGAGTGTATTGTACACAGTAACAGAAAATAAGTTTTCGTTTGTTCATTTTCTTAAGACAGAATATTATCGTATTGCCCAGGCTAGCTTTGAATTCTTGATTCTCTTACCTCAGACTCAAAGGATAGCTAGGAAATAAATTCTCTATAGCAGTGGTTCTCACCCTTCCTAATGCTGTGACCCTTTAATACAGTTCCTCATGTTATGGTGACCCTCCACCATAAAATTATTTTCATTGCTTCTTTATAACTGTAATTTTGCTACTGTTATGAATCGTCAATATCTGTGTTTTCTGGTGGTCTTGTGTGACCTTTCTGAAAGGGTCATTTGACCCACAAAGGGGTTGAGACTCAGATTGAGAACCACTGATTTCCAACAGTTCCCAGCTCCTCTTCATGCCCGACTGTCATTGTACTGCCTCTATCTGTATGTCAAGAATAATTGTTACTTTACTTGTTGCTGTGACCAAATACCTGATGATAGCAACTTGAGAGCCAGAGAGCTAGGAACACTTCCTGTGCAAGCCCCAGAGCCTGAGCTGGATCCTCAGAGCCCACATAAAGGTGGGGTGATAGAACCGAGCCTCCAAGTCTGCAAAGATCCTATCCAAGTCTGCGGAGTGGTCCTCTGTGTTCTGTGGAACTTGTATTCCTCCACACAAATCACATGTACACAGTAATAATAAATGGAAGGAAGACTTTATTTTGTCTCATAGTTTGAACAGTACAGTTCATCAGTGGCAGGGAAGTTGTGGCAGAAGGATCCCAGGTGAGGCTGTGGTCATGTTGTATCCCAAAGTCAGGAAGCAGAGAAAAGAACACGTGTGTCCAGGTCTCACTCTCCTGACCTGGAGAATGGCTCAGCCCATGGAGTGATGTCCACATTAGTGTAGGTCTTCCTACCTCAGTTAACCTAGAAAACCCCTCACAGACATACTCAGAGGTTTGTTTCTGGGGTGATTCTAAATCCTATCAAGTTATATTAGGGAACTCTAAGTGACCAAGGTCATGCTGCAATTAAGACCTGGGCCCTTCTGTTTTAAGTCCAGCGCCTTCTTGGATCTCCCCAGCCACTGTTATCAAGAGGCTCTGAGGAGTCTCCTAAGTTCTCCTAAACATCCCCATGGACAGTTTCAGTTATTTATTGAGTGCAGTCTGCAGAATAGTCTGGGTTACACTAGAGTGAAGCAGGAAATTGGAGATAGTGTGTCAGTAGTCAAAGGAGACCAGGGCTCTATCTCATTGGACCCTCTGTTCTTACACAGAGCAGTTTAGTAGGCTCGTAGTCTTGCCATAGCTGGTTTAAAGAGGCTTCTGGGTTTCTCTTGCCTGTAGAACGATGGCTCTATTCTTAGCTCCATAATCAAAGTCCACTTTTAAAAAGAGATTTATTTTTATTTTTTGTATATGAGTGTTTTGGCCTGAGTATTGTGTGTATGTGTAGCGTGTGTTCCTGGTACTCTTAGAGGCCAAAAGAGGGCTCCACATCCGGGGAACTAGAGTTGCTGGCTTTCATAAACTGCGTGAGAGTTTTGAGAACCCAACCCCAGTCCTCTGCAATAGTGGTAAATACTCTTCTTTGTTTGTTTTGTTTTTTGAGGCAGGTTTTGAGGCCAGGGTCCAATGAGGTAGAACCCTGATCTCCTTTGACTACTGACACACTATCTCCAATTTCCTGTTTCACTCTATTGTATAGCCCTGGCTGTCCTCGAACTCCCTCTGTAGACCAGGCTGGCCTCAGACTCAGAGATCTGCCTGCCTCTGCCTCCTGAGTGCTGGGATTAAAGGCATGCCCTAGGTGGTGAGTGCTCTTAACTCTGGAGCAAGGTAGGTCTCCAACCACTGCAGTCCTCCGTTTGTTTTGAGCTACCTCTGCCAAACTTTGTCATTTCATTAGGTACAACCGATTGCTAAATGATCTTGTCAGTATCTTTCCCCCACTTAAGTATTGTCTTTAGATACATTGTAACTCTTTTGTTCCTCTCTTATCTCTTACCTATGTGGCTTCTCTAAGCTAAATTAACCTCTGTGACCCATTTGGCCAAAGTCTCTGTCTGCCCTCAGTTTGAAGCAGACTTAATTTCACCTTCACTTCGTGCCTTGTTTTACTTTTAAACATTATCCATTCTGCAGTTTTGTAAGTCATTAGGTGTCTTTGAAGACAGGAGTGGTCCTGCCTCTATCTTTAATACAATGAGACCTTGGCGATCTGTTTCTAAGTATGCCCTGAGTAAGGACTTGGTTACATGAAGCTTCTATCTTCCCTCACCTTTTAATGCTTCCATCATGCCTCTGATTGACTCATACTGACATAACAAGAGGTCCTTACCTTTCTGTGCCTCAACTTACATTGATATTAAATGTAGCTGAAAGTAGGAGACAGATGATATGGGCAGAAAATAAAGGTGAAGCAAATACTAATTTGAGGTGAAATTTTTTTCTAATTTTCATTGTGTGTGTGTGTGTGTGTGTGTGTGTGTGTGTGTGTGTGTGTGTGTGTGTGTGTGTGTGTTGGGGGAGGGGCACATGCATGCCACAGTGCATGTGAGTTGCTTGTCCCCTTCCACTATGTGGGTTCCAGGATCACACTCAGGTCATCCATTTACAGCATGTGCCTTTACCCCCCTGCACCAACTCACAGGTCCTGGAAGTAAAAAGCTTGATGCCGGCAAGCGGTATTAACAGATGCTAAAATCTCTAGGCAGAGGTTTCTAGGAAACAGGGTGGTGATGTAGCTTTTTGTTATTACTGCACGGATTACTACGGATTACTTCTTCATTACCTCTACACCAGAAATATTATCCCTGGTAGTGATTCCTGATAGGATGCAGCGAAAGCCACTGTACCAACTCTCCTCACAAAATGGTCCATCTGAATCTGAACAGAGGAGGTAGTTGTCTATATTTGGGGATGTTAGTCAAGAAAACCTGCCTATATCCCCCTCCCCCCCCAAGATAGCGTTTCTCTGTATAGCTGCCACTCTCCTGGAACTTGCTCTGTAGACCAGGCTAGCCTTGAACTCAGAGATCTGCCTGCCTCTGCCTCCCAAGAGTGCTAGGATTAAAGGCGTGTGCCACCACACCTGGGTCTGGCCTAGACTCTTAATATCATAAAAAGCCTAGGGGAGGGTTCTATTAATATAGACTAGAGAAATATTATAACAAATTACAATATGCCTTCTGTGAGTTTAGATTTCTGGGGTGGAAGTGGTATTAATTAAAGGGGACTTTAAGCATAATGGGGAATTTGTAATATGAATAATTATTAGGTGAGATTTTTATATCAGTGTTGAATTCTTGGGGGCATGATGATTGTCTTTTCACTATAAGAGATACCCTGGGTTGTTTTTCTTTTCACCCATAAATAACTAAAGACATTCCATTACTTCCAAATGCTTCAACCAAAACCAAAGTGGGGAAATCATGCATGTGAGGGGAGTAGATGCTCGTTTCTGTGCTGAGGGAAATGACAAAGAAACAGGATGTGGTGTTTAGTAAACGCATACCAGTGGACATTTATGTGCCAATTCAGCCTTTCCTGAAGATTGAAGATGTTTTAAATAAAAAGTTGACAAAACAGAAGACATTCTTGTCAGGAATTGCTCTGGTGCCTACTGCGCCCTCTCCCCATCCTTTGCTCTGCTTGTCTGTTTTACACTCCATTTTCTGGTCTCTTCCCACTTGGACAGCATGTATCAGTTTCCAGGTTCTTTGTGCCTGTGGCAATTTCAAACACCTTCAAGACCAAGTGTTTCAAGTTTGGGAATAATTATTTCTTGTCTATTGCAGTCTTTTGTTGTGTTTTCTGACACAGAGCTTCTCTGTGTGACTCTGTAGACCAGGCTGGCATCAAGCTCAGAGATTCACTTGCCTCTGCCATCCCCCTACTCCCACCCCTTCCCAGTGCTGTCACACACAGCTCCTTGGTCATTTGTTCCTCGTAGTTGATGTCTTAGCTTCTTCATTGGAAACAAAAAATGTAAAATGTATCCTTAGTATTGAAAAGCCTGCAGCTGGTTGAGAAATGGGCCGTCAGCAGAAATGAAGTTTCCCAAAGCAGAGTGGGACCAAAGCAAAAGTCAGAGCTGGTTATACTCCCTCACCGTTGGTCAGCCCTACCCGGTACCTCGGAACTTCTCAGCATATTATGCCTCTGATTTGAACATGGGTGTTGGAAAGAATCATCTCGAAGATAGTAATTTGGTTTTCCTGATCACTTTCCACAAGCCTAAGACTCCCTTTTCTTCAGATAGGTGAGGACGGCGACCCCAAAGCCTTCCTGATAGAGATTTCCTGGACAGAGACATACCCCCAAACACCTCCGGTCATATCTATGAACGCCTTTTTCAACAACACCATGTGAGTAGTTTGGTTTTCACAGCGTTTCATTTTCTTCTCTTTTACTTACCCTTGACAATATGGTTTCTCTGCACTGTAGCTCCTCGGCTGTTAAACAGAGTATCTTAGCCAAGCTGCAGGAAGCAGTAGAAGTAAATCTTGGCACAGCCATGACCTACACACTGTTTGAGTACGCTAAGGACAATAAAGAGCAGTTCATGGAGAACCATCACCCTGGAAATTCTACAGTGAGTATGCAGCCGGTACCACTACCTGGTTCTAGTCTGGGCATGTTTGTTTTTTTTTTTTTTTTTTTTTTCTAGTTGTTTTTTTGAAAATTAGGAGACTTTGTGTTTGCTGTAAACAGAGAATAACATTTGGATTAAATGAGACCAATGAATCTCAGCTTTCCTCTACTGATGGAGAAAATGCAATTCTGGTCTGTCGATGTTCAGTCTCCAGCAAAGGTAGAAATACTTCTAACCATGGAGATTGAAGTGAGCGTGATAGTGTCCGTCTTTAATCCCAGTACCGGGAGGCAGAGGCAGGTCTGTGATTTCAATGCCAACCAGGGCTACATAGTAAGGTGCTGACTTAGAAAGGAAGGAGAGAAAGAAAAGAGGGGAAGGTAAAAGTGGGGGGGAGGAGAAGGGGAATTGGTCTTGGCCTGATTCCATTAGAGGCTTACATGGGTTCAAATCCTCCCTGCATGCCGGGCAGTGGCGGTGCACGCCTTTAATCCCAGCACTTGGGAGGCAGAGGCAGGTGGATTTCTGAGTTCGAGGCCAGCCTGGTCTACAGAGTGAGTTCCAGGACAGCCAGGGCTACACAGAGAAACCATGTCTCAAAAAAACAAAAAAAAACAAAAACCAAAACCAAACAAACAAAAAAATCCTCTCTACACTACCTTTTTAACCCTATGGCTTTGGCCAGCTTTCTTCTCTCTGTGTGCCCAGTTTCTCAGTGGCTAAGTGGGATTATAATAGTGTCTACTTTAGACAATTGTGGTAAGGCTCAAATAAATGATATATGTAGTCATAAGTGCTAACTGTGCAAGCCCAAATATTTTGAAGATTTTCTTCAGAGAACAAGAAGATCTGAGGGGGATGTGTGATGTTTCTAAAGAGGTGCCAATAGTGACAGCAAGCCCGGTGGTTCGGACAATATGTTAGAGCCTCAGTTCGTCAACATAACATGGGCAATCAGACTTCCTTCTGGTTCACCTCCTGTCCCAATGTTGTGTCCCTGAAAAGGAGAGCAAGGCTGGTGGTAATGCATGAGAACACACCATTGTTAGTCACCAAGTGAGTAACAGAATAGCGCCTTTACTTTTGCTTGTTTGTTTGTTTTGTTTTTTGTTTTTCGAGACAGGGTTTCTCTGTGTAGTCCTGGCTGTCCTGGAACTCACTCTGTAGACCAGGCTGGCCTCGAACTCAGAAATCCGCCTGCCTCTGCCTCCCGAGTGCCAGGATTAAAGGCATGCGCCACCACTGCCTGACTACACCTTTACTTTTGTAAATTTAGAAATCCACCATTCCCTCCGAGATGTAGCTGTATTTAGTCTAATCCAGTAGGTTTTAAGGTGTGAGTCTAAGATCTGCTTCTATTCTCGTAGACACCTGTAGCCAATATCATCTCGGTTGAAACTCCCAGCACAGCCCCATCAAGTAAGAAAAAAGACAAGAAAGAACAACTTTCCAAAGCTCAAAAACGAAAACTGGCAGATAAAACAGGTTTGCATTGTTGCTCTCTGTCTTTCTTAACACAAGAAGTGGATTGGTTTTACTGTGATAAGGATGCTTGATATGTTTAGGTTTACAAGATGATTTCTTTGTTTTGTCTTCAAGATGGGGTTTCTCTGTGTAACAGTCCTGGCTGTCCTGTAACTCACTCTAGACTAAGCTGGGCTCAGACTCAGAGATCTGCCTGCCTGTGCCTCCGGAGGGCTGGGATCAAAGGCGTGCGCCACCACTGCCGGCTAATTCCTTGGTTTATTCTTGGAGCATTTGAATCAGAGGCCCATTGGTCAACAGTACAAAAATACTGTATTTATTGTTACTTCGAGAGAATGACTCACCAAGCAGTTATAAATATTCTCACTGAGGGACATTAGGAAAACAGACAGAGCACATGTCCTACCTGAGCACTGTAACATGTGGATTTTATTGCCTGTGTCCTTCTAAAAGCTGTGTGAAGTAGTCTCCACTTGCAGTCTGCCATATCATTCCATCTTAGCACAGTTGTTTAATTTTTTCCCCTATCATTAACTTAATTATACAATAAGTCTTCAGAAAAGAATTCCCATGTATATGAAAACAGACTCCTCCAGAAAAGGATTATAAACTCCTGCTCCAATCAACAGCTATGTTGGTCCCTCTTCTTTCTCTTGGGTTTGCAAATGGGCATCCGTCTGAATTTTCCCAATTAGGGAATAGAAGAGCGTTGCCGAACGTACATACACTCTTACATAAAGGGGTGTGTGTGTGTGTGTGTGTGTGTGTGTGTGTGTGTGTGTGTGCGCGCGCGCACACAGTGCTCATAGAGGCCCCAAAAGGGTGTTGGAGCCCCCAGCCCTGGAACTGCAGGCAGCTTCTGATGTGGATGCTGGAAACCAGTCTCTCATCCTGGAAGGGCAGCACGGGCTGTAACTGCCAAGCCATCCCTCCAGCCTCTGCCCTTTCTTTTATGAAGGGATCATAGGTTTATTTTTGTTGAATGTCTGTTGATGGTAGAATAAAAGAAACCAATATTACAGTGGTCCTCAAACAAGATTTTGAAATTGTAACAGTTTGTGCTATAAAAGACTCCGAGCTCTTTCCCCAAATGTCCGGAAGTGGTAAAGTGTATAGAACTGGAGGAAAAAAAAAGAAATTAGCCATTGTATTCTGTTTTCTAGAATTTGGGTTGTTGTCTTTTGGAATGTTTTAGCGTCTGTGGCAGTTCCCTTTCATGCCTCGTGGCCTATGGCCATTTTCATTAAATAATGTCTCCTCCTGCCCCGACACTTGTCTCTTTGATGACGCCCTACTAAAGTCCAATCGCCCTAAGGTGAATGTAGGAGTTGGTGACTGAGAACTTTCCTGCTAAATAAAAGAGGCTAGCCTGTGCAACCTAACTAATAATCCAACCGTGTGACCACCCAAGTGACCCGTGACATAAGATGCTCGCCGGTCTGAAAGAGAAAAGAACCGTTTCCATCAGAAACCAGGCTCCTATAAGAATTGCCTTTCTCAGTATATCATTTGAGATGTAAATGAATGGGATGATTAAAGGAAAGAAAGAAAGAAAGAAAGAAAGAAAGAAAGAAAGAAAGAAAGAAAGAAAGAAAGGGAAAGAAATGCCTTTCTCGGAGAACCGTTCGTTTCTAAGTTATTTACTAGCAAGTTAATACAGGTGAATATGACTTATCCACATGCTTGGGACCACAGAGCTCAGAGTCTTCTAGATTTGGAATATTTTCACAGTTCCTGATTGAGCAGTCATAATTCAAGGTCTAAAATGCTCCAAAGTCTAAAACTATTCAAAAACTTTCAGATTTTAGAGTTGTTGTTTTTTTAAATTTGTATAGTATTGTTTCAAATGTAAATTTTTTAAAGGCTTCATAAAATGAGACATGCAGCCTACATGAAGAATAAGAAAAGTAAAGACATTTGAAATAGAAGAATTATCTTCATTTATTTTGTGCACATACTGTCTCTGTGGGCATATGTGTACTGTGGCATTTCTGTGGGGTTCAGAGAACAACTTTGGTGAGTCAGTCGTCTCCCGCCATGTGGGGCCCAGGGACTGAACTCAGGTAGTCAGGCTAGGCAGCATGTACCTTCACCTGCTGAGCCATCTTGCTGGCCCTAATATTGAAGAATTTTTAAGCAAAATGTCTATTTGTTAAATTGTTCTCTAAATTTGAATATTGAAAGATGAAAACATTTTATAAAGCATGCATTTTTCCTTTTTTTATTTTTCTCTCATGCAGTACACCTGATCACAGTTTCCTCTCCCTCCCCACTCCCCAGTCTCTCCCCTGAGCCTCTCCTTTCTTCCATATCCACCACCTCTCCAGCTCTCCTCAGAAAAGAGCAGGCCTTCCAGAGACATCAATTAAATACTGCATAACAAGCTACAATAAGACCAGGCACATGTTCTCATATCAAGGCCTGACGAGGCAACCCAGTAGAAAGAAAAGGGTCCCAAAGGCATGCAAAGAGTCAAAGACTGCCCCCACCCCCATACAGGAATCCCACAAGAGCCCCAGCAGACACAACTATAATATATATGTAGAGGCCTAGGCTAACCCGTGCGTTGTTATATGAGTCCTTGTGAACTCTGTCCGAAGCATTCTCAACAGAGCATTGGTTTTCAGCCTTCCTAATGTTGCGATCCTTGAATACAATTCCTCATGTTGTGGAGATCTCCATCTGTAACATTATTTCATTACTATTCCATAACTGTGATTTTGCTGCTATTTTGTAAAGATCTGATATTTGACCTCTGTAGGGGTCATGAACCACAGGTTGAGAAACACTGCAATAGACTGAAACTCCCTTTGATAATGTTTTGTCAGAGTATGGCCAAGCTATATAGAAGTTAACTTGCAGTCCTCTTAGTCCTGAACTGAAACCAAACATTTGTCAACACAGTCTCTCCTATTCAGAGCCCAGGGCCCTGGTTAGACCCGCGAAACAGTGAGGCAGGACAGCTCCGCACTCACATGAGCACTGGGCTCCTGGGAAGCAGGAGTGTGCACCTGCACGGGAGCAGTATGTCGTCGGTCTAACCATTTGCTTTCCCTTGGTAACAGGTTTCATCTCGACTGGATGTGGGGTAAATGTAAAGGGGGTGTGTCTCAAATACTTTGCAGGTGCCTCCAGGATGGTGCTTTAAGGTCACAAAGATAACGAGAAACTATTTTTTCTAAGTTAGTAGTTGTGATGCCAACTTGCCATCTACCTGTTCAGTACCGTTATATAAAAAGTATTCTTTGCTAAGCGATCAGTTCATTTACAATTAGCCAGCCAGTTGTAGTAATGCTACTGCTTTTGTCCTCCAGATCACAAAGGGGAGCTCCCTCGAGGCTGGAACTGGGTTGACGTCGTGAAGGTATGGCAAACTTACACTCAAGTCTTCAAAGTTGTTCAAGTTATTGCCATCAAATAACGAAATGTGTATTTTCATTTTCCTTCCTGTTACCTTCGGGATTCCCCGGATGTCTGTTGGCATTTTTGGATTCAGCATGTAAGTATTCTTGAAGTCCTTATGGTCTCTGTTTCCTTACTGTTAGGTGTACTTTCTCAAAAGTGAGAGCCCTGGAGCTGAAGCTTGGCTCTCATCCCTTTACTGCACTCTCAACCCAGGCTCAGCTTCTGATGTGCGTGAATCCAGCCACCTTCCATTGTGCTAGATCGTAAAGAGATCTGAGTAGGTGGGAAGCAGCCCCATTCTAAGTCTTGTTTAGAAAGTGTGGCAGTGGTGGCGCACGCCTTTAATCCTGGCACTCGGGAGGCAGAGGCAGGCAGATTTCTGAGTTCGAGGCCAGCCTGGTCTACAGAGTGAGTTCCAGGACAGCCAGGGCTACACAGAGAAACCTTGTCTCGAAAAAAAAAAAAAAAGAAAAGAAAAGAAAGTGTAGCTATGATTCAGGACTAGAGAGATGGCTCTATCAGTAAAGGGCCTACTGTGCAATTATGAGGCCCCAAGTTTAGACCTCCACACACATAAAAAGCTGGGTTCAGTCGCGTGCAATTGGGGGTGGGAAACTGGCCAATCCCGGAGCTCATTGCCCAGCAAGCCTAGCTAAATTAATGAACTCTAAGTTTTGTGGGAGGCCATGTCTCAAAAAATAATGTGGAAAACAATCAAGAAAGACAGTCGACATCTGCCATCATGTGCACACATTCACACAAACATACATAACACACACACACACACACACACACACACTGGTTGGGTTGTTGCATTATAAGTTTATTGTTAGTATTATATGAATAAATGTTAGCTTTAATTCTAAATGCAGCAACTGTAACCAATATTAAAACAGGAAGTCTTTAATATCTTCAGTTATTTAGCAGTATCCCTGTGTTTGGGAACTTTTACCCTTCATAGTTCCTATATGTCTTAGTTAGGGTTTACCGCTGTGAGCAGACACCATGACCAAGGCAACTCTTATAAGGACAACGTTTAATTAGGGCTGGCTTAAGGGTTCAGAGGTTCAGTGCATTATCATCAAGGCAGGAGCACAGCAGCATCCAGGCAGGCCTGGTGCAGGAGGAGCTGAGAGTCCTACATCTTCATCTGAAGGCTGCTAGCAGAAGACTGACTTCCAGGCAGCTAGGATGAGGGTCTTAAGCCCACGCCCACAGTGACACACCTACTCCAACAAGGACCACACCTCCTAAGAGTGCCACTCCCTGGACCAAGCATATACAACTTATCACACTATTGTTTCTCACATTTTTCAAAATCATTTATTACATCATTTACTTTGTGCATCTACACACATGCTGCAGCATGGATGTGGAGGTCAAAGGGCATCTTGGAAGAATTGGTTCTCTCCTACCGTGTAGATCCTGGAGACTGAAAGGTTGTCAGCCTTAGCAGCAAGTTCCTTTACCAGCAAAATCATTTTCTTAGCCTTTACAAGTGTGTGCGTATGTCCACCGTGTCTGTATGGATGCTTGTGAAGGCCACACGAAGCTGTCAGATCCCCTCGAGCTGGATTCAGAGGTGGTTGCACACTTCCCAGTGTGAGTTCTAGGAACTGAGCATGGGTCCGTCACAAGAGCAGCAAGTGCTGTTAGCCACTAAGCCATCTCTGCGGCCCTAGCTCCCATGTTTTTAATTATCGGGTACAGAGTGGGATTGATTTGTGGTGACTGGGTAGTTAACCTATTCAGGATCATGTTTGTGTGGTTTGAGAATTAATTGGTTTCATTCTCAACTTTGCCAACTTTTTCTGAAGATTTTTACCAGAAAAAAAAAAGCAAATTTAAAATTTGTTAAATTATGGTTTCACACTTACATTTTAAGAATTTGTTATCTGTAAGGTGACTTATTCTATTATAGTAATTATTTTCTACCTCTTTTTTTTAACACATCTCTTTTTTATTTATGTATTTTATGTATATGAGTACACTGTCACTGTCTTCGGGCACACGAGAAAAGGGCATTGAATCCCAGATGGTTGCGAGCCACCATGTGGTTGCTGGGAATTGAACTCAGGATCTCTGGAAGAGCAGATGATGCTCTTAACCACTGAGCCATCTCTCCAGACCCCCTATTTTTTACCTCTTAAAAAGAATTGATTCACACAAACACACATGACTATACATAGCACACACACATACACTACATGCACATGTTTTTTTTAAAAAAGATCTAAATTTAGAAAAGAAAGAAATTACCTTTTGTTCTGGTGATATAGGTCTCCATCACCACATATATACACATTACAGGTAAAGGCGCATGCCTGATGACAGAGTTCAATCCCTAGCTCCCACATGGTAGGAAAAGAGAACTAACTCATACAAGTTCTCCTTGAACCTCCCCTGACACACCTGGGCACACTCATGCACCCTCACATGCGCGTGCACACACACCCATACACACAATAATGTGCAAATTTATTAAAAAATAATAGTTTATCGTCTATTGATGTCATGCTTTGTTATGTTGACACATGCTTAAAACGGTGTCTGAGGAGTTGAGTCCCAGGCCAACAGTGTCAGACTGCCTCTGGTGGGAAGCCGTTCCTGACCTCGCCAGCTCGAGGCTTTAGGACAACTGTGTCAGGTCTCACGCTTCTAATAAAGTGTGGTAGAAAATAAGGCTCATACGGAGTTAATATGTGTCCATCAGCTCACCTGGAGCAGTGCTAGGCACTGAGAGAGCACTAGACGTTATCATAGCATGATTCATAGAATATTGTCAGCAACAACTTAAGCCTGGATGAAGAAAATAACTGCTGATGATATAAAACAAAACAGAAGAATGTCGTTTCTTAACAAGCTACCCCTTCTGTAAGAGTCTGCTTGGGGCTGATTTATTCTTAGAAAGCTGCACTAGATCTTTCCCCATGGAACCTTGTTCTGCTGAACCGACCTCTGGGGTTGTTTTTTTAGCTGTTGGAAGTAATTTCACCTAGGGTTAGAAATGGTTACATAGAGAAACAGTTACAATTTAAACTCCGGTTGACTTGAACTGTATTTCCCGTTATTCATTTAGCTTTGATTCTCATTAGAAACAATGACTCAGATACTGCAAATCATCTCCACTTAATACTTGTTTTGTTTTGTTTTTATCAGTTAAGCAAAACTGGCTCTAAAGATGATGAGTAGCAAGCGCCTGCAGCCAAAGCAAGAGCAGCCTCTGAAAAGCAGCCCGGTTCAGCATCTCTCCTTACTTTTTTTCTGGTACTGAGTGGCTTTTTACAGGACATGTTCTTTTGCGTGTGTCTTGGAAAATATAAGCGGAAAGTCCATGAAGAGGTTTGGTTGTAGTAAATTATCTTCACAAACTTGCCTTAATAAAAGGTCAAAGTGTAACTTGTTCAGAGTACTTTCTGAAGCATCGCCAGTGGATGGCTCCAGAGTGAAGTCAGTGGTAACTCAACCCTCTGACCCAAGCCATGTGATCATTTTTAAAGGCCAGCAAAGCCGTGTTGGAACTCTCAGTTGAGCAGAGCCCAGTTCCGAGTCTCTGGCATTCTGCGACATGACCCATACTAATAGGCGTCACCTCCTTTTGCTTAGATAACAAAGCATAAGTTGCTTCAAAGAAGTCTGACTATTGGTATTATGCTTTACGTGATTCTCTTTGTAGTTCCTCTTTATTTTCAGTAGCGAATTGCTTCTCCTTAATAAATTGATAACTATACTTTTCCCTTGGATTGGATGAACATGTGTGATCATGAAAACTTTTCAATTATGTGAATAATAAAAGAATATAAGAAGGAAATTGAGGGGCCGGGGAAGTGGCTCAGTCAGTAAAGGGCTTGCTGTGCAAGCCTGAGGACCTGAGTTCAAATCTCCAACACCCACATAAATCGCTGGACGTGCACCTGAAACCCAGACCTAATGAGGCAGAGACAGGAGGATCTCTGGTGCTTGCTGGCCTGACAGTCTGACTGAATCACTGAGCTCCTGGTTCAGGCAGAGAGCAATAGAGGAAGACATAGAACATAAATCTCTGGCCTCAACAGGCAAGCACATGTGCATATACCCATTTGTACACATACAAATACCAGATACACTTGCATGCATGACCGTACACCAAACAAAACAAAACAACAAGTTTGCCAAATACTTTAGAAAGCATTTGAATAAGTGCTAGCTCTTATTTAAAATATTTCTCTTTGCTGCAGAGGTCAGGATGAGAGTATAAGATGCCTTAATATTTCATTTTGTACTGTTGGAGACAGTGGTTTTAATAAATTCCTAATATCTGCTGTTGTGATGTTTTTTTGTTGTTTGGTAATAGGCCTTTCGGTGGAGTCGGCATTAAACACACTTCAAATCTGGGCAGGTGCTTGGGGTTTGTGCGGGTTTTAGTTTTTGGAAGTTTTTTTGTTTATTTTTTATAGTGTTTTTTCAAGTATCCAAATCTCGGTGTCTTTAATAATATATATCCAGTCTTTGACATGCTGAGCTATTGTTATACATGCCTGGTTTTTAAAATCATTAGGAAAGGAAACCTGGTGTAATTTTATTAGGAGAGTTATTGGGTGGGCGGGCGGGCGTGTGTGTGTGTGTGTGTGTGTGTGTGTGTGTGTATGTGTGTGTGTGTTACAGTGTTTGTGTGTGCTTTCATGTTGTTAGAACACCAAGCTGTACTGTGTAGTTTATATCAGGTTTTAAAGAACAATCAAGCTTTAGAGAAGTTACCTTAGTATAAGAACAGATATATCTATGGATTTACAAAGTTACCCCTTGGCTCTGGTTAAACTGTGTGAGCTATAAAGTAAGTGTAGTCACAGTGAGAGAGTGCTCACCCCTGTAGTCACAGTGAGGAGTTTGCTCACGCCTCTGGTCACAGTGAGAGAGTTTGCTCATGCCTCTGGTCACAGTGAGAGAGTTTGCTCACCCCTGTAGTCACAGTGAGAGAGTTTGCTCACCCCTGTAGTCACAGTGAGAGAGTTTGCTCACACCTGTAGTCACAGTAAAGAGTTTGCTCACATTTTCTAGATGAATATTAGAGATGCATAGACTATAACAGCTTTTCTTTACAAGCTTCTGTTTTTATTGTCATCTTGATTTGTTTGATTTTTTTTTAAAGAAATATCTTGTAATAGAAAAAAATATTTTGTTCTGTTCTAAAGGTCATTTCTCTGGTCAAAGTTATTGTGGTTCTTAGATTGCAAAGAATAATGCTAGTTAAATGCCAATGAACTATTTTTACTCTTTTTCTATGAAATGTATAGATCTCTGGGGCAGATGGTAGTAATGATATCCCCTGTTACCTTGTAAACACTTGAACACTTGCATCAAAAATAATGCTGATCTGATAATGCTCCCAGTATATTTTCTCAAAGTCTGTTTACTTAAAATTGTATGAGATGACATGACTAATAAGCAATAAAGTCTGAATTATAGTGATTTTTTTCTATATGTTTTGTTTCAAATCACTTCAGAAAGAATTAATAACTTTTTAAATCTGCAGTAAAATTATCTTACGGTGTGAGGTGTAGGCTCCTGCTGGGAACCATTCAAAGAAGAAATATTCTCAAAAAAGCTTGAGCTTCCAGTCAGCCTAGTACTGGAAGTTACACGCAGGCCTGTCTGCACACTTACTGGCTCAGACCCATTCTCCAGCAAGGCCCTGAGTAAGAGGTCCTGCCTTGAACGTTGGTTCTAATGGAGCCCCCGCAGTGCACAAATACGTACACTGCCAGTACACGCTGTATCCGAGTTACTACACACTTGGATTTTGTAACTGGTCTTTTACTATTTTGTGGGTTCTTCCTTCTTCCACCCTTTCAGCACCCTAACAGTAGATAGGGGAGAGAGAAAGGAGAGGAGGCTACACAATGGTTAGACTCCTGCTGATTGGGGGCTTCAAGTTCTGTGGTGCAATTTTGATCTTCGCTGTCAGGATATCTAATTTCTTCTTCTTTACACATCACTATTTAACAAACCGAGACCAACAGCAACCAACAACCCACCTATCGGGGCTGTAGCGTTTATATAACCTTCTGAAAAGTTCCCAGAATTCCAAACATCACGTGATCACAGAAATTATATCTGCAACTGACAAAACCACACCCCTGCCAGAGCATGAGGCAAATCATAGCCACTACCAGACAATCTGAAACAGTCCCATACCCCACACATAGTATTAAAAACATATATTTCTATGTTTCTTAAAGAAACCAAAGTTCTCCCTACAGGATTTCAGCCCAAATCCTGCCCCCTAATAATTGCTATCCCTTGAGTATGAAATCACACACACACACACACACACACACACACAAACACACACAGAGGCTCATGTGTTGGAACACATGTTTCCCAGCTGGTGGCGCTGTTCTGGAAGATTGTGGAACTTTTGGGAAGAGGAACCAGCCTAGCTCAAGGCAGTAGGCAAGGCTGACAGTGGGTTCTCTGTAGGCTCCTGGCCCCAGCCCAAGCTCTCTGCTTCATTTCCACTCAAATGAGCATGTGTCTTCATGCTGTCACCCCTGAGCCTTCCCCGCCATGAGACCAGCCCCTGAATCATGGACCAGAATGTCTTAAGTTTTGTCAGGTGTTTGTTATTGTGATTTCAAGGTAACTAAGGTAGTATAAAAAATACAAAACAGGGCTGGAGAGATGGCTCAGTGGTTAGGAGCACTGACTGTTCTTTCAAAGGTCCTGAGTTCAATTCCCAGCAACCACATGGTGGCTCACAACCATCTGTCATGTGATCTGATGCCCTCTTCTGATGTGTCTGAAGACAGCTGCAGTGTACTCATATAAATAAAATGAATCTTTAAAAAAGAAAGAAAGAAAAATACAAAATAAGCTTTCACAAAACCCTCAAGCTACGGTTTTAGTTTAAGATGGTACTGGGGCTGGCTAAAGGGCTCAGGAGGTAAAGATGCTTGCAGACAGGCCTCGAAGCCTTTGTTTAATCTCTGGGACTCAACAGTAGAAAGAGGAAATCGGTCCCTCTGATGGACACATGCTCTATGATACCCCACCCCCCACACTCAAAAAGTAATAAAATACTATTTAAAAAGAAAAATATTTAAATGGTACCCAAATTAAGAAGGTATGTAGGCATGTGGTAAAAATAAAGGCAAATCTATTCTAGAACCACCACATTCAACACGCCTCCAAAGAGATCCACGCAGCACATGGAATGTCTGCTCAGCCAGTCACACACCAGTACCCTCCTGTAAGAACCTAACAAGAAAAACTGGAGTAAGAGCCACCAGGTTATAGTGCCATTCCCACACCCTAAGTATTTTTTTTAATACCTTACTCTTTTTTTTTTATGTACATTGGTGTTCTGCTCCCATATACATCTGTGTTGAGGGTGTCAGAGCTCCTGAAACGAATTACAGACAGTTGTGAGCTGTCACGTGGGTGCTGGGAATTGAACCAGGGTCGTTTGGAAGAACAGTAACCACTGAGCCATCTCTCCAGTTCCATTCCTAAGTATTTTAAATAAGGGAATTGCAGATATTCCAAGAAACTTAAAAGTCAGCACGTAGCAATGCCCCATACAGAACTTGTCAGTGAGAAGCACAGTGGCAGCTGGAGAGATGGCTCAGAGGTTAAGAGCACTGGCTGCTCTTCAGAGGTCCTGAGTTCAATTCCCAGCAACCACATGGTGGCTCACAACCATCTGTAATGAGATCTGGTGCGCTCTTCTGGCTGTGCAGACAGAACATTGTATACATAATAAATAAATACATCTTTAAGGGTTTTTTTTTTTTTTTAATGGTTTTTCGAGGCAGGGTTTCTCTGTGTAGCCCTGGCTGTCCTGAAACTCACTCTGTAGACCAGGCTGGCCTCGAACTCAGAAATCCACCTGCCTCTGCCTCCCAAGTGCTGGGACTAAAGGTGTGTGCCACCACTGCCCAGCTTTTTTTTTTTTTTTTTAAAGATTATTTATTATATGTAAGTACACTGTAGCTGTCTTCAGACACTTTTTCTTCTCACTCCAGCCCCATTCCTGGTAGTGGTCTTCAGACACCCCAGAAAAGGGCATCAGATCTCACTACAGATGGTTGTGAGACATCATGGTAGTTGCTGGGATTTGAACTCATGACCTTTGGAAGAGCAGTCAGCACTCTTAACCACTGAGCTATCTCACTAGCCCAAATAAATCTTTAAAAACAAAACAAAACAGAAGTGCTACTTCAACGTGACACTTCATTATTTAAACAAAAAAAAGACACAGTCACTGAAATTAACATGCAGGGGAAGATAAGTCAAGCCAGATCAATACCCTGTTGAGTGAAACTAATGCTAAACCTTTAATTTCGATTTTTTTTTTCTTTTAGATTTTAGCATTAAAACTTCATTCATCCCATATCATTTCTTCACTGGCTATAGCAGGTTAGATTAACTAGATAAATCTAGCCCCAATTTCTGCTGGGGACTAGAGATATGCCCAAGCCTACACTTTATTTCTAAAGACAAATATGCAAGATTTGGGCAGTCTTTCCAGAGAATCATGTGATAGTCAGAAAAACAATAAACTTAAACTGTGTGGTGGCTCATGCCTTGTGTGTTTGAGGGGCAAAGGCGGGAGGATTGTGGAGAGTTTGAGGCCAGTCTGGGCTACAGAGAGCCTGTTTTAAAATAGAAAATTTAAAACTACTATTGACAGACTCCTTTCTTTTTATAATGTATTCTTTTTTTTTTTTTTTTTTTTTTTTGGTTTTTTGGGACAAGGTTTCTCTGTGTAGCCCCTGGCTGTCCTGGAACTCATTCTGTAGACCAGGCTGGCCTCGAACTCAGAAATCTGCCTGTCTCTGCCTCCCAAGTGCTGGGATTAAAGGCGTGTGTCACCACTGCTCTGCGACTCCTTTCTTTTTAACATAGAATTTAGAATTTCCATAAAGTAAAAGCAACGGGAATGACAGTCTAGCAAGGCTCTGTTTCAGTGTTTTGCCACAAAATCCAGAGTGTTTTTCAAACTGCAATTTATGGTTCATTATGAGGAAGGAATAGGCGGTCTTTGCTAGCATTTTTTTTTTTTTTTTTTTTTTTTTTTTAATGTAACAGAACACTAGAGCCAAGCAGAAAATACCAGCATGCCCTCTACCTTTTATGGGAGTGCTTTCTTCTTTGTGAGAGCTTGCTTGGTTTTCCATGCTGGTGTGTGTGGGGGTGGGGGGGGGGGGGTGGGGGGGTTCCGAGTCACAATGTCAAACTTATTAGGAATCGGAGGTAAAAATGAGAATCTAGAAGCCACTGACTGTGAAGACGCAAAACTGTAAAAGCATAATTTGCCGATGCAGCGCTGAGGACTTTTATTGCTCCTAATGATCAAGTAAGGAAAGCCACAAATTCCCGCGGTAAGAGTGGGACTGGGAATGGCTTTGTACACGTTGCACGTAATGATGAAATGCTCAGTGAGGATCGGTGCTGACCGGAAGAGTCCTGGGGACATCTCGGGCAAAGGCACATTCTTTTCCTTGTTCTCATCTCTAACAGATGAGGACCAAAAGTAAAAAAATATGTTTTGGCCGGGCAGTGGTGGTGCACGTCTTTCATCCCAGCACTTGGGAGGCAGAGGCAGGTGGATTTCTGAGTTCGAGGCCAGCCTGGTCTACAGAGTGAGTTCCAGGACAGCCAGGGCTATACAGAGAAACCCTGTCTCAGAAAAAAAAAAAAATGTTTTGTTTTCCCACCGTTTCCACTGGCTGAGTTCCCTGCATAAATCTAGTTTCTACAATAAATTGTTCCAATGGGACGGTGGCCCAGTTGAAACAGTCAGGAAACGGCCCCACCCTGCTGGTTTTTCCAATTGTGATTCCAGGTCTCAGTGATGTAGGAAGTGATCCAGAATGCTCTGGTGGTTTAGCCCAGGAAGCTCTGACCTTGACTTCTAAACAGCATTCTCTAGGCTGGCCTTTCTCCTTTCCTTAATAAAAGAAATGTTATCTTAGAGAAGCAGGAAAATATCCATGAGAAAGAGAGATACAAAATAAAAACTTTATTTTTTTTTTTTTCTGGAAATTGAGCCTAGGGCCTTATGCATACTGGGCAATTGCCCTACCACTGGGCTGCCCTACCACTGGGCTGCTGCCATAACACATAGATTTAAAACCTTCTGCCTGAAGCTGTGTGAAATCCAATGTGACCTTGCTCAAGTCTCAGCATCGAGGAGGAGGAGGAGGAGGAGGAAGAAGAGGAGGAGGAGGAGGAAGAAGAGGAGGAGGAGGAAGAGGAGGAGGAGGAGGAAGAGGAGGAGGAGGAGGAAGAGGAGGAGGAGGAGGAGGAGGAGGAGGAGGAGGAGGAGGAGGAGGAGGAGGAGACGGAGACACGACAATGGATAAGAGCACATTGTGCTTTTTTTTTTTTTTTTGGTTTTTCGAGACAGGGTTTCTCTGTGTAGCCCTGGCTGTCCTGGAACTCACTCTGTAGACCAGGCTGGCCTCGAACTCAGAAATCCACCTGCCTCTGCCTCCCGAGTGCTGGGATTAAAGGCGTGCGCCACCACTGCCCGGCCCACGTTGTGTTTTTGCAGAGGACCAGAGTTTGGTTCCCAGCACCTACACAGGGCAGCCTGTAACTCTAGTTACCATGGTCTCTGTCACCAGCTTCTGGACCCCATGGGCGCCTGCATACATGCGGTACACTCAGACACACAAACACAATGAACAAATAAATCTTTTTAAATAGTATGATGGATTGTAAAGTACAGAAACCTGTGGAGAAGGGTCTTCAGGGCAGAGGCACGGCTCAGCAGTTAAGAATGCTTACTGTTCTTGCCGAGGATGGGGGATCAGCTCCCAGCACACCATCAGACAGTTCACCAGCAGCGGGAACTCAAGTTCTGAGGGATCTGCTCACATTGTGAAGCCGGAGGGCCGGTGCTTGTTTGTTTGTTTGTTTGTTTTCAGAAGACCAAATGGGATTCTGGTTGCCTGTGGCCAGCCTCACTTAGGAAGGGTCATGGGCCCCTGTTAAGCTTGGTTAAGCTTAGACTCCTGTTGCCTGGGGAAATTCACCTTGAGACTCCTTCAGTTCCCCCCCTCCCTTATCTCTCTTGTATCTTCAGAATCCTTTCCTGGACATCTACAATTCATCAGTTTTCCATTTCACTTGACAAATGCTCTCCAGAGGCAGCCCAAAAATTAACTTTTAAATCGACAAATGTGAGTTATTTTCATTAAAATCCCCCCCAGGATAACTGAGAAGTTATGGAGTCTAGAAGGGAAGTCTGTCCATCTGCTAAAAGAAAAACTCAATTCCTGCCACGTGCTGACCAGTGGCATCTGCTCAGTGGTCCCTGAGTATCAAGATTTTTCTTTCCTCTTTAAGTTTGAAAATATTGCTTTATTAAAAGTCATACATGGCCTGGTGTGGGGGCTCATGTCTTTAATCTCAGCACTGGGAATCAGAGGCTGGCGGATCTGTGTGAGTTCAAGGTCAGCCTATTGCAGAGAAAGAATTCCAGGCCAGCCAGGGCTAGCTACATAGTGAAACTATTTCAGAGTCATCCATCGAGTTACTCCGAGACCGTTCTTCCGTGTCCCTTCTTGTCTCCATTTCCATTCCAGGCAGATGATTCTGTGGCCCATGTCTGTGACCTCATTCACTGTGACCCTGTCTTGTGGCCTTTGTCCCAGCTATTGCCTGTGCACGGTGTGCAAACCTCGGGCTTGAGCCGACAGCCTGTATTTCACTGAATGAGGTCGAGATCCTGTGGGGCTTTAACACAGGTGTGATTGTGTTTGTACAGTGTGTTGTCTGCTTGAGCAACTGGAGCAAAGAGAGAGGGCAGGGGGATCAGACACAGGGCGACTGATGTCGGCTGGAGAGGTTAGGGGTAAGAAGTGCTTCGGTTCTGGTTTTATATTGAGAGGATACTGACAGGGCTTGTCAGTGGGAGGGAGAGGTAACAATGATCACTGATGTTTGAGACTGGGCCACTGGGAAAATAATACAAATAATAAATCTCCCTAAATTATACTGCCACGTTAGGTAATCCTACTAGAATTAACTGATTGGTTGGTTGGTTAAACTTCAGATTCTTCCCTCCCATCTGATGAGATTAGAAGCATATATTACCACCAACTGCAAATGATTTTTTTTAAAAAGCCCATTTACTTTAGTTTTGGTGTATGAATGTTTTGCCTGTTCATATGTTTATACATCATGTGTGTGCTTGGTGTCATCGGTGGCCATAGAGGGTGTCAGATCTCCTGGCACTGGAGTCACCGATGGTTATAGGTGACCATGTGGGGTCTCAGAATTAAACCTGAGGCCACAGGAAGACCATCCAGGGTTCTTATGCCTTAGCACTAAACCTGCAAATGGATTCTTAAAGAAAGAGAAACCAATGTCTTTTTTATTTTGGTTTCGTTGTGGTGGGTTTCGGTATGTTGGTGTTGAGACAGGGTCTCACTATATAGCCCTGGCTGTCCTGGAACTCACTATGTAAACCAGGCTGGCCTTGAACTCAAAGAGATCCACCTGCCTCTGCCTTTTGAGTTCTGGGATAAAAGGTGTGTGCCACTACTAACTAATTTCTTAAGGCAAACCAAACATCCTAACTAACTAGAAAAAGTCCTTTCTGAAACAACCCAACAACTGCTTAGTAAACAGACTCCAAGTGGCACAAAATTAAGATTATTTTCAAACAAATGAGCAAAGTAAAGATCAAAAGCCAGGTATGGTGGGTGGCAGCCTGCCTGTATTCCTAATAGCCACATACAAGCCATCATTATATACAGAGCTGTCATCTGGCCCATCCCACAGAACTAGGAGTCAAGGACTGGTTCTACCACACCGAGCTGTTAAACTGTCTTGTTCTGGCTCATTGTGTCTCCTTCAGCAACTGTGGCACTATGACACATCCATTCATTTGCTTGCCCAGTCACCTTTCTTTGGAGTCTGGTTACTTCTTCTAACTTCTAACCCCTCCTCTGTGGGGTTAGAGTTCTTCTGTTGGTGAGAATCAAGAGGACCTGAAATGACTGGCTGCTTTCTTATTTCTCCCAGAACAACCTGCCTAGAGGTGGCTCCACTCACAGGCCATCTGATGGTGGCAATTCCTCTACTGAGGTTCCCCTTTCCCAGAAGACTCTAGATTATGTCTAGCTGACAGCAATGAACCAGGACAGTCTAAGAAGACTAGTCCTGCTACTACAACAGATGTCAAGATCCTGGTATGACGACGGAGTAGACTGGGGAACAAGCTGAGGGAAGCAGCTCCCAGCTTGCATGAAAGCCCTGGGTTTGATTCCCAGCACTGCATAAACCAGGAACAGTGGTTTGTGCCTATAATCCCAACACTGAGGAGGCAGAGACAGGAGGAGCAAGGGCTTCTAGTAGCTACACAAGTCCAAGTCCAGCCTGGGGTACATAAAACCCTGTCTCAAACAACGGGGGTAGGGGGTTAATCTCAGTGATAGAGTTCATACCCAGCAAACTCTAGGGCCTAAGATTGATCCTCAGTTCCAGAGAGAGAGAGAGAGAGAGAGAGAGAGAGAGAGAGAGAGAGAATAAATACTTTTATCACTTTTGTTCTTCAGCTCACATATCCTTAAATATCAGTATTGGGGATTGCCTCTCATATTGTACAGACACCTAAAATGAGAAAAAAATATATCTTCCCAACGGTGTTTGCTTCCAAACTGTTTTGCAACTTATTGGTTATAAAAGCAATTGGGTAGGATTTTGTCAGCCCCCCCCCCTCGTTCTCTCCATATATATAAAGAGACTGGATATGTATACATCCCAAGACTAGACGATGTTCTATGAGATGTCCACTTTGTTAGAATGGGCAGCTCTGTAAACGCTAGGCTGTAGTATAAAATCCAGGAGTTCCATAAAAAACAAGTCAAAAGCCACTTTTCTCAGTCCCAACTTGTTACTTGGCTTGAAGGTGTGAGCAGACTCAGATTTTATGACCTTGTGTGTAACCCTAATGGTGCTTAGATGGGACCAAAGGTAGCAGAATCAGTAAGAATGAATTCTGACAAATCAGACAGCCAGCATCCTGAGGGCCTTACCTCGCTCCAGCTTCCCGCCAATAGATGTAACAGGCTGAAAGTCCCAAGAGAGTTTAGGCTGAGATTAAAACAAACAAAACAAAAAACCACCACTTTAAATTGTCAGTAAATGAATTCTGCATAATTTTATTTTTCAATACGGAGCAAAATCATGTACCCAGTGGAAGAAGCACCCCAGAGGTTCCTTTCCTATGCTGCAGAACTGGTCATGCCTGAGTCATTCTGACTATGCCATGCTTTACGGTAGAACATCGGCTTGGTTACTGTGTTGAGGTAGTCATTAAAAACAAAAAAAGACTCCGCCTCTTCACCCACAGTGTGATCTTTTCATTTAAGCTCGGAAGAGAAGCGTCATTTAGAAGCAGTTGATTATCAGCTTCAAATTTCATGTTTGTAAACTGTACCCCTTGGGTGATTTTCCTTCTCCAAACATGGTGACTTTTTCCTTATTACTGCATGAAATGCCGAGTTCCTGGGTTCCAGGAAGACCCACCTGGCATTTCCACACACACTACCGTCTTAGACAGTGGGCCCAGATTTGACAGAAGAATAAACGTTTGAACATGTGTTCAGATGTGACTGTCCTGGTTAGTTGTCAACCAGACACAAACTAGAAAGAGGGAACTTCAAAGGAGGAACTGCCACCATCAGATTGGCCTGTGGATGAAGCAAACAACCCCTGGGCAGGCTGTCCTGGGAGAAATAAGAAAGGAAAGCTGAGCAAGTCAGTAAGCAGCATCCGTCCATAGTTCTGCTGAGTTCCTGACTCCAGGTTCCAGCCTTGAGCTTCTGCCCTCTGTGATGGGCTTGTAACCTGCGAACTGAAATAAACCTTTTCTGCCCCAAGTTGGTTTGGGTCAATGTTTTATCACAGCAACACAAAGCAAACTAAGATGCCCTTTTTCTTAGGCTACTGAGCTAAGGTAGCTTTTCTGGCTGTTTAAAACCCCTCCTTCCCTTGCTGGGAACCGTGGTTTGGTTCTGTTTGAATGGTTATTGGTTGACTCAACAGACTGGCTTCATCAACGATTTACAAATAGATCAGGAACAGAAAATCTTTAGACAGATGCCTGTGAACGGAAGCCTGGAACACAACCATGCGTTCTAGTTTGTAAACCTACAAACACTGAGGACTCCCTCCCAACACACTCCCATCTCCCAACACACACACACTCTCAGCACCCAGATACTACCATACACCCCCAATTTCCTTCTCTGTGCCCTCATCCTCTATAACTCCTTTGTCTATAAAAGCCCATTAATGCCTCTAAGTGCCTGTCTCTCTAGATGTGGAGGAAAACCGTTTAAAGTATGTCTTAGTCAGGGTTTCTATTCCTGCACCAACATCATGACCAAGAAGCAAGTTGGGGAGGAAAGGGTTTATTGAGCTTACACTTCCATGCTGCTGTTCATCACTAAAGGAAGTCAGGACTGGAACTCAAGCAGGTCAAGGAGCAGGAGCTCATGCAGAGGCCATGGAGGGATGTTACTTACTGACTTGCTTGCTTCCCCTGGCTTTCTCAGCCTGCTTTCTTATAGAGCCCAATACTACCAGCCCACAGATGGTACCACCCACGAGGGGCCCTCCCCCCTTGATCACTAATTGAGAAAATGCCTTACAGCTGGATCTCATGGAGGCATTTTCTCAAGTGAAACTCCTTTCTCTATGATAACTCCAGCTTGTGTCAAGTTGACACACCAAACTAGCCAGTACAAAGTAGCTCACCTTTGTCTCACCACAGAGCCTGCCCTGTGCCCACATCCACAGCCATTCCTGGTGCATTGCTGAGAGCACAGCACAAAGGTCTTTGGGCCTACAGATGTCCAGAGATACCAGGAAAGTTAAGCACACGGGATTGCCCTCCCAAAAGAATGGATGTAAACCTGTTCTTCCGGAAGACTGAGACCTGGAGTTGATTAACAGCCTGGTGATCTGGGTTTATCTGTTGGGCCAGACCATATCAAGCTCTTACAGACAGGACCAGACTCTAACCAGGACCAGAGGAGGCTAATAGCAATCTGTATGATGGAGACCAGGCCTAATCCTTTCTTAGGCCCTTAAGCCAGCACAGGCAGCCTATCTCTAGATCCTACTTTCTTGGAAAAAATGGCATGTACCCTGGGTTGGGTTGTTATGTAATAACACTTCCTTATGCACCAGGGATATTATGTTACACCAGGAAGTGGTTTTTTTCCCCCAAATCTTCCTGGCATCAGACTCCCTGAAGTTTGACCAGGGTTGATGAAGTAGATCTGAACTGAGTTTTCGTTCTTACCTCTTCATGGTTCACTTTCCTGCCTGCCAAGACTACCTGCAGGGTCCCCCTCAGAGCCTGGTAGGACTTGCCCACTCTGTTCCTTGGGTTCTATTTCCCGTACTTTCTACTGTTCTTCACGAGTTCTGCAGGTCTCTGTTTCTCTATCAGTTTCTGCCTCCTGGATCATTCCTGTCAGCAGCAGTGTGCTCTGGTCTTTCCTGTCAGATAACAGAAATGAACCCCACTTTGCTCTCCCACCCATCTCTGTCTACTTGCTCAGCAAAGCTCCCTTTCATTGTTGACCATACCGTGCATCAGCGAGGCCAAAATATTCTGCTGTGCGCACTGAGTGAAACTCATTTGCTTCTCTCTTTATAATGGATCCCTTCATTCCCGTTGCCTCTGACCTCCTGTGGCTGGTGTGTCCTTCAAGCACAGCAAAGGGACTCCCAACACCTGCCATTTCACTCCCTATGACACTGGCAGGCAGGCTCCTCCACTGAGTCTCCCCTGCCCCAGAGAGATGTATCAGCTTACCCAGTTGTGACCTGGCCTAACAGAAGACTCTGCTGTATTTGAATGCTAGGATTCTGTCTCCCTGGCTTCTGGGTATCCACTGAAGGGCAAGGGCTATTATCATAGACCCTCAACACCCCCAAAATACCAAAGTCTATCTGGCACCCGTAGTGTGTGTTCTTTTATGTTTTGTATTCCTTGGGGCATCCTTACTACTTGGCATCAGCAGTCAGAACAGACAGCTTAGATTTTAGCAAATGTTTTCTCTGTCAACTTATAGAAGGCTGAATAGCATCAGGCTACAGAGCAGGAGGAGAAAAAGACATAGCCAGAGAAGTCTTCGGGATTTTTGAAGCAGTCACTCTCCTTCTGTGTCCTACCCTTAGCCTGACATGGTCACCCAGCTCCTATGTTCCTTCACCTTCTTCAAAATATGGCTTCCAGAAGTCTTATTCACCCCAAATTCAAACACAAACATGGTAAATACCGTATCCCATTTCTCCAAACCAGTGTTACCCTGAAGACAAGAGAAATGTGACATTTCAAAGAAATGCAAGTGCAGCCAAGAGGCCCCAATCCTGTGCCATGATGGAACTGTCTGCTCCCTATGAGCCCATGGTGTGCAATGCAAGTCTGCTGAACTCCAGGCAGATGATTCTACTTTTTAGCTTAAGTCCTAGAACCTGTAAGGTTGAACTCACTGCTGCCACTTCATGACCCAAGGGCTGCTGCTTTGTGACCCTAGGAGAATTACACTGGCCTGCACAGGCCAGCTAGACAGTCACTGAAGTGACATAAACGTTACAACTTGGAAAAGCAAGCCTTTAATCCCAGTATTTAGGAGGCAAAAGCAGAGAACCTCTGTGAGTTTTGAAGCCAGCCTGGTCTACAGAGCAAGTGCCAAGACAGCCAAGGCTACACAGAGAGAAACCCTGTCTTGAATTTCACCACCACCACCACCACTACCACCACCAAAAAAAAAAAAAAAAAAAAAGACTTAGGAAAAGCAACATCACAGAATGCTAAGAAATGACAACTTACCACTCAGCCTTGGTGTCAGTGGCAATAGGGAAAGAAAGGGAAGGGAAACATGGGAATGAAGTAGTTTGAAGCCAGCATCTACTGTTGGTTAGCATCCCAAAGTCACCACAGAAGAAAGAAGGCACTGTAATAGATCTTTTAAAGAGAAGTAAATCTGTCTTTTTATGTATGCTCCCCCAAATTTCAATTTAAGTATGTTGGTGTCTTAGGTAGGGTTTTATTGCTGTGAAGAGATACCATGACCAAGGCAACTCTTATAAAACATTTAATTGGGGCTGGCTTACAGTTTCAGGGGTTCAGTCCAATATCATCATGGTGGGAAACATGGCAGCGTCCAGGCAGGCATGGTGCTAGAGGGGCTGAGAGTTCTACATCTTGATCCAGAGGCAGGCAGAAGAAGACTGGCTTCCACACACAGGCAACCAGGAAGAGGCTCTTTTCCGTACTGCCTGGAGCTTAAGCACAGGAGAAGACCTCCAAACCCACTCCTCCAGTGACATGTTTCCTCTAACAAGGCCACATCTACTCCAATAAGGCCATACCTCCTAATAGTGCTACTTCCCATGGGCCAAGCATATTCAAACCACCATAGTTTGGCTCTTAAAACCCTTTAAGATTAGTTTGAACAAAACATAGCCATGGTCTAGCCTCAAACCTTGAGCTGTGAAGTTATGATCTTTGGCCTTTGGAGGTATAAACAGTGAACCTTCAGCCGTGTACCTGGGCCTGAGATGGTGTCACATGAAAGAAAAGGTTTTCCACAATCGATCCCCAGCAGCTAAAACTACAGGTAGTTGACTTTTGGAACGGGGATAGCATAAGGGCAAGACGTAGCTGCTAGAGTTTCCCAGTATCTTGGTGGATCCGCAAGGATTCGCCACTGGAGGAATCAGATTTTGATAAGGCTTACAAGATTAGGTTTTAGTTGTTGCACCCAGAGATTGAGTTACCATTGTTTCTGAGAAGTTGTGAGCTGAGACCTCCCAACTCCAGTTCTATGCAGGAGCAATAAATACTTCCTCTTAACGGCTAAGCCATCTTTCCATCCCCCACACCACCTGATTGGACTTTTTTTTTCTCTTTAGTTTTAAATGATGGAAATGAAGATGATTGCATCCGATATTTTTAAATTAAAATCGTTTGAGAATTTCATACGTATGTGTTTTAATCAAATCTATCCCCATTAGTTCACCCTCTAAATTCTGTCCCACACTCCCAACAACTATTCTCTCCCAATTTCATGTGGTCTTCTGTTTGTTTGTTTGTTTGTTTGTTTTTCAAAGCAGGGTTTCTCTGTGAGGCCCTGTTTGTCTGTGCTGGAACTCCCTCTATAGATTAGGCTGGCCTCTAACTTAGAGATCCACCTGGCTCTGTCTCCCAAGTACTGGGACTAAAGGTATGTGCCACCACGCTCGGCTCATGTGGTCTTCTTTTAACTCCTTGTGGAGTCCACTAAGTGCTGCCTGTATTTGTGTGAGTACAGACCACCTACAGGGCACTGAAGGCTCTCAGGGGCTGCATCTTAAAGAAAATTGACTTTCCTTTCCCCAGCAGCTATCAATGGCCACTAGCTCCTCAGCTACGAGTGGAGCTTTGTGATACCTACTGTTAGTGGCCACCCTACCACCAAACATTCTATGACCTGAGTCCAATCCCTAGGTGGAAGGAGAAAACCAACTCTCAGCAGTTGTCTTTTGACCTTCACGTGTTCTCTATGGCATGCATACACACACACATACACTCATACACAATCATACAAGCACACAAACACACATGCATGTACACATTCACACATGCATGCATGCATATGCACATAAACACATACACACATGCACATTGTATACACACATACACATGAATACACACACACATACACACAGACACATAAAATAGATAGGGTAAATAGATGATAGATGGATGGATAGAGAGAGAGAGAGAGAGAGAGAGAGAGAGAGAGAGAGAGAGAGAGAGAGATGATAGATAGATGTAAAAAAGAATCATGTTTGCATTTGGGAATAGCAGAGCTTTGCAATGGGTCTATACACTCACTGTACAGTGAACACATTCAAACAGTTTGAGATAAGGGAAAGTCTTAAAACACAGAAAAGAAGATGGTTATACCAGATATCTTTGGCCACAATGATTAATAATCTTCATGATAAGAGACACTTGCTGGGAAGATGTCCTTGCAGACTTGCTTTCTGTACAAGGTTGTGGCAGAACTGTTGGAGTTTGTTTCTGTGATAAATACTGTGACCAAAAGAAATTTAAGGGGAAAGGGTTTATTTTTGTATACAGGTTATAGTCCATCAGCTGGGAAGGCCAAGGCAGGAACTAAAGTAGAAACCAATGGAGGAATCCTGCTCACTTGCTTTCAGGATCATATTCTACTATTTGTCATGTATAGCCCAGATACACCTGCCTAGGGATGGTGCTGCCCACAGTGGAGTGTACCCTCCAACAATTAACAAAGAATTCCATAGACTTGCCCATAGGCCATTCTGATAGGAACAATTTCTCTATCTTCCCAAGTATATTGACAAGCAAGATTTGCTACGACAGGGCATTATACAAATATGAGATTCTGGCAATTTTCTGTATAGACACAATCAGGCAATCTGATTTTATTTACTTTGGGGCATTAGGGTTAATACAAACAATTCCTATTTGATTTTGACAACTTTTGCTTTTTGCTTTTATGATATATACACACAAGTTCATATATTTATATGTATGCATATATGTATAAATACATATACATATGAGAGAAAAAATATCACTCCCCCCCAAACAACAGTAAGTTGGTATGATGTGGCAGAGGAATAATCAACTGTCCCTCCCCTTTAACATTTATTGCCCCAACCATTTTTTTTAAAGTCTGGAAGCCAGAGATGACAGAATACAAGGCTGAGTTTAGAGAAGATTCTTGTGGAAAATTTTTCTTTATATTATAAAAAGCATTTGAGAAATGGTTGAGAAATGTTCTTTTGTTATCTATTGTAATGCTAAGAGCAGGCCCCTAGGATCTGGTCCTAGAGATGAGAGAGTCCACATGTAGACCTTGCCCCCAAGTTATTTTTGATTGGTAAATCATGGAGAGCTTTTGGGGCAGCCTTTTAGGAATTTGGAAGGAATTTGACTTTGGGTTAGGACTCAGGAAATGGGCTCAGATTAAGAATATTTACATTTGGGCTAATGCAAAGCTCAGAGCAGGCTCAGCCAGGAATGTTTGGCCTTTCTTTTGTCTTGGACATCCTGATAAGTCCCTAGAAACAGTGTTTATGGGACTTTGTTTATTGCTTTGTTTGTTCCTTGACCTAGAACTGACCATATTATTTGCATGTACTTAAAATGGTATAAAAGCAGACTGGGAAAAAATAAACCCACTTCAGCCACAGAACTGGCTGGGATCATGCTACAGTGTTGTCTAATTGTTTTCTTTTTAATCCTTGCTCCCTCCCTGAAGAGTCTGTTGATTGACTGAGCTGGCTTGGTCAATAGATAAAGACGCTAACAGCTAATAGCTGGGCAGAAGAGACATAGGTGGGATTTAGTTTCCTGGGCTTGGGGTGGGAGGAGAAGCAAGAGGAGAAGAAGGTGCTGGAGGAAGAAGGAGACATGGGTTACGTGAGCCATAAAAACATGACCCTGGGGGCTGGCAGATTCGAGCTAAGAGCAGCCCGGATGAAGCACAGTAAATAGTAAGTAATAACTATTGGAGCTATTGATAGGAAAGTAGATTTTAATAGCATAGAGTGTAGCTATCTGGTCAGCTCCTGTACTGTCTGAGGCTTATTGTAAATATAAAGGCTGTGTGTGGTTTTTATCTGGGAACTAAATGGTCAAAGGAGGGATAGAAATCCAGGGTTGGGATTAAATAATTTCTACAACAAGAAGAGTGACAAAATCAGAAAAGGTTTGTAGCCTAGGAAATAGTGCTTTATTGTCAATCCTATGGTTATGTAAGAGAATGACTTTGTTTTAAAGAAACACACTTTGAGGGGTTGAAAAGGCCGTCCAGTGGTTAGAGCACAGGCCACTCTTGCAGAGGACCCAGGTTCGGTTCCTAGCACCCACACGGAGTGAAAGACCCCCGAGCTCGGGAGACCCTCACTCAAGTCTCAGGACGGCACGACCCCCCAAGAACTCACAAAAGACCCTCCTTGCTGCAATCACATGAGGTTTATTGGGGGACCAGTGCACTGGGGTCAAGCTTGTAACCTATGCAGAGGCAGAGGAGTTCAACCCCGAGCAGTTAAAGTCAGGGGTGTTTAAAGGAAAAAACCACAAAGCAAGGGGTGGGGAACGGAAAGAATTTGCGTTATGGGGAAGTACAGAATGTTCTAAGTTAGTCACAAGGCAGTTGCACAAACATTTTTGTGGTTAGCTAGTTCCTGGAACATTGTGCCTCTGGCCCTGGGGCCAGGCCAAGGTCAGCCGTTTCTTAGGGGAAAGAATGCAGCCAGGTTTGGCCAAGCATGCAATTTCAGTCCTATTTCTGTTTCTGGCTCCAAGTGTGCTAGGGGTCTAATTTTTCTCATAAGGGGGGTCAGGTCTTTCAGGGGTAGCTCACAATCACCTATAACCCCAGCATAATGGATATCCAAATCTCTGGCCTCCCTGGGAACCCACACTTACATACAAATACACATCATTACAGATGGTTTTGAGCCACCATGTACATGGTGAGAATTGCACAGATATCCTCTGGAAGAGCAGTGTTTCTAACTGCTGAGTCATCTCTCTAGCCCCATATAATTTAAAAAAAAAATTTTTTTAAGATGTACACATTCAAGTATTTAGAAGTAAGGAGCATAGTGTTTCCAAATATGGTTTAGTGTGTGTGTGTGTGTATGTGTGTGTATGTATATATATATGCATACATACACACACATATATATGTATATTTATATATGTATATTTTTATCTTTAGGTCCAATTATATATAAATTTATATATAATTTTGGAGAGAAGGAAACAGAGACAGAAAAAGCAATGATGGCAAAGTTCTTGCACAGGGAAACAACACACTTAACACTAGGTGTCTTAGTTAAGGTACTATTGCCGTGAAGAGACACCATGACCACAGCAACTCTTATAAAGGAAAGCATTTCACTGTGGCTGGTTTATAGTTTCAGAGGTTCAGTCCATTATTATCACGGCAGGAAACATGACAGCCTGCAGGCAAACATGGTGCTAGAGAAGGAGTTGAGAGTTCTACATTTTGATCCGAAGGAATAGAAAGAGACTGGGAATCACACTAGATGTAGCTTTAGCATCGGAAACTCAAAGCCCACCCGCAGTGACACACTTCCTCTGATAAAATCATGCCACGTAATAGTGTCACTCCTTATGGCCAAGCATTCAACCACATGAGTCTACGGGAGCCATAGCTATTCAAGCCACCACACTAGGGGAGTCTGTGAAGAGTGTATGGGACTTTAACACTTTGGACTTATTCTTGTTATCTTTCTGTAGGTCTGAGCTTCTTTCAAAATGAAAATTACCAGCAGGAGCTGGGAATATGACTCTGTGTTCAAACTCCAGCATCACAAAACAAAAGCAAAAAACAATGGAACAAAACCCAAACACCAACTCACACAACTGTCATTCGAATCTCTGCGCTCCCAGTGTGAAACTTAATATAAGCAATTCCTGTGGAGGTAAATGCTTTAAAAACCTCCTCAGCTCCCCCATCCTCAAAATATGTAGTTTCTCCTTTTGCTTATTAAAGACATGCCACTCACTCTCTAATTCTTTGGCTTGCAGAAATTTCAAAGCTAACTTGCTGGCTAACTACTGTAAGTGCACAATGCTCTCAGAAACGTCCCTGTGTTTCTGTACCAGCTGATTCTTATTTGTCCTGTGGTTTCCAGACCAGGCACTTTTCTGTTTACACATCATCTGTCAGGAACTGCCCAATCTCTGCACAGGTCTCCATCATATCGCAGTAATTCTTCACGTGCTAGAATATCAATAGACCAGAGGCTATGCCTCTGTAATTCTACAAGCAAAACCCTAAAGTGAGGCTCGTGAAAGCAGTTCCGTAAAAAGCCAAGACTCTGTGACCTAGAATTACCGATGGTGAGTTTTGTTTGGCCCAAGACTAAAACTCAGAGTAATTCAAGGAACCTGCACCCACCCTCCCACCCACCAGTCCACAGTAAACAGTACTTCTTTTTCAAAAGACTTCTGATGAGATGGGGACATTAGCCAATTCAAGGCTTTGTTTCCTGTCCAAGATCAGCCTAACTGTCCAACATAACCTTTGTCTGACGTGGAAGTATGCATACAGGAAGTATGTGTCATGCAATAAGATAGCTGCTAGGGGCATGTGGCACCTGGATGTGGATGTTTGCATGCATGTGTGTAGTGTGACCAAGAAACTTAACTGCTAATTTATAGTAGGTAGTTACAGGGTCTGGAGCATAGTTCAAGAGTAGACTGTCTGCCTCGCTTCCCCAGAACCCACAGAAGAATTAAATCTATTTGTACTGGCTAGTTGTCAGCTTGACACAAACTAGAGTCATCTGGGAAGGAGGAATCTCCATTGAGAAAATACTCCATCAGGTTGGTCTGAATGCAAGTCAGTGGGGGCATTTTCTTGATTAATTATTGGTATAGGAGGGCACAGCCCACTTGGAGGATGGTACCACACCTGGGTATGTGGTCCTGGGTTGTATACACAACAGGAGCAAGCCTTGAGGAGTGAGCCAAAAGGAGTGTTCCTCCACTGCCTCTGCCAAGGTCCCTTCCTCGGTTCCTGGCTCTGTGCTTAAGAGAAAAGAAACCAACACAGTGGTTCTCATCCCCAAGCGACTTAAACCACCTACAGTTACTGCATTATTTACACAGGAGGCACTGACTTCCCTCAGTGATTGACTGTGACAGTGACGTGTAAGTCAAGCAAACATTCTCTTTCCCCAGCTGTTCTTGGTCAGTGTTTTAGTACAGAAATAGAACCAAACTAGGACTCACTAATTTTAATGTAGAATTGGCTAGTGGCTGATTACCTTGTTGAATACTTGGGAGAAGAGCTAGGGTTTTATATGGAATTGACAGGGGTGGTTTAAAATACACTAGAAGTATTAAATAAATAAATAGTAGCCTTAAAGAAAGAGTTTTATGGCTGTCATGGGTAACCATGACTACCAGCTTAAAAGGGTTTGAAATCACCTAGGAGACACACTCTGGGTGTGACAGTGAGGGCATCATGCCCGACATGAACAGCACCTACTCAGTCTGGTACCCAGATGAATAAAAGAAGAAAGTGAGGGCGTTCCCAGTGGCTCAGTGGAGAAAGGCACTTTCCACCAACCTGACTGCCTGCATTTACTCCTGAGTTACCACACATGGTAAGAGAACTGACCCCCACACCTTGTCCTCTGACTTCCACATGCGCACTTTGACACAATAAATCAATAAAAATATATTTTCAATGCAAGGAGAAATGAAGCTGAGCACCAGCATTATCGGCTGCTTCCTGACTGTGGATGCAATGTGACCAGCTACCGCGCTTCCAAGTCAACAAGCCTTCCGACATAATAGACAGTACTCCATAAGCCACGAGACCCTTAAGGGACTATTGTCAGGCATTTTATCACAGCAACCAAAAAAGAAACCAATGCAGTGGTGGTATCAGCCCCAAGCTACTTAAATCACCTACAGTTATTATATTATTTAACCAGCAGGTTGCAGTGTCACCGTGTACCACGGAGGCCACCTCCAGTTTGTGACAGTATCATCAAAGCTTCAGCTGATAGGACATCCTGGATTTACTCCTGGGATCTTGCTTTTTCATTTTCGGTGCTGAGGATCAAACCTGGCACCTCAATCACTCACACTAGGCCAATATCTCACCCCTGAGGTGTAGCCTCCCCCTACCCCCCCACCCCCGGTCTCTGTGTTCTTTCTTGCAAGGACTGTATACGCAGATCATCAAAAGGTGGTTTGAAATCAGGAACTCGTGAGAGCGATGACTAGAATTTTACTCAAGGTATGCTTTATTTATGAGTTTTCTGTATACTTTGTAGAAAGGAAAACAGACTGACTGTGAATGCCAGCAGAAATCTAATGAGCCCAAACTTCCTCCTTGTCCTCGGCAGGAGGGGCTGTGCTCCTATTCAGTGGGCTGCAAGATCAGCAGGTGCTGGCAACAGGCACACTAGACAGCTGACTCCCTGAGCCAACTGTCAGCTGGTCTTCAACCTGCTGGCCACCCAACCTGGCATTTTGTCTCCCTTGGCAAGTCCTGCTCTCAGGCTTGCTCTATGAAAAGGGAACGAAAGAACCAGGCATGGGTGAGGGAATCGCTCCTCTTGGAGTCCTGAGCCATGTTGGTCCAACCTGCATGAATCAACTGTTCTCCCATGGAGCGCTGAGAGGCAGAGACCACCACGTGTGGAGCACCTTTACTCACAAGTGTTAGCATGGTACCTGTTTAATGAGATTAACCTATATTTTCCTCCAAAGACCGGAAATCATCAAGGAAAATGCAATACATGATATCACCGAGAGAAGAGAGCAAAAATTACCATTGGTCTTAAGATCATGCTATTCTCCTAACAAAATTAGCATGGAAACTCAAAATCAGCTAAGAGTCTATTAGTTGCTAGTTTACCATCGCTAAGAAAAATTAAGTCAAATGCTTGAAATTGCCTGGCAAAGAAAATCTATGTTGCTTTCAAAGCAGATAATTATTCTGCTGGCCCTCTGGATGTATCCGCTGGGCTGGACACTCACGCGTAGTTATGGTCAAACACTGATCTAGAGGCTGCTACAAAGGGATGTCACAGAGGTAATAAATAATGTCTCTAGTTAGCAAAGCAAATTGACCCTCATAGTGTGGATGAGCCCCCTCCAATCGATGGAACCCGGAAAAGGAAGGAATTCCACTCTAAGACAGAAACATAGGAACTTTGCCTAAGTGTCCAGCCGGCCTGGACTGGCCTAGCCCAGCCTGCGAATTGTAGACCCAAGGTCCTATCACCCACATCTACCTGCATTCCCTCCAAACAGGCTTTCTCTAGGGATTTCAGGCCTGGAAGATCCAAAAACCCACGCACACACGCACACCCACACGCACACACATACACATGAATATTTAATTCTTGGTTCTATTTCTCTAGAGAACCCTGACAAACACGGCTATATTCTGAAGATAAGGATTCACAGAAATTTACTTAAGTTTTTTTTTTCAAGATTTATTTATTTTATTTATATGGGACACACCAAGAAGAGGGCATCGGATCCCATTACAGATGTTGTGAACCACCTTGTGGTTGCTGGGAATTGAACTCAGGACCTCTGGAAGAGCAGTCAGTGTTCTTAACTGCTGAGCCATCTCTCCAGCCTGAGAAAGAAATTTCTAAAGGCTCAGTATCGCTGCAGTTGGTTGTTGAAGAACAGGAGTCAAAGACCTTTCTTAACTATGTGTGGTCATTTGCTTCAATGTTAAAATATAGTTACATTAGTGTCACGTGATTGTGGAATCTGACTTCCATTGAAACTTTACAGTCTCAAATGTGCTCAGTGTACAGCATAAAAAGCAAGAGTGAAGCCATGCCTTACTTGTGGTATATTCTTTTCTAGCCAATGGTAACTACTTTAATCCAATCTGGGATGCTGGAAAATTTGAAAGAACTTCTTACTTACCTTTCAGTCCAGCAAGACTCATTATTTAAGGAAACATTGGAACTTTGCAAAAGTCATTGTATTTTTTTCCCCCAGATTCAAAAGTAACTAATGCACCTCTTAGCGCAATCAAGTAGCAACCCTAGGCAACAGAATGCTAGACAGCTCAGATAGAAGAGGCCTTGCCAAGCATATGAGAGGCACTGGGTTCCAGCTAGAATAATGAGCACACAAATGCACACACACGTACATGTATGCACATGCACATACACACATATACATACATGTACATGCATACACACATGTGCTCACACACATACATGTACGCACACGCGCACACACAGAGTTTGCAAGCCCAATGCCTTTGGGAAGTGCTGAGATAATTAGACACCTGAGACAGGTAGGAGCAGAGGTTAGAAGGTAAATGTTTGACAGCAGAGTAGGGGCATAGAAGGCTTGACTTCTAACCTCTGCCAACTGATGTGGGGTAAAAAGATCTAGTGTGCCAGTTCCAAGCTGCCAGCATAACCTGAATGCAGATTTTGTGGGGGAGTTGACATCATAACTGTCTATCTGAGGCTAGTGTGAGCAAGCTCCAGTACTCCTTTGGGTGATATATGTATATATGTATGTGTATGTATAGGATAAGTAAAAACATAATGTATGGCAGATGAAGAGATGTTGGAAATAAGATACATGATAGTAAATAGACAATAAAAAGGCATGGGTGAGAGACAGACAGACAGACAGACAAACACAGAGAGAGAGAGAGAGAGAGAGAGAGAGAGAGAGAGAGAGAGAGAGAGAGAGAATAGGAGAATAGAGCTCTTCTTCTTCCAGCAGTATGGTTGCACCCGACATATCAATGTGCTAACCCCCAAGACCTCTGACTACATTACCTTGCCCTGTAAAAGGGGTTTTCTTTGCATAGATAAAATTAAAGGGCTTTGGGTGGAAATTTTATTTTAGGTTATTCACCTGGGCCCAGTGAGTCAGAGTCAGAGCGAGAAGATGGAAAGCTGAAAGCAAAGATTAGAAAGATGAGGAGACACTGTGCTCCTCACTCAAGAGATGGAGACAAGATGCAAACGACCTTCCCTAATAGTGGTTCTCCCCCTGTGGGCCGCAACATCTTTTTCAGGAGTCACATACCAGTGCTCACTCCAGCCAGGGCATCCAGCGCCCACCCTGACCTCCATGGGCATTGCACTCACGTGCACATAACCCACAACAGTCACACATATGCATAGTTTAAAATACACAAATGAATTAAACTTTTGAAGACAAACACCAACTGGGGTGTCCTCAAACGGGAGGCACACTCTGGTTTCCACTGGTCTCTAGGGTCATGTTCAAAAGCAAGCTTTCAAGTAGCACAGGAGACTGGATTAGCTCTCTCAGAGGAAAGCAGCGCAAACACCAAGAGTTGAAATAGGCATGTGTGGGTTTTACACAAAAGAGGAAAGGTAAAAGTCACTGGCTCCCAAAGGCAACAGCCAAGACGTGCTTAAGTGATAAGACTAATCAATTATTAAAGAACCGTCTTCTCCATTAGTTTTTAATTAAATGTGAGCATCCCTGGGGCACTGATAGAGAGTCCAAAGCTCAATTTTTCCGAACGATGGTGAATTTCACCTCAGGATTAGAACATCAAATATTAAGCCTAAGTAAGCGTATAGCTGGAACTCTGCATGAGCGCGCAGGAAATCGTTTGATGATTGAGAGAATTCGCAGTAGCATGTATGTCTTAGAATGGCAACCCGTTTTATATGATTATCTTTTTTTTTTCTTTCTCTTCAGAAAAAAAAAAGGTCTTGATACTGCTAAAGATAATTTCCCTTAGAAATGTGCTTCAAAGTTCCTGAGGAGGAGACAATGAGCCCCAATGGGGCTCATGCTAGGGCCCTTTAGAGACTGCATATAAGGGAGGCATGTTTGATGCTTCCTTATAAGGATGCTTGCTGAGGGGCAGAGGCTATCAAAGCAGGGAGCAGAGGGATGGGAAGGGTGCTAATGCATATGAATATGACCTGTGCGTCGAGTAGAACCACCTACCCTGGGATGGAGAAGACTCGGCAGGCTTGATGTCAGGTATCTAGCATGGGAGGCAGTGAATTATGGGTAGCCATGTGGATGGCACAGAGGCAAATATGTGTCATCTCAAAGCCGGAAGAGAACAGAGGCATATGCTGCAGGAAGCCAAGGTCACCGTCCCTTATCAGATCTAATCTTATGTATATAGATAGATGTTTGAGGAACACTTTAGACTGTAGTTCCTTGCAGATCCTCAGAGGTCAGACCTCTACAGGGAGGACTGGTAGGCTAGGGCCTCAGAGGAAGGGTTGATGTAGTTAAAGTCCAAAGGCATCTGCTCCCTCAATTACCTCTTCCCCAGACCTGGGTCTCTGCTCTCAGCAGGACTTCAAAACTGACTACAAGAGGTGCACACACATTGTGGAAGCTAATCTGCTTCATTCGAAATCAAATTTGTTTAAATTTTCATGCTATCTAAAGAATACCTTCATTGGAGCTAATGAGATTACGCAATCTGTAGAATATTTGCTGAGCAAGCAGGAAGATAGGAATTCACTCTCCAGAGACTACATAAAAAGTGGGGTACGGTGGGGAACTCCTGGACCAGCGCTGTGAAGGCGAGAGAGGAGGATCCCTGGAGCTTGCTGGTGGGTCAGTTTAGCCAAATTGGTGAGCTCAGGGATCAGTGAAACATCCTGTGTCAAAAGATGAGGCAGAAGACACCTAACAGCAGCCTCTGGTCTTCACACAATAGACATACAACACCAACCACCATGCTTATAGAAACAACTAGAATGGTGTTAGACCAGGATCTAGCCAAGGTGATACACAAAATAAACCATTGTGATCACCTCCCTGTTGTGTTTATAAAAATATATATAGAGATATATGTTATATGGGGTTATGGGAGGTAGGTGTGGGGGAAGGGTGTGCCTCAGTAGGCCTGAGCCCAGGCATCCCTTCCCCCTGAGGAACCAGCCACACATGAAGGTATAGTATAGAATAGAGTTTATTTAGGGCATGGGAAGGGGAGTTAAGAGGGTAGTAGAGGCAGAGAAAGGCAGAGAGAGGGAGAGAGTAGAGAAGTAGAGGAGTGGAGGCCGGCCATGACCACGTGGAGAGAGGGGG
>CM052719.1:35018334-35054212 GCA_028551405.1 Uromys caudimaculatus
GTGCCTCAGTAGGCCTGAGCCCAGGCATCCCTTCCCCCTGAGGAACCAGCCACACATGAAGGTATAGTATAGAATAGAGTTTATTTAGGGCATGGGAAGGGGAGTTAAGAGGGTAGTAGAGGCAGAGAAAGGCAGAGAGAGGGAGAGAGTAGAGAAGTAGAGGAGTGGAGGCCGGCCATGACCACGTGGAGAGAGGGGGCAAGGGAACGGGGAGAGGTAAGGGAAGTAGGAGAGAGGCAAGAGAAAGAGGTAAGAGAGGGAGGAGGGGGCAAGCAGCCCCTTTTATAGTAGGCAGGCCCACTTGGCTGTTGCCAGGCAACTCTGGGGCGGAGCATACCTGGCTGTTGCCAGGTAACTGTGGGGTGGAGTTTAGACAGAATGCCAACACTCCCTGCTGGGTCTTTCCTCTGTTATTGAGGATCTCTGAGGCCTCTGTCACCTGAAATGCTGAGGCCAGCAAAGGGAGGCTACTCTTTTTCTACTGTTATTGCCTGGAAAACAATCAGGCTGGGTTAAAAGTCAACCCTGTTACCTCAGGCAATGACAGGGACAGGCCTAGCAAGTTGAATGGGAATGAATTCTACTCTTGTTGCTAAAACCTCTCACTGGTCTTTGGTCCTCAAAGTCCCACAAGACAAAGAAGCCATACTGTAGGTTTTGTTTGTTTGTTTTTATCACAGAGGCTCCCCGTTTTTTCCTTTTCCTTGAAAGAGCAAAGATTTATTCTGAATTCTCTGAGCTTCACCTTTCATCTGAAGCAAAATGTTTCTGGGGAAAACAAAAAAACAAAAAAACCCCACATGTTTGTGAAATCAGAAGGTTACTTTGAAGCATGTAGCAGGAAAGTAATTTTCTGATATAAAGAATTTGGCTGAGAGGAAGTTTGGCCAGAGTAGAGCAGTCCTGCCTGTATATATGAAGGCTCCGTATACATGAATTTAACCACAGGTCAAAACTGTAAATTGGCCGCCAGTGGCCACATCTCTACTGCACATCTTCACAGTTCTTTTCCTTCTCTTTATTCCCTAAGATTTACATCTAACAATGGCTTAAATAGCATTTACATTGTATTATTACACACAATCTAAAGATGATTGAATATCTACAAGAAGATATGAAGAGATTCTACGCACACTCCATGCCGGGCGGATAAGAAGGAACTTGAGCGTCAGCAGATTTTGTTCTCCCGGGGCCCCTGTAGCCAACCCCCAGGGAACACCTACAAATGATTATATTCTCTTTTGTGGTTTGAGTATGAAATGTCCCTCCATAGGTTTGCACTTTGAACCCTTGGTCCCCAGATAATGGTGCTGTTTGGGAAGGTGATGGAGTCTTTAGGGTGTAGAGCCTTCCTTGAGGAAGTATGTCACTGGACATAGGCTTTGAGGTTTGATAGCCTGGTTTTACTTCCTGTTCTAGCTCTCTGTTTCCTGTATGTGAATGCAATGTGCCATGCCTTCTGCCTTAGTTAATGTTCTATTGCTGTGAAGAGACACAAAGACCATGATAACTATTATAAAGGAGAACACTTAATTGAGTCTGGTTTATACTTCCAGAGATTTAGTCTAGTGTTGTCATGGTGGGGGGCATGGTGACCTGCAGGCAGACATGGTGCTGGAGAGGGAGCTGAGAGTTCTACATCTTGATCTGTGGACAATAAGAAGAGCAAGTGACACCTTCTCCAACAAGGCCATACCTACTCCAAAGAGGCCACACCTATTAATAGTGCCACTCCCTATGACCTGTGGAGGCCATTTTTATTTAATCCACCATAGCTTCTCTGCTGTAATGAACTGTTATCCACTTTAGAACTATGGGCCCTTTCTCCCTTAAGTTGCCTTTTTTGTTAGGGCATTCTACCCTAGCAACAGAAAAGCAGCTAATATATTCTCCTGTAGCTGTTTGTATTCTAATGCTAATTTGGCTCCCCTAAAATTGTTTGCATAAGAGGGTCTCCAAGTAGCTTCTAGGAACATGCCCCCAGTTAATTCTGATTGGTAGATAAAGATACCAGCAGCTAATAGCTGGGGAGAAGAGAGAGAGGTGGGATTCAGGGTTCCCAGGCTTGAGAGTGCAGGGAGGAGGGGGAAGGAGAGCTGCCATGTCTTAGGAGGGTGCAGGGTAGAGACAAGAGCCTCCATGGGGTAGAGAAGCAAGGAGAGCGCCCTGGGCTCTGGACCAAGAAAATGTGGCTCAGAGGACTGATTAATTGGAGTTAAGAGCAGCCAAGATGGAACATAAAAATTAGTGAAGGAGAGACTTGGAGCTATCGGTGGGAGGTAGATTCCAGCAGCATGGAGGGTAGGCAGTCGCCCAGCTATTGTGCTGCTTAAGGCGTATTAAAATATAAAGGCTGTGTGTGTGTCTTTCATCCAGAAACATAAATGGCCTAAGGCGGGAAGGAACCCTGTGCTGGGACTTATTAAAAATATAAATACTACATTCTCCTAGCTGGGATCAGGACTCTGACACTGGCTCACTCACTAGTTGGTCCTGTGACTTTGGACAACTCACATGTTCTGGTTTTTGGTGTCCCAATTTGGGGGTGAGGGGCTGAGAATGGAACCCAGGGTTTTGTGCATGAACTCTGTCCCTGAGCTAAGGCCCCAGCCTCTTTAAGGAGACAACGGCATGTCAATCCTTCCCAGAGTTGTGTGTGCTCATTTTAATAACACGATGCATGTGAAAGTCATCTGCGAGTTAATAACTATGATTGCTTTGGAGGAGATCACTGGCAAGTTAATTCTGAGACAAGGAGAGTAAGGTTTATGTCATCTATAGGTTTTATCTTTTATCCATAAACAGGGAATCCTGGCACCGAGACTTCCCAAACCTGAGAAGAGGTAGCATCTTTAGGAGTCAACTTACTTGCGATAGGATTTATGGTCTATGGAACTGTTAACTACAATTTTGACTTTTCTGTTACATCTGGACCCAGAATGAGCTGAAGTCATGTGGAGGGACTAGGCTTATGTGGCACACATAAGATCTGCCCAGTCTTCTTGCCTTTGGGAGACTTTTGTTCTCTGGTAGCTCTAAAGAGGAAATCCACTGGGCTGTAGAGATGGCTCCATGGTTAAGAGCACTGGCTGCTCTTCCAGAGGACCTGGGTTTGATTCCCAGGACTCACATGGCAGCTCACAATTGTCTGTAACTCCAGTTCCAGAGGATCTGACACCCTCACACAGACATGCATGCAGACAAAACGCCAATGTATATGAATTAATGTCAATCATGTGGGTTCTCTTGTCCCAGTGCAAGTAAGTATGTGACTCAGACCAGCCAATCAGAATGCTCTCTTCCACTGAAAACTGTGGTTGGTGTGGACATGGTCATATGACCCTTACAAAGTCATCTACCATATAACTTTGGTAGGCTGCCAACCCTTTGGAGCTACTCAGGAAAGTGTGACTTTACCTTTTCTTTTATCTCTTTTCTTTGGATACTGACAAAACCTGGGCATGCTTTCTCTGACACCTTAAGCTTTTTTACTTTTTCTCTGAAGCCCACCTCTACCCAGTCCACAGCTACTTCCATGTTGCTGCTAATACACCATGTGACTGATTATTGACTTCTATTACTGAACCTGACTGCTTTCTGTTTTTGTTTTGTTTTTTGTTTTGTTTTGTTTTTCCTTTCTTTCGAGACAGGGTTTCTCTGTGTAGCCCTGGCTGTCCTGGAACTCACTCTGCAGACCAGGCTGGCCTCAAACTCAGAAATCTGCCTGTCTCTGCCTCCTGAGTGCTGGGATTAAAGGCGTGTGCCACCACTGCCCAGCTGCTGACTGCTTTCTTAGACCCTAACTCATAAGACATATCTTTCTACCTGTAGTTCTAAATACCTAACCAGTTTTGCATTCCAGAGGCTGAACTACTTTATCTAGGATACCATGAAAAGACACCTCAACCAGGCAGCTTACACCAGCTGATATGAGGTCCCCAACACAGTTACAGCAGAAGACTGCTGGGTCTGGGTTCAGTCAGTGAAGATGCACCTAACCCTCAAGGGGCCCCAGGGAGTTTAGAGGTCAGGTGGGGTGGGGGTTGGGGATATCCTTATAGAGACAAGGGGGCGGGGAGGAGGTATAGGATGTGGAACAGTTGGAGGGTGGATGGGGAGGGGAATAAAATCTGGAGTGTAAAAACATAAATAAATAAAAGATTAAAAAATAACAAAAAAAATATTTCATAAAAGTTGCCTTTTTAAACAATTGCCTTTAACCTGTTGTTGGTAATTAAACATTTTTATGTGGGAAAAAAAGACACATCAACAGTAACCTCCTGTTTCAAAATTTTTGATACCAAAGACTGCCTCTGTGGGACCGTGAAAGGCAGCCTGGTTTCTGGTTGAGCTAAGGTTTACCCCCCCAACCAGTAGGGGGTCTCCAGCAGGGGACAAACATACAAGGGACAGTAGGCATTTTGCCATGCTCCTGACATGAGGCAGCAGCTCTCCATAGGTCTGTGACTACCAGTCATGTAGCCTCAAACCCCTCCACAGGTAGAGGCGTGGTCACGTAGCCTCAAGACATCCCCATGTTAATGAGTCACCTAGAGGCTTAGCCACGCCCCTTCCCAGCCACTATTTCAACCTCACCTTTCCCTGAGGTCATGGGGGGTAGGATTCACTCATGCCACTCTCCGCCATGACAATAAATGCCCTGAAACCATGGACTGTCTCTCTTCCTCAGGATCCACTATAGGGATCAATGGAACAGGCCTTGATCTAAAGAGCTCCATGAGGTTCCTGGGACCCCAGGCTGAGCTCCTCCACCCCTGGGCGGTGTTCCACAGCGGCTTCTCATAGCCTGACACCCGCCCAGCGGTGCCGTGGGGTAAGCGTGGTCAAACTGCCCGCATCCTGCCCCTTCCAGAGGCCTGAGCCCCAGGGGCGGACGTAGGACTTCACTCCACACTCCCCCATTTAACCCAACATGTCTCCAAACTCCTCTGATGAGGATGGTGTCTTAGTATTTAATTGCTATAAAAAGATACCATGATCAAGGCAACGTTTATAAATAAAGCATTTAATTGGGCACTTGCTTATAGTTTTAGAGAGTTAGACTGTGATGATTAAGGTGTGAAGCAGACAGGTGTGGCTCTGGAGCAGTAGCTGAGAGCTTTACATCCTGATCTGTGGCAGCAGACAGAGAGCAAGACACTGGGCCTGACATGGGCTTTTGAAATCTCAGAGCCCACACCTAGTAAAACCCATTCTCCAACTACACACCTACTCCGGGGCCACACCTACTCCAGGGCCACACCTCCTAATCGTTCTGAAACAGTTCTACTAACTGGGGACCAGGCGTTCAACTATGTCAGCCTGATAGGTGGCATTCTCATTCAAACCATCACAGATCCTACTCCTGTTCAGCATAAAGTCATTAGAATGGCTACTGCTCTCTTTTTTCCGCTTCTCTAATAAAATCAAAAGGTGTTAGCCAACAATGCAGTTCCCAGATCTAAAGTAACCTGCTTCCCCATCCTATTGGCCCCAATAACAGCCAACGACAAAAGATGTTTTCAGTCACATGACCCTTCTTTAACCCATCACTTTCTTTCCAGCCACCCCGGTAACTGCTGACCATAGGCCCAAAATGGCAAGACTTCAGCCCCTCTTCCTTCCCTTTTATGTCCTATTACTATGCTAACTTGTAAGAGGACTTTGGTCTCTGGTTCTTACATTAGAGCTCCAAGAAAAAGTCTTTTCCAGTCACTAATCCTTCATCTTTTCTCCTCAGAGACCTTACAATAGGTGTGCTTTGAACCAGACCTTGAAGGAAGCGTTGGATGCTGCTGGCACAAATCCAAGCAGATCCTTAGAAAGACTCTGAGTCCTCGTAACTGCAATATACACCCACAAATAGATGCAAAAGAAAGACAAGTGGTTGTGTGGGATGAGCCATCTGAGCCACCTCATCTTCCTATATTAGTTTGGCTTTGAATTTACTGCTCATCTCTGCGTCATCATCACCTTAATGAAACATCTAAATTTACCCCAGGCCCAAAGAGAACTATGTAATAAATTGAGGTTGGGGGCAGGGGGAGGATCAGGGCATTCACTCTTAAATTCATAGATTTAAATGGAACACCATGAACTCTGCCTTGTAGCGTCTGGATTTAAACCAGCACTTAATAATGAGAATACTGAGGATCTGCCAGCAACCAGGGACAAAATTCATTTTGGTATATTAGCCAGAAGTAACTCATCAGTTTCTGATTTATAGAAATACTTTTCTTCATTCCTGTTGAAAACTGTGTTATAGAATTTATCTTTTTTCGAACGTGTACTACAAAGGTCATGTGTTGAAAACTTAGTCCTTGTAGCAACAATACTGGGAAGTAGAGTCTAATGGGAGGTGTTTAGTCCGGAAGATAGAGCAACGGAAGATTGGTTGTTACTGGAGGGGGTTTGCTATAAAGTCAAGTTTAAGTCTTTTTGCCCTCTCTTGCTCTCTTGGGCTTTCCAGCTTCCAGAACCATAAGCTAAATAAATGTCTGATCATTAAGAATGACCCAGGCAGCGCACACCTTTAATCCTAGCACTTAGGAAGCAGACAGATCTATGAGTTCAAGACCAGCCTGGTCTGTAGATGGAGTTCTAGGACAGCCAAGGCTATACAGAGAAACCTTGTACCGAAAAACAAACAAACAAACAAAACAACAAAATAATAGAAGAAGAGGAGGAGGAGGAAGAGGAGGAGGAAGAGGAGAAGGAGGAGAAGGAAGAGAAGGAGGAGGAGGAAGAGGAGGAGGAAGAAGGAGGAGGAAGAGGAGGAGGAGGAGGGAGAAGAAGAAAATGACCCAGTCTGGACAAAAAATTACCCAGTTTGGCCAGGAGCAGTGGCTGATATCTATGAATTAAAACCCAGCCTGGTTTACATAAGAGAGCTGCAGACAAGTCAGGGCTACAAAGTGAGACTCAGTCTCAAACACCAGAACAAAACAAAACAAAAATTACTCTGCCTGTGGTGTGCTGTCACAGCAGCACAAATGGTTTCAGACAGAGATAAAAACCATTACTGTGTCTTGAAAAACCAAGGGGGGAAAAAAACCATTACTGTGCACTGTGCGGGTACTTATGCTGAAACCTAGATGATTCTCCTCTCTCTCTCTCTCTCTCTCTCCCTCCCTCCCTCCTTCCCTCCCTCTCTCCTCTCTCTCCTCCCTCCCCCTCCCTGCTTCCCCCTCCCCCTCTAAGTCCCCACTTCTCTAAAATAAAATCAGTCTCATCAGACCAGTCTCTGTTTATTTTTACTCAATGACTTTCAATGGCGTTGAAGATTTTGTGACAGGAAGAGCTCTTTGGAATTCAATTGGTAGGTAGTTGAGAGACTTGGGAAGTCCACACCTATGCTTGAGTGTACCTTATTCTTTTGCTGAGAACATTTCTTTCTATTAACCCCATGCTCCCATTAAAAATTCTACTTAAGAAAAACCCCAACCCTGCTTCACTGTGCCTGGTCCTGGATTTCTTCGGATTGCTCACCCCACAGAAGCTGCTGTTTTATTTTTGAGGCTGAACAGAAAGATGAGGAAGATTGTGAGGACATGAGAAAGAGAAGAAACCCCCCATCCCCCACCCCCTGGACTTGAAGCCCTTTAGCAGCTGAAGAGCAAAGATTCCAGTACAAGAAACATTAGCTGTGAAGGTTCCAGACATACAGATAACTCTCCTTTCAAATATAGATATTCTGAGGTAAAATAACAATGAACAAGGCTTAAGAATGTAACAGGGTCCCAGGCCTTAGCAGGCCCAGAGACCTTAACACAACTGACTCCATGATGGAAGTACTAATAACCATTCAGGCTGTAAAACTCAGCACACAGCACCACCTGCCAAAAATTAAAACAAAGGCCTAATCCTTCAAAGTCTATAGTTCTAGGAAAGTCTCAAAAAGTCCTGACCTTGCTTTCTGGCTTCTGTAGTTCTACTTCTGGCTGGAGTATGTCAACCTAGAATATGGTTTTTGTGTTTAAATGCTCATCCTGAGAAAGGATGAGGGCTACACTGGAGTCCTGAGCATCCAGTTAGTCACCAGCTGACTAATAAAGACTTTCTATTGGCTTAAACCCATGCCCGAGCTTTTCCCTGGTGAATATCCCACAACCTGAATGTGGCCTATTTCCTTCCCAGACATTTTCTGGGACTATCATAATCAAGACATCAACTTTGTTTATGGTGAAGATATCCTACCATTCTATTTTCCTGGGCTCTAGCCTTGTAAGTCTGGAAATTTAGAAAAGTCTTATCTGATGTGTCATATGTTTCATGGGAAAATTAGGGTCCTTTCTCAAGGTTCTTAGTTTCATAAATAAAAAAAAAAAATTGATGGACCCAGAAGGAAGCTCATGTACAATTCTATTAGAGGAGCAACGGGGCAGGTAATCTGGACATCTAGGTAGCTGCCCAGAGGAGGAAGATGGATAAGAGAAGACAGAAAGGTGTACAACCTTTAAGTAGCCCTGGGCAGATGAGCAGCCACGCGGCAAAGGGGTGTGGAAGCTTCAGAGAGAGTACGGAAACTCCAAAGTGCCAGGCTTGCATCAGCTTCAAAAGAAAGAACTGGGGGGGGAGGGGGGGGGGCACAGGAAAGCAGCAGACCTGAGCAATGCTTGACCATAGCTCTGTGACTGCACCGGAAGAGGCTTTCCGGAAGGAGAGGAAACGCACATATCCATTCAAGGGCCAATTATTCCTTCCACATCTTTAGCTTAGTGTAAAGTAAATCCACCTGGCTGGAGAGACGCCTCTGTTGAAGAGTAACTTGTTCTTGCGGAGGACCTGGGTGGATTCCATGAACCACGCGGCAGTTCACGGCTACCCATGACTCCAATTCTGGGGCTCTAATGCCTACTTCTGACCTCTGTGGGCACTGAGCATGAATGTGGTACGCATACATACATGCAGGCAGAACATTCCCACTTAAAATTAATAAATATAAGATTTTTTAAAAAGTGACTACGCCTTTCTGAGGAACAGTCTCTTGACCAGGTGACTGGCAGGACTAGATAAACCCTTGTTTTGGGTAGCTTGGAATATTGTTTGGTTTCCACTCAAGGCCGGAAGTACATTCCGTTCTTTTAATCAGAAACAACAAACAAATTAAAAAACACCTTTTCCTTAATATCCCTCTACAAAAGTAATTTTTATGCTCCTGTAGTAATTGTCATATTAGAGGCATACTGCCTCGTCTGCTAACCTAGGTTTAGTCCTGGAAGCTTCTAGCCTCGTACAATCTTATCTAGGCCTAGAATGTTTTCAGCCTCTGAGACTTCCTGCTGAATAAGCTCACCCTTTCTAGTTCTTTCTGAGCTCTACCAGCTGGGTTAACATAGCTGTCTGGCTGAAACTCCTCTCTCCGCCTCTCCTGAGTTGCTCTGCTTGGCCTCATACTAACTTTGGCTCTGTTCTAACCTTCTGGCTCCCTCTCATTCTCTGGTTCATTCTGTTTTCACCTGTGTTTAGCTTCTTCTCTCTTCAACCTGTCTCTGTAAAACTTCCCCAGTAAACTCCTCCTCCCTCTGGGCTGCTCTACTTCCCTCTCTGCTGCCGTCTCCACGAACTCTACTGTATTCCCGTACTGTCTCTCCCTCAAATAGCTTCCCTTTCCTTTCCTTCCTCTGAGAGTTGTGCATATCCTATCCTGTCAAACCCGATTTGTCCTTTTTTCTGCCACTCAATTAGGCATCACTTTCAAACATGGGTGCTTCCCTCTACGAACTAACTTCACCTTCATTGTTTGGGATTAAAGGTGAGGACCACGGGCGTATCTGTATTCCAGCCAGAGGGTTTAAAGGTATGTGCTAAGGGAGCTGGAAAGATGGCTCAGCAGTCAAGAGCACTGACTGCTCTTTCAGAGGTCCTGAGTTTAATTCCCAGCAACCACATGATGGCTCACAACCATCTGTAATGGGATCTGATGCCCTCTTCTGGTGTGTCTGAAGACAGCTACAGTGTACTTACATATAATCAATAAATCAATCTTTGGGCCGGAGCAAGAAGGGAAAAAAAAAAAGGTGTGTGCTAAGGGCTGAGCCCCACCCTAACTAGAAACAGGTTCAAATATCTTGTAGCATCCCTCAGAAGAGCACTGGTGGAGATGGCTATAACATTGCCCCCTTTCAAGAGGTAACTCTAACCATCAGAGATGGTCTGAAACTGGGGAGTAGATAGAACCTGTTTCCACCCTGGAAATCCAGAGATCCAGTTCAAAGGCTGCTCCACACTGGGGTTTCACCCCTACACTTACATGAGCCTCAGGCAAGGGTGCTCACTAAAGATAATAAGGATAAAGATAAGTCTGAGTGCCCTTCTGACATCGGTGGAGGGAGATCTGAGAACACAATGTGTGTGGAACTCCCTGGTCCCTGCCCTAAACAACTGCCTGTCCTATCTCCCATTCTCATCAATATTTCCAGGTCCTTTTCAAGAACCAGCCTGTGATGTCACTGAGGCTCCTTAGCAAGCCTTTGAAGAGAAAGACTACAAAAATGAACAAAAATCAAGATGAAGATGATTTCAAAATTCACCGACTCTCACATGATTGCCGAAAAGCCCCTAATCCTGCATTCATGCTCCATGGCGCATTGCACTTTCTTCCCAAGTACCTCCCTCTTTCTCTTGATGTGTGCGCTTAAAATCGATGTCCTAAAATCTCTTTTCATAAGCCCCTATTTTATACTGGCTCATCTTGAAATTCTCTGCATGGAACCTAAGGGACTAGTTTTACCGGAGTCAGCACCCCTAAAAGTAAGGGAATGCCTTAGGCTGCTGCAATTGACCGTGGGGACCTGTGTCTCCATCCGTGCCACACAAGTTTATTTTATTCTTACCACTTGGTCTTCTGCTCTACCACTGAGATATCTATCTCCAGGCCTGGCAGGGATGCCTTTATTAACCCAGAAAAATGACACACAACTCACACAGCTTGGTTGTGGTTCATCAGGTTCCAACTCAGACCAGTCGGCTCTATAATTGTCATATAACAAAAAAGGTATTTGGCCTTTGTGTCCAGAGCTGTTTTTAAAAAAAAGGTTTGAGAGATTTTTGGGTCTGATGAGGGGCTATGAGAACACGCAAGTTAAAGCTGTTTAGTCAGGGCAGGTATCTGTGATCACTGTCAGATACAAGGTCAGTTTTATAGGTCTGAGCCTGTCGAATCAGACACTCAATTACTTAGCATCAGAACTAAATTGTTCAGTAGGCACTAAGTGTCCAGAGAATGGGGCCAAGAGGCGGGATGTGAAGAATAAGTGGTTGGCACTGGAAAACGCTCCCAGAGAAAACAACCTCCTCCTCCTCCTTTTCTTTTTGAAAATGTTAGCATTTAATTAACCTCGGGAGTGGCTTCTAGGCCACCAGAACACAGGCACCTCCAACACCCGTAATCTTCTATTCGGCTCCTCTGCTGAAGAATTCGGCCTTCCCGATGACAGGTTGCTTAGGAAGCTTTCCCTTGCCCAGAACTTTGTAGTAGCCAATCAAACAACATCGATGACAGGAGCAGCTGCAGTCATGGTTTTGTTTTTTTGTTTGTTTGTTTGTTTGTTTGTTTCTGCATTGACCCGTGTCTGCTCGCTGACCAACATCCACAATTTATCCAGGTTGGGCAGAGTTCTGGTTCCTCTTCAGGTGATAATGCCTCATACCTGTTGCGGGAAATATTAAAAATGAAGGAATGTATAGCATGTTCCCACACTATGCCCTCGTTCTCTCATCCCCAGCAGGCTGGCCGGCCAAGCAATGGTGAGTAATGGCCGAGCTGCTTTCATCTCATGGAGCTCTGACTCAGAGCTCCATGATCTCTCCACCCAGCTCACTAGGTTCCCACTGGCGGGTCGCTACCACGCCAGCCCCATGCTTCAATGCCCCAATGGCCTCTGTGGTGCACATCAAGCAAACCCACACGTTGCCACTGTGCCTTTCTCTCTGAACCCAGACGAGCTGCCGTGTGAAGGAAAACGCAACACAAACTTAGCTCAGAAACAATGATAACTCAATCTCTGGGCGCAACAACTAAAACCTAATCTTGTAAGCCTTATCAAAATCTGGTTCCTCTGGTGGCAAATCCTTGCAGATCCACCATGATACCAGGAGACTCTAGTAGCTACATCTTACCTATCTGCCGTCCCCATTCCAAAAAGACCCTCTCTCTCTTTCCTGCTTCCTCTCTTCCTCTCCCGGACCTGGAAGTCCCTCCTATGTGCCCGGTGATTGGCTCCTTTATTCATTGTAGGATTGGTTCATAAGAAGTCACAGGTGAAACTCACTCCTTGTCTGAAGCCCCTTGCAGGAAGGCAGAATTAGCATCCAAATGCAAACAGTCCCAGGGCTCTCCATAACCATACCAACTTTCTTGAAGTAACCTGGATGATACTTGTCAACGTTGATCCTGTGGTGATGCATGCCTCCAGCATTCCCGTGGCCTCCTGAGTGCTTACCGATGCGGGCATGGCCATGGCTCACAGGGCCCAGGAGTTTCCAGGTCTTCCTCAGTCTGGATGGCATGATGGTGGCAGAAAGGAAAGAGGGTAAGCCTCTTCTTTGTTTCTAGACGACTGATTCTCTCCCAGTGGCAACGGCTGACCTTGTAAAAGTGGAGAGTACACTTCAAAGAAGTAGGGAGCGGAGTGCAAAGAGAAGCCTTTGGATACAGAATTTTAAGGAACTTACCTTCTTGGGACAGAGTGAAGGCAAAACAACAAAAGGTGGTCCAAGAGTCGGCATTTTCCCATCATCACAATGAAAAACCCCAAGAATAATGCATGTGTTCACATGCATCTGGTCTTTGGGATATTTAATGACTTTCCGGTCCTGTAGGGGATCAGAACCAGGGTCTATGTCACAGATTTAAGGGTGAACCAGCTGTGAGGGGGTAAAGATGTTTATGGCAGCAACCTTAGTTCATTCACCTTAGCTCCTGTGCCTGTATTAGCAGCATAGGAAGGAAGGAAGGAAGGAAGGAAGGAAGGAAGGAAGGAAGGAAGGAAGGAAGGAGGGAGGGAAGAAGGGAGGGAGGGAAGAAGGGAGGGAGGGAAGAAGGGAGGGAGGGAGATAAAAAGAACTTTGAGGAGCTGTGCCTCCAGTTCCAGAGCATCTGATACCCTCCTCTGATTCCTGCACAATATCACTTTAATTTAGATGGTGTACTGGCTAGTTTTGTGTGTCAACTTGACACAGATTGGAGTTATCCCAGAGAAAGGAGCTTCAGTTGAGAAAATGCCTCCATGAGATCCATTGGTAAGGCATTTTCTCAATTAGTGATCAAGGGGGGAGGGCCCCTTGTGGGTGGTGCCATCTGTGGGCTGGTAGTCTTGGGCTCTATAAGAAAGCCAGCTGAGCAAGCCAGGAGAAGCAAGCAAGCCAGTAAGAAACATCCCTCCATGGCCTCTGCATCAGCTCCTGCTTCCTGACCTGCTTGAGTTCCAGTCCTGACTTCCTTTGGTGATGAACAGCAGCATGGAAGTGTAAGCCCAATAAACCATTTCCTCCCCAACTTGTTTCTTGGTCATGATGTTTGTGCAGGAATAGAAATCCTGACTAAGACAGATGGGAAGGAGCCACGTCATATGAAAAGATGAAACAAAACCTATTTTTTGGTTCACAGTGTTTCCTTTTCTTTTTAAAAGATTTATTTATTTATTATATGTAAGTACACTGTAGCTGTCTTCAGACACTTTTTCTTCTTGCTCTGGCCCCACTCACTGTAGCTGTCTTCAGACACCCCAGAAGAGGGCATCAGATCTCATTATGGATGGTTGTGAGCCATCATGTGTTGCTGGGATTTGAACTCACGACCTTCAGAAGAGCAGCTGGCGCTCTTAACTGCTGAGCCATCTCTCCAGCCCTCATTTTCATTTTTATGCTGGCATCGGTAAATATCAATTTGGTTCTATTGTTTACAGCTTGGTGCCAATCATTTATTCTTTAACAAATATGTGTATGATGTCCATTAGGCATGGTGCACGCTGCTGGCTCCTGAGCACAGATTGCTGCTTCAGCAATCTTATCTTACATATCTATGTGACTTTCTTTACAGCTCCTCCCATAGATACCCCCAGTCCTTGGATAATAGATGGAGTTACTAATAAAAGATTAATGCAACTTCCTATGCATTTAAACTAAGACTAAGACTCTGTCCGTGTCTTGTCTCCTTTCTCTAAAAAAGAGTCTCCACCTGTGGGCTGCATTTCAGATATCCTACATATCAGATACTTACATTACAATATATAGCAGTAGCAAAATTACAGTTATGAAGTAACAGCAAAAATAATTTTATGGTTGGGGTTATAACATCATGAGGAACTGTGTTAAGAGACTGTAGCGTTAGGAAAGTTGAGGACCACTGGTTTAGAGGCAGCAGAGAAAGCTAAAAAAACATGGGATTGGGGATATGAGTTGGGTATGAAGTGTCTCCCCAAAAGGCCCAGCCTTAACCTTATTCCTATTTGAATTTCAGGGCTACAGGGATGTCTCAGGCCTTAAGAACACTTGCTGCTCAAACAGAGGAGGTGGATTCAGTTCCCAGCCCCCTTGTGGTGGCTCACAACTGCCTATAACTCCAGTTCCAGGGCATCTGATGCCCTCCTCTTCCCTCTGTGGTGCTACCCTCAAGTGCTGTACACACACACATGCAGGCAAACAGTAATGTACTCAAAAGAAAAACCAATCATTAAAAGACTAAAATATATCTTTTCCGATATCTTGAAGGGTATATGGTTTTGCTTTATGTGACTTTCCCCGTGAATCTCTCTGGTTTTCTTCTTCTCCTTTTGATGTGTCTAGGGTGGGTCTCTTTTTTGCTCCTATACTAAGGACACATTAGGCTTCATGAAAACATGCACTGAAGGCCGTAATCAGAACCGATGACCATTAGACTCAGGTGGCCTTGCCGCAAGACCTTTGAACTTCCGCCCCTGAAGCTGAAGTTAAAATTATTCTCTCTATTACCAGTAAGTTAACTATGGGATATGTTTTTAAGAGGGATTTCCAAGGGTATAATCCCCAGTGTGACATAAATCACAGACTGGATGTGAAGGCGCATGCCCATAGTCCCAAGACTCAGGAGGCAGAAGCCCAGGATGGTCAGTTTAAGGTTATCCTCAGCTACATAATAAGCTAAAAGTCTGCCTGGGTTGCATGAGACCTTGCCTCAAATGCATATTTTGGTTATGAGCCTATCAGCTGAGCTATCTCTCCAGCCCTGACTCAAATACATAAATATATATTTCAGACCTTAAAAAGAGTTTTGAATATTTGAAAAATCTATTTATTGCATCATTCTTGATTGTGATGTTGAATGCACGTGTTGTTACTCTATACTTATTAGCCTTAAAATTTTTTAATATTGTTTAAGTGTGTGTGTGTGTGTACCTGGGTGTATATATGAACATTATGTACATGTAGGTGCCTAAGGAGGTCAATAGAGACATTGGAGCCAGGAAACTGGAGTTACAGATGTTTGTGAGCCATGATACAGGTGCTGGGAACTGAACCTGTGTTCTATGCCAATGCAGTAAATGCTCTTAACCACTGAGCCATCTCACCAGCCACTGCTTAACTAGTCTTATTAGTCCATTCCTGTAGCTTAGTCCAAATGGAGAACAGCCGAAGTCACACAGTGAATTTCTAAAGAGAAAAGCAGCAGAGCCTAAGATTTTTCATTTTCCATGTATTGAGCTAGTCTATACTTTGGTGTCTTGATAGACACCAAAGCAACCAAAAAACATATACATGAGCCCTTTTCCTGCTACAGTGGGGAAGATTCTCATCAGCATTCATCAGCCCTGGAGCTGCTGACACAGGAGGGGACAGAGTGCATTCACTCTCATTAATATGCTGAAAATATTTGCTCTTCGACATCTGTCATTCCGCATAACTACCAACACAAAGCGTCAGCACCATCTGGGATGTCAGGGCGGAGGGGAGCGTGACTGTTTGAAATTCCCTTCTAATTTACTTTTGCAGTTTTCAAAAGCCTTGTTTCTCTTCCATGATAATCACAGGGAAAAAATAATTAACAATTAGCCTCTGAGTGATAAAATCACTACAAATTAAGAAACAGTTATGAATATAAATTACAAATAATTGTGTAACAGGAACACGGGTCGTGCAGAACTAATGAAACAAAATTAATTGGAGCCACTGAGATGTCATTTTGGTTTATTTGTATGGTCCCTTAAGGACAGGCTATCTCAAAATGCTTTGCAAAACCTAGAATTATAGTTCAGAAGGATACCTGAAAGTCTCCTCGCAAATATACATTGCCAATGATGCATGTCTGTAAGTCTTCTGGGGACACTCAAAAGAACAGAGATATCCTACTACAAAGTGGCAAAGTGGTAAAATGATTGACATGCACAAGACGTGGAGGGTGAATTGATGGCGTAGGTTGGCCAGTTTCTTTCTTTCTTTTCTTTCTCTTCTGTGTTGTTGGGTTTTTGCTTTTATTTGTCTTTCTTGTTGTAGGCCAGTTATTTTCTTACTGCGTGGTGATTTCAAGAAAAATGATCAAAACACAGGACCTGACCAAGCACCACAACAAAAAACAGATAATGTGTGCCCACCCCTATGGGCAACAAAGGAATGCAAAGAGTTCTAATAGTCTCCCTCGGGGTGGGGGCCCCTTATTAGTTATTTAATACCAAGTTGTCAGTCCTGAAAACATGTACTCCCAAAAACCACTGAAAGACTCAGGAGAGAGAGAGAGGTGTAACAAGAACAGTTAAACATAAGGACAAGCAGGTAAGGAATTTAAGAGGAAGTGATGGGGGCACATGGGAGAAGTTGAAAGGAATGAGAACACAGAAAAATAGTGTCACGTTTTTTATTTTTTATTTTACTTTTCTCTTAAAGACTTATTTTATTTATTTTTTATGTGAGTACATTGTCACTCTCTTCAGACACACCAGAAGAGTCATTGGATCCAATTACAGATGGTTGTAAGCCACCATGTAGTTGCTGGGAATTGAACTCAGGACCTCTGGAAGAGCAGTCAGTACTCTTAACCACTGAGCCATCTCTCCAGCCAGTGTCATGTTTTTTAAAGAAAAATTTTAGTTATATTTTATATGTCTGAGTGTTTGGTCTGTTGTCTGTCTGTATGTGCACCGCACACATGCCTTGTGCCCACAGATGTCAGAAGAGAACATTAAATCCCTTGGAACTGAAGCTACAGATGGTTGTAAGCCTCCATGTGGGTATTGGGAATTGAACCTGAGTCCTGTGTAAGTGCTCTTAACTGCTGAGCCAACTCTTCAGTCCTATATTTTGACATTAGAAGAAGAAGAAAGAGGAGGAGGAGGAGGAGGAGGAGGAGGAGGAGGAGGAGGAGGAGGAAGAAGGAAGGAAGGAAGGAAGGAAGGAAGGAAGGAAGGAAGGAAGGAAGGAAGGAAGGAAGAAAACTAGAAGAGGGGGAAAAGGATGGCAAAAGTTGTCCTGAGTATTGCTGGATATGCATTTTGCTATCATCTCTCTTGACTACTTCATCGATTTAAAAAAAAAAAAAAAACTTCTATCAATAATCTTTAATCTTCAAAATTTTGTACCTCTGGCAAATCAACATAAAAATATCAAGTTTGTTGTAAAAAGAAAAAAGACAGACAGAAAGAAAGAAAAATAGCAAAGAAATTCTAAATATTCTTCACAAAATCAATGAGAAAAAGGGCAAAAAAATGGTCAGAACCTTTTTCCCCTCTTGCCCCAGAAAATTAGCTAAAGGCTTACAGCAAACCGAGAAGTATTTATTCAAGAAATGTGATTGGAACCTGAAAAGCTACCCTCAGCTGTGTTAGCTTTGAAACCCCACAGCCTTGGCACCACAAAAAAAGCCAGCAGCCAGGAGGCCACGGGCAGGGCCACCTGGGTTAGAGTTCTTCAAAACCTCTGTCCTGGAGAGCTGGCATAATTTCACCTGATTGGTTGATCCCTGGGGACCCTACTCAGAAAGACTGTCTTTACTCTGATTCTGAGAATCTTGGAGATGTTTGTTGAGGACATTTAAGAGCGATCACTAAGCCTGCTGGATGGCTATGTGGATAGATGTCCTTCCCAGTTTGGTCCATGGAGCCCATGGGAGGAGAGAACCAGCTCATGAACGTTGTCCTCTGACCTCCACATGTGCACTATGACACAAAAGCCTTGCACTCACACACACACACACGCACACGCACATGCACACGCACACGCACACCTTTTTTTTTTTTTTTAACGTAAATGTTTGACATCCTAACTGCATGGGTAGTAGGTAACTTCGCAATGACCAATAGGGCAACCAAAAATGTCTAAAGAAAAGCTGGAAAATCAGATGTCCATAAAACTTGGAAGTTGTGTAATATTAGGAACCTTGAGGTATACACATATGGGGTTGTACATAGGCATGTAGTCCAGAATGATCAAAGAAGGACCTAAATCCTGGCTTACGGGTGATCGTGGGGTTTTGTGTGTGTAAGCTAGGAGAGAGTTTCCAACCGTCTGGCTGAGTGCTGAAGGTATGCCCAATACACAGACACCCTACCTGCAGCGCTTGGAGAGCTATTGAGGAAGTCCTTCTCTGATTCACAGCAGGTGTTCAACTAATTGAGCAAGCGTTCCAGTGGCTACATTTGAGAAAAGACACAGACTACAGAATTGACTAAGGCTAATCGCTAAGCAACATTGCAACACAGTAACAATAACAAAAAAAAAAAAAAAAAAAAAAAAAATAGAGCTCCAGGGAGTGGAGAGAAAGAAACAATGGTTTCTCGAGTTGCCATCTTATCTTGTTACAAATGTACCAAAGCATTTTGAGGCATGCGGAGAAGCAAGAAGGCATGGCATATCTGCAGGAAAGTACCAAATGAAAGAAGGGTTTACCTTACTCAGGGTTTCTATTGCTGTGATCAAACACCATGAACAAAAAGCAAGTTGGGAGCAAAGGGGTTAATTCAGCTTACTCTTCCAAGGCACTGTTCATCACTGATGGACATCAGGACAAGAACTCAAAGAACACAGGAACCTGGAGGCAGGGGCTGATACAGAGACCCTGGAGGGGTGCTGCTTACTGGCTTACTTCCCGATGACTTGCTCAACCTGCTTTTTTATATAACCCAGGACCACCAGCCCAGGACCACCCACAATGGCTACAACCTCCCCATCACTCAATAATTAAGAAAATAACCTACAGTTGTATCTTATGGAGACATTTTCTCAGTTGAGTTTCCCTCCTGTCTTAGCCAGGGTTTTACTACTGTGAACAGACACTATGACCAAGGCAACTCTTATAAGGACAACATTTAATTGTGGCTGGCTTACAGGTTCAGAGGTTCAGTTCAGCATCATCAAGTCAGGAGCATGGCAGCATCCAGACAGGCATGGTACAGGAGGAGCTGAGAGTTCTACATCGTCATCTAAAACTGCTAGCAGAATACTGGTTTCCAGACAGCTAGGATGAGGGTCTTAAAGCCCACACCCACAGTGACACACCTACTTCGACAGGGCCACACCTTCTAATAGTGCCACTGCCTGGGCCCAGCATATACAAACCATCACACCTCCTTTCAGATAACTCTGGCTTGTGTCAAGTTGACATAAGACTAGCCAACACAGAAAGTATCTCTTATAAAGCCCAGATGCTGAACTGACTTAAAGGGGGTGAGGGTGGGGCTAGAGAGAGTTCAGCAGTTCAGAGCACTGGCTGCTCTTCTAGAGTACCGGTTCAATTCCCAGTACCTACAGGGCAGCTAACAACCATTTCTAAATCCAATCCCAGACCATCTGAAGCCCTCTTCTGGCCTCCAAGGGCACCAGATATTCACATGGTGCATAAACTTACATGCAGACAAAACTCTCATACACATAAAATAATATAAAATAAAATAAAAACAGTAAAAATGACTAAGATGTCTGGTCTATAAAGTTTCAGGACTACACAGAGAAACTGTCTCAAAAGCTTGAAAAAAAGAAAAAAGAATCAAATAGAAGTCCTGAGCTGAAAGTTACAAGTAATGTCTTAAATGAAAGCCATAGAACTTAATCCTTTACATTGAGTGTAATCACTGATAAGACCATTGGATTAGATTCAACTCTGGGCATCTTGCTACACACAACCCTGCGTTTTATCCATTTGATTTTAAAGTCTGCACAAATTTGAAAAAAAAAATCCATTTTCTCTTCTAACAGTGACATTTAAGACATTTGAGAGTTTTGGGACATGATTAATGGAACAAAATTCTAAATATTTAAGAATAAAGCAAGAGGTGTGGGAGAAGCAGGCTTTTAATCCCAGCACTCTGGAGACAGGCGGATCTCTGTGAGTTCAAAGTCAGCCTATTCTACAGAGAGGTTTCTAGAACAGCCACAACACAGAGAAACTCTACAAAATAAGAATAAAAATAAAGACTAATTAAAATGTTCGATGCTTTAGACTTTTTCAATCCAAGCAGATACAGTTCTTAGATTTTCAAAGTTTTGTTCATTGTGACTTACAAACCTCAATTCTTCCTGAAGGGAAATAGGAAATGGTTCTCCTTATGATTTGCAATTTCTTCTTAAATATCTTTCGACTTTGATGTGCTTAAAAATATTATTTTTTAAAAAATAAGATTTACTCGGCTAAAGTTTACAACTTTATGAAAATACACGTTTTGATAAATACTGTATCATATCTAAGCAGAGCAACAAGTAAGATAGATACATTTTTTTATCCCAGCCTTTGGATCTCTTATGTTCTCTTGTAATCGACCCCTGTATTAGGCAGGACTTTCTGGAGGCACAGAACCAACAGAATGTACATGTATTCTGATAGGGAATTTATTGGACTGGCTTACAGGAGAGAGCCAGGTAGTCCAACAATGGCCATCTGCATAGTAAAGAAGCCAAGAAAAGGATAGTGGCCGGGCCAAGAAGCTGGATGCATCAGCAGTGCCAATCCAGAACTGCAGCCCTGTGAGTTTCCTGGAGAGTCACTGGTACTCAGTCTATCCTGGAAGGCTGAGGACACTGGAACCTGAGGTAGGCAGGGGCTCTGCTCAGGAGGAAGCAGGTGAGCGGGTGCTGCCTGATCCTCAAACCCCTTTCTGTACGGACCACCAGTAGGAACATACCTCTTCTTTGGGGCAGGTCTCCATCCTCAGTTAATCTTTTCTGTAAAAGCCAGCACAGACATGCTCCAATATGTGTCTCCTAGGTGATTCTAAATCCCCTCAAGCTGACAATCAAGACCAACAGTCACAACTCCCTCCTCAGGCCTTCAGTCATCAGCAGACCTACTCTGATTCCTGCCTCTATGGTTCTGTCTTTTCCCGGATGCTCATCAGACAGAACTCACACTACAGAGTGCTCTGTGTCTGGTTTCTTTTGCTCGGCACACTGCCTTTGAGGCACATGTTGCTGTGTGTCTGGGGTTTATCCCCTCAGATCTAAGCATTTCAGAATTGTGATTGTACTGGCTAGTTTTGTGTGTCAACTTGACACAAGCTGAAGTTATCACAGAGAAAGGAGCTTCAGGTGAGAAAATGCCTCCATGAGATCCAGCAGTAAGGCATTTTCTCAATTAGTGATCAAGGGGGGGAGGGCCCCTTGTGAGTGGTACCATCTGTGGGCTGGTAGTCTTGGGTTCTATAAGAAAGCCAGCTGAGCAAGCCAGGAGAAGCAAGGCAGTAAGCAGCATTCCTCCATGGCCTCTGCATCAGCTCCTGCTTCCTGACCTGCCTGAGTCCCAGTCCTGACTTCCTTTAGTGATGAACAGCAGCATGGAAGTGTAAGCCGAATAAACCCTTTCCTCCCCAACTTGTACCTTGGTCATGATGTTTGTGCAGGAATAGAAATCCTGACTAAGACAGTGGTGCTATCATGTACCACACATATCTTAATCTCAAGTTTCAAGTGTTTATTGCCCACATATTAAAATCACATTGCTTTTTTGTATTGATCTAATTTTCATTTATAGTCTGAGATAAATTCTGTAGCTTTAAAAAGTTTTATTTGTTATTTATTTACTTATTTATTTAGTGTGTGCTTGTGTGTGTGTGTGTGTGTGTGTACACTTGTGTCACAGTGTGCATGTGATAGTCAGATAACACCTTTGAGGAGTTTTGGCTTTCTCTTTCTACCATGTAAATCTTGGGGATCAGTCAACGTTGGCAGGCTTGGTGACAAGTACCTTTACCTGCTGATCCATCACACTGACCTAATTATTTTTAAGTGTGTGTAGTTCATGTGTGGGCGTATAGGTGTATGCAAGTGGGTGCACGTGTGCACATGTGTACAGAGGGCAGTTGAGGACACTGGATGCCCTCTTAGGTTTCTTTGCTCTGATAAAGACCATGACCAAAATCGACCTGGGGAGGAAAGGGTTTCTTTCATCTTATGGCTTTCAGTCCACCTCTGAGGAAAGGTCAGAGCTGGAACTCAAGCAGGGCAGAAACCTGGAGGCAGGAACTGGAACAAAGATCAAGGAGAAATGGTTCTCACTGGTTTGCTCAGACTTTCTTTCTTGTACACTCCAGGAACCCCTGCCCAAGGGTGGCACTCTTCACAATGAGCTGGGCTGTCCCATATCAATCACTAATCAAGAAAATGCCCCACAGAATTGCACAGAGACAATCTGATGGAGGTGGAGCCTCTTCCCAGATGACTCTGGCTTGTGTCAAGTTGACAATAAAAAAAAAAGGAACCAGGACTCTGGGTGTCTGTCCTCTACCGCTCCCTGTCTTAATTCCTTTGCGACAGGGTCTCTCACTGAACCCGGAGCTTGTTGGGGTTTTTGGTTTTGTTTTTTTGGGGGGGTTGGCTTGTTTGTTTGCCAGGCTGGTAGCCAGCAAGCCCCAGTAATCCACTGTCTTTACCCCTTTGCCAAAGCTGGGGTTACTCACACAGAAATGTGCTTGACTTCTTTATGTGGGGGCTGCAGGTCTGAAATCAACATAAGAAAGCAATGTAACTCAGGGGGCCTGCTGTGTGTTTGAAAGGATTTTGTGTATAAATAATTTTTCACTCTAAAATGAACACCTTTCTCTTTTCTCATTCATTTTCCATATGGCTTTTTTTTTTTTTTTTTTTTTTTTAATTTTGTCTTCTTCAGCTGGTTAAGATCTCTTAACATGTTGAGAAGACCCAACACGAACAGGTATCTTGGCCCAGTTGAGACTACTATTTATAGGCTGTGACAACATTAAGATACATTTCCAACAGGCTATTTTGAAATATACTGTTCAGCAGATGTAGAGAGGATGGGGATCATAGAATGATTTTTTTTTTCTTTAAAAAAAGATTTAACTGAAAAAAAATTTTTTTTGAAAATAAAGTGTTGTTCCAAACTGAATTTGATTTTAAGTGTAAATTTCTATGCTGACATTACAAGGATTTCTATGACATTTCCTCTAATTCGGAGGGATCATTTGCAGTTGGCTCTATAATTTTTATAGGATTCAACATAATTATTTATGAATTTGACGACTGTATCTATAATGAGAAGGAATAACATTTTCTTTCTTGATAATAATTAGTTTCTTAGACATTTCTCATGAAAATAATGTTTCTTTCCACTGAATGTGATGGCTTTCAATTTTGTTTCGAAGCCTCTGGGGATTTGCTTTGCCATAGTCAAGCATTTAGGGGAAAAAATGAAAACTCCATACTCTGCAAATTCTAATCACTTCCTGATGTGCATCATGGCAATGCCCAGGTGTATTTTCTTTTATAATAATTAACTGACAGTTTACTGCCTAGTCAGCCATAGTTCCTGTCCCCACTCTTAACCGGAGAGTTAATGTTTGTTCAGACCGCAGGGAGACAGAGAAGCAAACAGTATCCCCCCTCTGGTCCTGATGCTGCCCCTATACTGTGCCTTCCTTTTAATCACGGCTGCAGTTATGAAAACTGCCACTGTGGTGTCCTGTGGGAACAAGCCTGGTGTGGTGGAAGGAGCCCCAAGTGTCAGCCCCGGGCGCTGTGGCTCTGGGTGGGACAGAAGACACGTGGGAAGTGGCCGCAAGTCTTCCCACACAGTCCAACCAGCAGGTGTGGGCTGTGGGAAGCCTTTTTGGGCCCTGCCTGTGGGCGGGGGAGGGGGCCATTCCCAGGGAAGGCGCGGCAGCCGTCTCCAAGGGTTCTGGAGCCCCGGACACTGAAGTCACTGCAGGGTGCCGCAGACAGACTAGCCAGAGCGCAGCTGGGGCTCCCACTGAGACCGGGTTTCAGCGGCTTGGGGCGCCAGGCTAGCTGCTTAGGCTTGGGTGAATGCGTATCACCTGGGAGCACTTAGACTCAGCTCCTTAATCCAGGGCCGCTTCCCACGGCAGGTCCAGATGAAGAGACAGTCCATAATTCTAAGACGTTTATTTTCGTCATGTGGAAAGGCGTGGATGGAATTGTACCTCGTGGCCTCTGGGAGATGCGAGGCAGATATAGTAACTGGGAAGGGGCGTGGCTAAGCCTCTAGGTGTCTCATTAACATGGGGATGGTTTTGGGCTATGTGGCCACGCCTCTGCCTGAGGAGGGGTGGTACGTGACCGTGACTGGAGCCAAAAGCCTCCCAGGAGCGTTGGCGTAACGTTTTTCAGTCCCTTGTGGATTGTTCCACTGGGTCGCCCAGATTTTACACCTGTGCTCAACCAGGTGCCAGATTGCCTGTCACAGATCACTGCCCCACAGTGTCCTCCACTCAGGTTCTTACGCTGGCTACCAGGCAACTACACAGAGCACTTGTCTGCCTGACTCACCTCAGAACCTAAACCCTGACATGTCTTCACAAGCCACATGGGTACCTCTTTGTCCCATCAAGCTTCCTTCACAAAACACAAGTTCAAATGCAAAACTCTTAATAATTTCTAGATTAAGACAACAGAATTAAATGAGATATTATACTACATGAAGGAAGCCAGGCACTAAAGACTTCATATACTTTATGATCCCATTTTTAAAAGATCGAGTCACAGTCAGGCAGTGGTGGCGCACGCCTTTAATCCCAGCACTTGGGAGGCAGAGGCAGGCGGATTTCTGAGTTCGAGGCCAGCCTGGTCTACAGAGTGAGTTCCAGGATAGCCAGGGCTACACAGAGAAACCCTGTCTCAAAAAACAAAACAAAACTTAGAACATTCTGTACTTCCCCATAATGCAAATTCCTTCCGTTCCCCACCCCTTTGTGGTTTTTTTCCTTTAAATACCCCTGACTTCAGCTGCTCGGGGTTGGACTCCTCTGCCCCTGCGTGGGTTATGAGCACGAACCCAGTGCACTGGCCCCCAATAAACCTCATGTGATTGCAGCAAAAAAAAAAAAAAACAAAAACAAAAACAAAACAAAAACAAAAAAAAAACAAAACGAAAAGAAAAGAAATATATTGTTTCTTGCTGGGCAATGGTGGCGCACGCCTATAATCCCATCATTCAGGAGGCAGAGGCAGGTGGATCTCTGAGTTCAAGGCCAGCCTGGTCTACAGACTGAGTTCCAGGACAGCCAGGGCTACACAGAGAAACCCTGTCTTGAAAAAAAAAGAAAACAAAACAATGATCAAGTCACATAGTCGTGAAACCAGGTCATAGCCCTCAATTGAGTGCTATCTCTTGTCAATAGCCCTGACGCCACTGGAGCAGGTACCAGGTGTCATTTACAGGGTCGCCCCACATTCTGTCACCAAGGGCTGTCAGCAGCCTCTTCCATTGTCCCTCTATGAAGTCCCCTCAGTGGTAGCCACAGCTATCTTGACAATAAATATTTGAGACAATTGCTTCACCATTCCAGCCGGTCTTTCCATTCAGTAGACCCCTCTGATAAATACCTTTTTCCCCCTTTGCTTAAACATGCTCCCCCTTTCACCAGATAAAGGCCTTACCTCCAGGCCCTGATGGAACCTTACTTTTCTCTTTCCAATCATGAGCCCGCATCTGTCCTTTCTGCTAGTGGTGATGTCTGGAAGATAGGGGCTCAGCAAACCTCAAGAGATAACATCCTATGATGCAAGCTTAGAGTCTAAAGGGAACAGGGGAAGGAGCCATGCTTGGCTGATGTGCTGGTATGCATTCAAGCTGTAACATTCCACGGAAAAGCTAAGCTGACAAGAAGAGAGGTCACTGTCCATGCTTTCCTGCAGAGTCTGGGAGGGGTAGGAATAGGGCTTAGCTGGGCTCTATCTCCTGACAATACGCAGGACGCAGGACACAGTAGGGCACCACAGGAGGTACAGGAATGATTTATGACAGTGGTTCTCAACCTGTAGGTCGAGACCCCCCACAGGGGATCACATAACAGATGTCCTGATTATCAGATATTTACATTGTGGTTTATAATAGCAAAATTATAGTTATGAAGTAGCAATTAGATAATTTTATAGTGGGGGGATCATGACATGAAAGCTGGTTTTTTGTTTGTTTGTTTGTTTTTGTTTTTTGTTTTTTGTTTTTTGTTTTTTCGAGACAGGGTTTCTCTGTGTAGCCCTGGCTGTCCTGGAACTCACTCTGTAGACCAGGCTGGCCTTGAACCCAGAAATCCACCTGCCTCTGCCTCCCAAGCGCTGGGATTAAAGGCGTGTGCTACCACTTCCCAGTGAGAGCTGTATTAAAGGGTCACAGCATTCGGAAGGTCGAGGACCACTGGTTTAATGGGTGGAGCTTAGCACAAGGGAATTGGGCCATCGGGAACATCCACCCTTCTGACAGATTAATACTGATCTCATGGAATGAATGGGTTCCCATGAGAATAGGTTACTAAAAAGAGGAGGGGGAAAGATGAACCTTTGAGTTTTAAGAGTTCCATGCACACTTCTGCCATTGTGATGTCACTCACCTTGAGAACCTCACCAGAGCCTAGCAGCCCTGTGCTTTGGACCTCCATAACTGTGAGCTAAATGACCTTTTCTTTATACATTATACTCAGACACTGTGCTACAGCAGCAGAAAACAGTCTAAGATAACTGTCATCTCGAAGCTGGACTTCACCAGCAGCCCAGGGACTGAAACAGTATCATGGGTAATGATGGAATCAGCATTACACAGACATCACTTGGCCTAGTTTGCTTTCTGTCGCTGTGATTAAAAACACTGACCAAAGGCAACATGCCCACAGGACAATCTGATCAAGGCAGTTCTTCCTCCAAGGCTCCCTCTTCCCAGCTGACTCGGTTGTCTCAGTTGACGCCTGAAGCTAATTATGACAGCTTCCCACACATCTGGGTTCCCGAGAGCCTGTCTTTTCTTCAGGCTGGGAGACAGGTAATAGTCAGGAAAAGGGCACTTGCTAATAAAGAGTAAGGATTGGTGATTCCTGGGCCTGAGTGGAAAGAGAAGGCACTCACTCAGATGTGAAGACTTCTAGTCTCTGATTGGCTAAGGGGCAAATGTTTAAGCTCTCTTCTAGCTGCTATTCTAAACCCCCATCAGTAGGCCACAGTGTCTCCTGTAAGTCTGTCCATTTTGTGATACGGTTAAAATTCTGAGGTTTGTGGTCAAGAGACATGCAAAACCACTTTCCTCTGAATTTACGTCTAGTACGTGGCAGGGTTAACTCTGACCTCTTATCTCTTATTGACAAGACTTGTGTTTGTCCTATGCTGTTCTTGCTCAGTGCCTTGTTAAAGTGAATTAGCAAAACTCGAGAATCTCTTCACTGATTACTTGGTGCAAAAGTTTTAAAAACTACCACAGTGATTGCTCTCTCTCTCTCTCTCTCTCTCTCTCTCTCTCTCTCTGTGTGTGTGTGTGTGTGTGTGTGTGTGTGACTCACTTATTTGGTTCATGCACATGAGGACACTCTATATTCCTCTATTAGTCTCTCCACTGCTGTCTAAAATTAACTCACTTACGGCAGAGCTGGCCAACTATCCAGCAAGCTCTTGGAATCCTCCTGTCTCTGCCTCCCAGTGCTGAGATTATAGCCATGCACCAAGCCTGCCTTTTTACGTGGCTACTTTGCATCTGAATTCAGGTCTTCATGCTTGTGTGGCAAGTCCTAAACTCACTGTACACACTCCCCAGCCCTGAAAATCGTTTCATAAAACAAAGATTTCTATACTAGCACTTGACATAGGTCAAACGGGAATCCTTCCAGATCTGGGTCCTAGTCATAGCATGCCTGATGCGCTTCAGGTGTTTTTGTAGACATTATTTCAGTTCTAACAGTTGTTGCACCGTCTGCATTTACAGTTCACTAAACAGACGTGATAGCTTGGTGTTGCATTAGCTGAGCCAGCACCGGAACACAGCACTTGTGTTTCCGGGACACCACTGCCTGAGTTGAAGTGTGACTGCCTTCCCTCCACCCCACCCCTTTTTTGCCTCTACACCTTGCTCTGCGATGTATAATTCAGCAATCTTACAAATCAGTCCAGCATGACACAACTGCTTTGAGGGTGCCGTTTCATTCACACGATAATTGATGCTACTGTATTGCAGCGGCCACTTGGCTGCTTCAGAAAGGGTGGTGAGTACCGATTTTCATGTAGCAACACACCATCATTTGTGGAAATGATTATTGACAAGTAAACTACACACCTCTGCAAAAATTGGTTGTGTTGTGTTTTCAGAACGAAGCCCAGTGTCCTTTATGGACGTGGAGTCATCACTTCAGGGAGGGCGCCATTCTCCTGTGCCTGAGAATCCACATGAATATGTCTGAGCTATAGACTGAGCTGCACAGTCATTTGAAGGCTTGGATATAAAGAGTGGATGCAGTTTGGGGTAGTCTAGAAGTTTCTAACTATTTAAGTCCTTGTCTTCTGTGGAAAGATCACCAAGTAAACATTGTGTTGACTTAGCCAATGGATCATGAATGGGTTCTTTAAGCACACCCATCCAACTGCAGAGGCAGGGCCAGAAGGTTGTAGGATGTTGTGATGGTGGGTCTATGCTTTGCCCAGGAGTGGCACTATTAGGAGGTGCGGCCCTGTTGGAGTAGGTGTGTCACTGTGGGTGTGGGCTTTAAGACCTTTATCCTAGCTGCCTGAGAGCCAGTATTCTCTTAGCAGCCTTCAGAAGTAGATGTTGAACTCCCAGCTCCTCCTGCACCGTGCCTGCCTGGACGCTGCCATGTTCCTGCCTTGATGATGATGGACTGAACCTCTGAACCTGTAAGCCAGCCCCAATTAAATGTTATCCTTATAAGTCTTGCCTTGGTCATGGTGTCTGCTCACAGCGGTAAAACCCTAACTAAGACTGAAGTGATAAATACAAATGTCAGAGAAAAGTCTCCATGAATCCAGAGAAGCCTGACTAAAACTCTACACACTCTATCATTCATGTTCTGTGTGTTAGGTCAACCAGACTTCCAAGAAATCATACTTCAATGAGAATTGTTAAATTATTTTAAAAGGAGCTGGAGCGATGGCTCAGCAGCTCAAAGCACTAGCTGCTTCTCCAGAGGATCGGGGTTCTTTTCCCAGCACCTACATCCGACAGCTCACAGCGGCCTATAATTCCAGCTTCAGGGCATCTGACTCCCTCTTCTGACCTCCATGAGCACTGTGTGTCACACACACACACACACACACACACACACACACACACACACACATGTAAAATTAAAGTAAAATTTAAAAATGATTGAAGAACATAAGAAACAGAAAGCGGTGTTTGTATGATTATAAATGACCCATTGGTTTTGTTTTGTATTTTTGGTTTTGTTTGAGTCAGGGTCTTGCTGTTCTCAAAGTCACAGTACCTCAGCTTCCCAAGTGCCACAGGCATGTGCTACCACATCTGGCTTTTTTTTTTTAATAGAAAAATTTTATAGTGGGTATCTGCCACCTGATAAATAGATAAGTTGTGGCAGATTCAAACATTGGAATATTATTTGTCAATAAAAAGAAATGAAATTTTTACATGTGGCATAACATGACTGAGTCTTGAAATCTTGCAAAGTGAAATAAGCCAGTCACAGCAGACCACACGTAGATGGTGCCTTTGCACAACATGTCCAGAAGAGAGGGCACCTGTTGCACCATCTGGCAAACACATGAGAGACAGTTGAATTGTACACTTTGAAAGGATGTATGTTATGATACATGTCTCTTACCACCATAAAGCTCCAACACTTCTGCTTTGCAGTTTTTAAAGTGTTAATGGCTCGTTCCGAATTAGAATATAATGCTAACAATTAGAAGACTCCAGACTGAGAACTGGGTCACTTGGATCATTAACTCCAGGTTAAAGCCATGTAGTAGGCACTGAACACGGCCATTTAAAAGGGCAAGGTTATAAATAGCCTGGCTGTTATGCCCTCCTGCTCTGTAACATGATGACTGTGTTTCCCTGACATCCTGTCAAATCTGCAGTGGGGATCTAAAGAAAGCTGTCACAAATGCTGCTGTGGCGGGGAAGGTGAGATGCGACCAGGGTGCTGTGTTCCTGGACACCAAATCTCACAAGTTCAGTTAGAGCAGCAGTTCTCAACCTGTGGGTCTCAATCCCTTTGGGGATTGAACGACGCTTTCATAGGGGTCAGATATCCTGCATATTAGATTTTTTTACATTACGATTTATAACAGCAGCAAAACTACAGTTATGAAGTAGCAACGAAGATAATTTTATGGTTGGGGGTCACCGTCACAGAGGAACTGCAGCATTAGGGAGATTGAGAACCACCGAGTTAAAGGATGAATGACAGAGATCTGTGGCTTGGTTGCAAAGGCTAGCCTGCCTGTAAACTGGTAAACTCACAAACTGAGCCCCACAGTCTCATACAACAGTGTGTGTAGGGTCAGGCACAGTCTTTAGGGAGCATTAACTGTCTGTGTAACATTAAGTGTCTGTGTTAACTTTTTTACCGCAAATTAACTCTACCTAATCATTTAAACGAAGTACAAAGAAACTCCTTGACTTGCTTTATGAAAGTGCAACCTAATGTTAAAATCTTCTGAGAAGAGCCTGAGAATATCACAAATTGAGAATATTACTCCATGAACGTCTTCAGGAGTCGGGATGTGTCCGAGATCGCAGGGGTGCGTAGAGGACAGAGGTTGTCTCCTCCTCCATTTTTGACGCAGGATCTCCAACTGAACCTAGAGCACATCGATTCATAGAGCCTTTCTAGCCAGTGAGATTCAGGGATCCTCTGTGTCAGTCCCCCTCTTACCTAGCTATAGGGTTACAGGCATACCTTCTTTTTTGCACAGATTCTGGGGATCTGGGTTCAAGCTCTCATGCTTGCGTGGCTGTAAGCTCTTTGCTGATGGAGCCACCTTCCCAGTGTCAAATGTATGCCAATGCAAGCTCAAGGCAATGGCTTCCTTTTTGATTTTTTCTGTCAATGCTGGAAGTGGAGCCTAGGACCTCACTCACACTAGGTAAGTGCTTGCCACTGAACGCCAGCCCCAGATCTCCATCGAGGTCTTTATTGCTCTTTTCTGTTGCTTGTTTCTTGCGTACCTATACTGGAAATTGCAGTGGCTGCAATTGCTTCCCAAAGACCCAGGAGTCCAACTATATTTCAGAACTCTTCACTTCGTGGACAGGCTTCGTCTCTTACGCATAGGTCAAAGAGCACGAGCTTTGTATGTACTGAACCTCTCAAGGTCATGTATGGATTTGCCTTAAATTTAGCTATCGCCTTTTAGATTACTATCTTAATCTAATTAGATTAATTAAAATAGGTTAGTTTATTAATTACTCATACAAATTAATTACTAATAAATTGAATCTAATCAAAAGATTAAGAGCCAACACCTTCTGATCCTTTTTCTTCTTTACTTTATGGAGCGCCTTTGTATCCCCTTATGCTGCTCAGACTCCTTAGATGTTGTCTTCTATTCGGCTTTCTGTTGCTATAACAAAATGCCTGGGGACTGAGTACTTCATACAGAAAAGAGGTTTATCTTCTCATACTTCTGGAGATCCATAAGTGGGGCGTTAGTGTCTACTGGAGACTCTTGGGCTACATCATGCATATTATCATTAAATAGCAGGGGCAGGTGCAAGAGAGAGGTCCGGTGTTGAGCAAGACCAACAGCTAAGGAAGCAAAATTGACATTGTAACAAACCGCTCGCTCCCTGACTAGTTCAGGTCCACAAAAGCAAGAACTTGTTTCAAAGTGAAGGCAGAAATCCCTCCGTGACTAAATAGTTCCTGAATATACTTTCTCCTAACACTACTTTGTTGGGAACCAACAGTCCAGCAATGGAACTTCCAGGTAACACCGTGCGCTACTCACAGCAACCTGTATACCCAGCTCAGCCTAAATGCCAGGAACGGCTCTCACCAGAAACTTTGGTCTGTTTGTTCTTCCCTTTGAGACTTGTGGTATTTTAAAGAGTGACCTGGGCTCTCTTTGTAGTTTTATTTCGTGATATAGTATTTGTTGTTTTGCATTTCAGTGTGTACCTTTCCATTGTTTAAAAACGCTGTAGTCTCCTATCACCCATCGCTAGACTTGGGTACTAAGGAAGATAGGATGCTCGCTCGTAAACTGTCACTGGAAATCAGACAGAGCTGTTCATAGATTCATAGTCCTTCTACTCTGCTTGTATCTTAGGGGGTTGTTTTCAAGTCCAATTTGTGCCAGACACCTGAAGATTCGAACAAACCTAGTTCTTCCCCGTCTTCATATCTGAATCTCTTGCTCTTTCTTTTAAAAATCTGGTTGCAAACTATCAACATCATATAACTTACTACTCTGTGCATGCCCTGGGAAATCTTAAGTCAGGATACAGCCTCATCTGAGAGGATGTTTCTAAGTCTGCATTCATTTACAACCTGCTAACCGAATCTGTTCTAGTGGAGTTATGGATGCCAGTGGCACTGGTAGGTTCATCTCTCCCTGTTAGTTGGTAACAGGATAACCTTGTTAATTTAATTTAAGTTTAAAATTTAAAAACAAAGGAAGAAGGAGTCAGTGAGATGACTCAGTGGGTAAGGGTGCTTGTGACCAAGTCTGATGTTGTGGGTTTGATTCTTGGAACTCACATGATAGAAGAAGAGAATCAAATTGGGCAAGCTGTTGTCTCTGATCTCAACACACACACACACACTGTGACACATACTAAAATCAATGCAAAAAAAATTAATAAATGGAGAAGATAAGATTTATAAGGAAGGGAAATTTTTAAAAAGAGCAGAAGGCTTAAAATGTCAGTTTCGGGGCAGGGATGAAGACAGCAGCACATTTGCCAAATGAGGCCCTGGCTTGACCCTCAGCTCTGCCAAAAGGCTGGAAAAGGAAAGAAACTCAATTTTATTTTTAATAACAGCTTTATTAAGATGTAGTTCACACAGCATACAATTTGCCCACTTAGAGTGTTCAATTCAGTGACTTAATAGATGCACAGAGTTGTACTGCCATCATGGAATAATTTTAGAATGCCTCATCATCTCAAAGAAATTTCAGAGCAGATCATTCCATCCGTTGCCACCCCTGCAACGCCTGGCCCCGAGGGGCTGTGGGACCACCGGTTCCTTTGTGTCTGTATGGATTTGATTATTCTAGACATCACCTACACAGGGAGTCATACAACATGTGATCGGTAGGGGAAGCTTCTTTTATCAAGCATGCTGTCATCAAATTCCACCCATGTTGTAGTGTCATCAATCAATAGCTAATGGACTCTGGAGCTGTTAAGACATTTTAGCTATCAGTAACACGAGATTATTATAATATTAGGCTATTTTCTTTCCTTTTGTGTGCTGAGGATTGCACCCATAGCTTCACACAGGCTAGGTAGACAATTTGCCGTTGAGGCACACACCCTAGCTTATCATTAAAGTATTCCAATGCTAAGAGTGTCGTGTAGGAGTTTTTCGGTTCTCTTGAGTAGACCTGTCCAGGCACAGGCTTGCTGTATCACGTGACAATCCTAGGCTTGCTGTATTTGAGGAACTGCTGGGCTGCTGTGCGGTCAGGCTGCACCATTTTATGTCCCCATCAGCCATACATGAGGGTCCAGTGCCGCACTTGTTATTCTTTTTGATTACAGCCATCTTTGTGGGTGTGAAGGGGTATCTGGTGTGACTATCTACTTTTCCTGGGACATTGAGAGCTAGCAGGCCATTACAGGAGAAACAAATGGAGACCTTACTAATCCTGGTGTCATCTGATAGATGTATGCTCCTTACACTGGTTCCATTGTCCTTCAGATCGCTATTGCTCAATTTGTTCTTTTTGTACTCCGTGCCCTCCTAAAAAAAAAAGAAAAGAAAGAAAGAAAAAGAAAAAAAGTATTTTAGCTTATGCCACCGTGAAAGTCTCATATGTTCCTATCATCTGAGCCTGTTATCTGAGACTTTTTTTTTATTATTATTATTTCAAGGACCAGTAAAATAAATCTGCCAACTTAGTACTGGCTACTTACCAAGAACAATAAACACAATTTCATCAAAAAGAAGAGATTGGACAGAAGGCCCAGTCTCGTAAGAGAACAAACTTTCCATTGCCTAGAAGATACAGAGAAGCTTTGCCTGATCTGGCTTAGGTCTATATAACTATCTAGGGTGACTGAACTATGGTCTAGGGACAGCCAAGCCACAAAGGAGGAGCCTTGTCTGTCAGGATGAGGCAGTTGCTGATTGGACAAAGTCTAGCCCAGAAAGAGGTAGTAAAATATTTGTTTTCAATCATCAACTACAAGAAGTTAAAATCTGGAAGGTAGCCGCTCCAACTAGGGACGGGCTGAGACAGAGGACCACCACGTTCCTCTGCTGCTTTTCAGACCGGGCTGTTCTGCGGACCCACCATGATCCAGGCTGCATCGTTCCTTGGCTGTATCTTACTGTCCTCGGTGATTGCCTTTCCTTGGAAGACTCCTAATGGTGGCCTGCCCCATCAGCCAGCTGTCACAGAAACTGAGCCTTCATCAAATGTGCTCTCCAGCAAGATTCCACCTCCAACGCCCACTACCTGCCAGAACTTCTTGTACATGGTAGCCCCCGTAGCTCCTCGGTCTGAGTACTTGTCCCTAGTAGTACTGAGAGTTGTCCTGATAAACATTGGCTGCCCTGCTGAGGCCTACTCTCTGCAGCTTCCGCTCCGTGAAATGGGAGGAAAGGACGGCATGGAAACCCTGATCCTCGAGAGTCAAAAGTGTAGCCAAGAGGAAGGGATTGGTAATAATGAAGTCATTCTGAGGCATCTGGTACCATCTCCCGGGGAAATGAAGAGGGTCCAGCGCTCAGTTACCCTACCTAAGGCGTGTACCTCTGACTCCGGGTGGTTGATGTACGAGGTGGCACAGGTGCTTATCGAGATGGCCGAGAAGCTCCCTTCCGGTGAGAGAGTTCAAGGCTTCTACAGTCAGTGTCACCAAGCAGTGACATGGAGTCTCGGGAACATCTGAGTGAAGTAGGCAAGAGGTTGACGAGTAGCCCAGAAATTGAAGACGCCACAATTCCCATAGAAGATCGAGTCTACTTCATGGTTCGACTCGCAGTCCTTCTGAAGCGTATTTTTGTGAACCTTCTGTCGAAAATTTTTCAGATCTATTTTGGATAGGCAAGGCCTCCTAGGCATGGCGTGAACTTTCTCATAGCCCTTTAGTAGGTATGCACACAGCAACTGCCCATGGTGTGTAGCTAGATGCTGGCTGCATTTTACGATCGATACATCGTCTTCCTTTGATCTGAATGGGTGAAGACACTTGATATGACTGCAGTCTTTCAGTTTTTAAATGCTATGGGTATTGCAATTTCCCTCTTTACCTGCCTAATGCTTTCTAATTCCCCAGCTGAATTCTGTGCCTTGGTTGTGTTCATCTTCATTTGTTTTGGGATATTAAGAGCAGGAAGGTTTGTTTTGTTTTGTTTTTGAGACAGGATCTGACTAGGTAAGCCTGACTGGCCTGGGACTCAGAGATCCTCCTGTTTTTGCCTCCAAGTGCTGAGATTAAAGGTGTGCATCACCATGGGAGAAGAAGAAGAAGAAGGAGAAGAAGAAGAAGAGGAGGAGGAGGAGGAGGAGGAGGAGGAGGAGGAGGAGGAGGAGG
>CM052719.1:35062170-35140278 GCA_028551405.1 Uromys caudimaculatus
ATCATCCTGAGCGAGGTAACTCAGTCACAAAAGAAGGAACATGGTATGTACTCACTGATAAGTGAATATTAGCCCAAAAGTTCAGAATGCCCAAGTTTCACTTAACAGTAACCGCTGGACAGAGAGTGAGGTCCCAGATGGAGGAGTTGGAGGAAGGTCTGAAGGAGCTGAGGGAATTTGCAACCCCATGGAGGGAGCAAGAGAGTCAATGGGCCTGACCTCCCCCCCCCCCCCCGGTCCTCCTGGAGTTTGGACCACCAACCAAAGAATACACATTCATGGACTTATGGTTTAGACCACATATGTGGCAGAGGATGACCTCGATGGCCATCAGGGAGAGAGGAAAGGCCCTTGGGCCTGAGGATGTTAGAGGCCTCAGTAAAGGGTAATTTCAAGGCGGGAATATTGGGATGGGTGGACGGGGGGTGGGGGGGTGGGAGGTGGAATTCTCTCCTAGAGGCGGGTTAGGGAGGGGACAGGGGGTATCCAAAGAGGAGACTCAGAAAAGGGGAAACATCGGAAATGTACATAAAGTATCAAAAATAAAAAAGGGAAAAAAAAAATGAAAGCTTTACTTTCTGACTGCTCAGGGAGGCGGCTAGTTCAGGATCTGAACCGATTCCCCAAAGGGAGACTGTACAACATTTTAAAAGGATGGGAACGCTTGAGTGTGGAGCTGGGGGGACCTGCAGAGTTATCCAATTGTATTTTGACATTATGGCTAAAGCAAGGGAATACCTATTGGAGACTGGGCTTTATCCAGGGCACCTGGCTTCAAGGTCCTTAATTCCTTCTCCTAGACATTGGGTCTGGAGCTCAGAGTGAAAGGGGACAAAGGAACAGGCCAGCTGCATGTGGTTAATTAGGGCATATCAGGCAATTGGTTATATATTTTTGCAACTTATGCACCTTGGTTTAGATAACAGCAATTTCTACATTCTTTACTGGTTAACAGACAATTGAGAAAACATTTGGAGAAGTGGGATAGGTGTTTGTTCCTAGGTCTGGGAACACGAACTTGTTTGACCCTGCCAGCAAGATGGAGAAGTTGTCCTTGAGATGTCTGGACTCAGAAAACTGTTCATAACAGAAGCTGTTCAGCCACAGGGGAGTCCCCAGCTCCCCTAGGGCCTGAGATCTTGAGATTTAGTTTCTCCCTATGATTAAATGGAGTCTGAAAACAAAATGGTAGTACTTAGAATACGTTTCTTTTGCTTGTTCCCAAAAGTCCCAAACTATAGGGTATCCAGCCATACTTACAGGGCAAATGAGCACCAGGACAGGTAGTGCTGTGCCAGGAAGCACAGGCAGCTGCACTTGATCGGCCATTACACCCCTGAATTTATTGTAACTTATCATCTGCAATTTCAGTGACAAACACAGTAATTAATTGGTTGGACCAGGTAGAATTCTTTTTTCTTTCTTAGTGGGAAATTTTTCTGCTGCTTTGAGTATAGGGGCTGTGGCTCTAAATAGAAGTACCCTAAAAAGGGAATTCTCTTGGGTAGATTTTAAGCTGGGACTCTGTTAGTCCAAAATCTGGGATTCATCTCTATCTAAATCACACTGAATAATAAAAGAATTTCTTTCTGGAGGTAGTGAAAGATGCAAACCTTTCCAAGCATAAAGCCTTGGTTAAATTAAGACGGGAGGTTTGGGTAAGCAAACAGGCATGACAAAAGACACAGTTAAGAAAAGAGCATAATATAGAAGTCCCTAAGATCAGCACTGTACCTATTATCTCAGGGAAAATCCTAAAATAAATGTTAGAGTTTTCGGGAGAATTCTAGAAGTTATACGTACTTATACATGTGAGTTAGGGTTCGAGTACATTTACTTGTAGCTCTTGGTTGATGAGGCAGAGGAAGGTGAGTATCATCCAATCTTTCTGAAGCCCATATGGATGTGTCCTAAGAAAGAGTTGGTACACGTTTGAGATGGAAAAAATAAACCCACCTGTCTGTCTCCTGAAGTTTTGCAACCCAGGAGGTAGTTAAAAGTACCTGGTAAGGTACTTTCCAGTGAGATGAAGGAGAGTCTTTAATGTGTCGTCTTTTCCAATAGTCAAAAGCCACCTGGTTTTATTTCATTTCGTTCTCTGTGTCCCAGGAATTCGCTGTGAAAAGATCCTTGAGCTAAAGGCTTGGCAAGGTCACAAGAGTGACACCAGGAAAATGAAGAATTGTGGATTTGAGGAGGAATGCCAGGGGCCAGGGGGCAAACAATTTCAAAGGCAATACTAAGACAAGAGAAGCCAAACCAAAATGCTTTCAGAGTTCTAAAAGTGAGCAAAATACAAAAAACAAGCAAGATAGCTCAAATACAAATCACCTTTAGAGACCTGAAGTAGAGCAAGCAAACAAGAGCAAATGCCACACCAAACGCTTTTTAAGCAAGCAAAAGTGGGTAAGTTAAAACAAAACCCTTTCAAAACAAACCAGCAAGTACCCAAGAAGAATCCTAAACTTCAGCTCAGGACAAACCAATGGACCACCAACAAAATTAGGGAAATCTGGAGGAAGAGCTGATTTTCCACTAAGAAGGCAATGCAAGATGTTGGACAACAGGGGAGCCCTGGGCAGGTACCCAGCGCCAATCTGGTTGATTCCTTTAGTTAAAAAAAAAAAAAAAAAAAAAAGATTGTCCCTGGGGCCCCATGTTGGGCAGCCAGAACTGCCCATGAAAGAACCAGCTCTCAGCTCAAAAGAATAAAAGATATTGTTTATCCTAGGGTATGTCGGGCCTGGCAACACAGACTTGAATTACTCCAAAATTCTGTTTCAATATTGAAGCTGGTTTTACAGAACAGAGAATGAAGTGGAAATGTCTGGTTTCTTTGGAGACTCAGTTGTGTCATGTGATATTTTTCTGGAAACTGTCACATGAGAGGATGTTTTTGCTGAAGCAGACAAGTGGGAGGATGTTTTGCTGAGAACAGACACATGGTGCTTTTCTGGAAACTGTCTGGAAAAAAAGACACGTGGTGTTTTGCTAGAGCAGATACTTGAGAGGACACGTGATGTTTGGAAAGGATGTAAGTATAGCCCAGCAGACGGTGGGCAGCAGTGTGGCATTGGTTTGCCTTGCCTTCTTCAGTGATCAACATTTGTTGTGACGTCGGAAAGAGAAATACACCAAAGAAATTCTGGTGGTGCTCCACTGGCGTCTTGCTGCTTCCATGGACTTGGGCTGATTGGCAAAGCCTTGAGGTTTCTTCTGGATTGAACTGCTGTTGCTGACCCATGAATGGCGTTCTCGAGTGGATTGTGTAAATTGAACTGCTGATATCCAGACAACAAATACTGGAATAGATCCAAAGAACTATTTCTAAACTGTTCCACATCCTCATTTGTGCTATAACCTTTCCTTTCCATTACCTGGTGGGCTAGACAGGAAGTTAAAGTGTATAAGATCCCTTATTAAAGTAGGCTTAAAAAATTCTAAGCCTATAAGAGAATATCATAAATCAGGGCAAGTTTAAGAAGTTTTTACAGTGAAAAAAAACAAAAACAAAAAACAAAAAAGAAGTTTTTACAGTTTTACAGAACAGAGAAAGTAAAAAAATCAAGGCCAGATTAAAATACATCCATGGGCAGGTCCAGATCCCACCCCATCACCTACTCTAGCTGTGAACAGATGTTCATATGAAGGGACCAGTCTTGCAGATCCAAAGCTGCAGGATCTCCATGACACATGGCAAAAACAGGAGATCCGAGAGGAGTCCCAGTGAGGATCCAGAATTGATAGAGTAGCAGAAGCCAGAGGCCTCAGACTAGATCAATGGCTCATTGCCATGAAAATTTACAAGTAAAGATGTAACAGAAGGGTGCACTGTGGGACACACTGTGGTGCAGTATACCTTCCACATGAGTTATTTTTTATTTATTTATTTTTGGAGAGTTGCAAGGGTGGAGCACAGACACAGAGGGATAGGGAGATGTAAAAGCATCTTTTATTTGCCTGATGTAACTGTCATCTCAGAGGCTTACTGCTGAATTAGCTCACCCTTTCTGAACTCTGACTGGCTGGTTCAACTCAGCTGTTCTGGCTCAATCTCCTCTCCAAACTGACTGATGCAAACTCGCTTCTCTTGGCCTCTCACTGAATTGATGTTTGGCATCAAACTTTGGCAAATTTTCTAATCTTCTTATTCTCTGGCTTCAACTTCCTCTGCTACACTAAGTCAATTGAACTCCACTCAGTCAACTGCCCCCCAATCAGACGTCACTTTCAAACGGGGCTCTTCCTTCTACTAATTGTACCTTAAAGATATGTACTAAAGAGGTATCTATATTCCAGCTGGTGGGATTAAAGGTGTGTGGCTTGTCTGCATTCCAGTAGGATACATTCTCGTGTGATCACCCAGACCTGTGGCTTTGAATGTAATCCCTTACCATAGCGACCGTGTTGCCGGATTACATTCCTCTACAGGGAGATGGGTGGGATTGGGGTGCATGATGTGAAATTCACAAAGAACCAATAAAAAGATTATAAAAAATAAAACCATTGGTGAGAACATCAGAGAGGCAGGCACATGGGGGCGGCTTTTATACGGGATCAAGACGCTATCTGATAGCTTTCTTGGCTTTTGGATTGGTCTGCTAAGCTAATAGCTTCCAAACAGGCATTTATTTGTTTCTACAACATTCTCTCTCTCCACAATACTGAAATTCTAATCAGCCAATACGTTTCTATAGACATGAATTCCTTTCAGGGGTTTTCACTCACAACCAGACTCAGCTTTTCTTTTTTCCTTCAGGATAGGCACACCCTCACACACCCAGCTTTTTTCTGTGCATACTGGTGATCTGACCTCAGAGACTCAAGCTTGCTTTGCACACTGAACATTTTAGTGGCTGATCCATGTCCCTAGTCCCAAGACACCTCTCTTCACACATGTGCATCTTTCTTCTTTTGGGTAGACTCAACACAAGTTTAAGTAAAAGATCAAACATCCAGGTCAGATGGTTTCCATACCATCTAGTCATTTGCCCAATCCAGTGACCTAGGAATTATATATCAAACTCTTATCCATAAATATCCATAGGCCCCTCCAATTCTGTCTCTGACACGTCTCTCATATCCCCACATCTCTCTCTGTGTCTGGTGCTCTGTACACAAATGCTAAATTCTGAACCCAAAGATCTGGTTGCTGTTCAGAGAAAACAATTCTCATGTACGCTGGTCTCTGTCGTTTAAACCTTGCTCCCCAGTTTACAGATAATTGGTTAACAAAAGGCTAGAGTCTGTGATTAGACAGTAGAGAGAGAAAGACAGGACTTGAGAATGAAGTGAAGGGTCTCAGATGAGACCAGGAAGAGGAGAAAGATGATAGAGAGAGCAGGAGGTGTCCATTAGACACGATGAACCAGGAGCTCATGGCTGAGAGAAGTGCTCCCTGGGAACAGATTGATGGAGTCGAAATAACCCCCCTGAGACTCAAACAGCAAGTAACATGGGGAGTGTGGCTGGGAAATAGCCAGTCTAGCATAGAGAAAGAGTTTGAGGTAATTGCTCAGTAATTGTGCTGAAGCTGATTAGATAAGTCAGTAAGACAATGACTCGATTATTGGCGGCTGACTGGGGTTATTAAAATACCACACAACAACACTCCCAGTCCCTGTCTGTCCCTTCATCCCTCACACCTCACGCATGCTCTTACCAGCCACCATCACCTCTACAGTGATCCCCTGCCACAGTTCTGGCCACTCCCACATCCTGATTATTGCACAGCCAGGGGTCTTGCTCAGTGCCAATCTAATCATTCTAGCTCACTGTTGAGCCATGCTGTGGCCTTCAACATAAACGTCAAGCTTCTTAATGCTTGCTCACCAGGCCCTCCCTCTGCCCATGGGCTTGCTTCCTGCCGGTGCCTTTAAAATGCCAGCCCACCTGAGCTTCCTCGTTGCTCTTTCCCTGTCTCTCCATATCTGCCCACCCCCAGTCTTCTCTCTCCTCCCACCCAACAGTTTGATGTTTGAATGTGTACTCCGGGGAGCTTTGCAGAACCTACTCATTCCATTCAGACTCAGCATCCATACTCCTTCAAAGCTTAATGCCTAGTCACAGTATCTTATACTTCTCTGCTTGGAAGCACACTGGGGTTCCGGATCAATCTATTCTACTCAATACTGTGTTCCAAGGTGCAGCAGTCCAGCCAAGAGAAGCTTCCAGGGATGGGAGAGATTGAATCACCAAGTGATGGAGTGATCTCACAGAGCAGCCCACAGCCTTGTGGAACAAACAAACCAGATTTGATCCAACTTGGGGGAGATGACGAGAAGAGACTGAGTTACAGTCATCTGAATTCCAGTTTGTTCATTATGATTAGAAAGATAATTGGCACATGAGCCCAGAGCTCGTGTGCATTTGGGAAGCTGTGTCACAGAATGCTTCTTGATGGGCATGGATTCCCAGACAAGGACATTTGTCATTCCCGTGTTTAATAGCATATAGTTTGGGTTGCCTGCTTTCTTCATTGGTATACTTAGTGTGCTACTCTGCCAGGCGACATCCTTGCATACCACAGAGGCTCATGCCTTCACCCCACTTTGCACAAATACCCACATTATGGTAACAGATTACATAAACAAGCAATGTTCTGCTTTGTGGCCTATGCGTTTATGCCTGTCTTTATCTGTCTCCGAGTCACTGAGAATAGATTTCTAGTCTGATGTAACCTTTTGAGCAACCCTATTTCCTTCATTCCCAAGTCCATGGGCTCATTTCACACATTGACATGTATCACCGTCCTTGTGGGCATGCTGAGATTAAACCAGAGATTGCTGGCGCTACAGACTTCCTTTGGGTCATTTCCTGGGTAATGGACATGCATGGAACTGAGGGGTTTCTAGGACATGAGTTTGAAAAGAACTCTTGGGTCTAGGCTACCAGTCAAGCAGGACAGCTTCCAAAGGTTGGAGTTCAAGGTGACTGAGAGTGCTCAATGGACGGAGAAGAGGAAAGCTAGGGTTTATAAAGGCTGGCTCAGTGAAACTACAGCATAGTCATCTTAACACAAAACCCCACATAGCAGATGTGCAGCTTGGTCTTCATGGGGGTCCTGAACAACTGGAACAGGGGCTGTCCCAAAAGCTGGTGCCTGCACGTGGAATATGTTCTTGTAGCTGGGCTGCCCTGTTTGCCCTTAGTGGAATAATAGCCTTGCAGAGACTTGAAGTACTAGGGTGGAGGGATACCCAGGGGGACCCCCACCCACTCAGAGGAGAAGGGAGGAGGCAAGGGGGAAAGAACTGGGGGGGGGGGGTAACCAGGAGGGAGAATTGAATGGGACATAAACTAAATAATTAATTAATTTTTAAAAATCACACCACACAACAACAACAACAACAAAATCAAGGCTGGGCATGATGGGGCACACCTCTAATCCCAGGCAGAGACTGGTGGATCTCTATGAGTTCAAAGGCAGCCTGGTCTGCATAATAGACTCTAGCCAGGAATCCTGAAACACTGTCTCAAAACAAACCCCTGATTGTAGTGATAGTTTTGAGAAGTCTGGAATTTTGGTTTATTTAAAAAACATAGAAATATTATAAGAATGTGCTTTTGTTTTAATCCCAGGTGTGGGGATATAGGGCTGCTTCGGACTGTCCACAGCAGCTGACTATGATTTGTCTCATGCTCTAGCAGAGGCATGGTTTTGCCAGCTGCAGATAGTTTCTGTGATTGTGTGACATTTGGAATTCTAAGAACTTTTCAGAGAATATATAAATGCTAGGGCCTAGACAGGCAGGATCAGTGGTTGGTGGTTGTTCAGGGGGATTGGTTGTGGTTTGTTAGTAAGCCGTGCTCAAAAAAGAAACAAAGGAAGAAAAAATATATTCAGGGATCTCTGTCTCTCTCTCCCCTCTATCCTTTCTCTCTCCAATGTTAAGGGGTGAAACCAGGGGGATAAAAGGTAGGTAAAAGAAGAACCCACAAATTATCAAAGACCAGCTATACCCAATGTTTTTGTAAAACGTCACATGCAAATGGTGATATAATTGCTGTCTTTTATGTTTGCAAGTCCTTTTCTTCTTTCTTCCTTCTTTCCTTCCCTCTCACCCTTGACTGCTGGAGTTCCAATTATGTATCACCACCTCTGGCCACATTCCCATGATCAAGGAATGGCTCTCTGCTATAATCAATAGGGATGTTTCCTCCAAATGTGTTCCTGTGACTCCTCTCATGGTAGTGACAACACCCATGAAGCTCTGCTGCTCAGGACCTGGAGAAGGTTCCCACACTGCAGAGACACACAATTAACTATCTTTAAGAGTGTATGCAATCAACACTCAGGGGAGCCCAAGAAAGGTTATTTGGACAAAACTTGGGTTAGAGTTCATAAGCAAAGCAAAATGGAATGAGATCTCATTTCAGGACAAAGGAAAAAGGGAAGGGAAGTTCCAGAAACAGTTAAGACCCATCCCCTTCCTATGTTCCTGTCACTGAAGGTCTGGAGACCCCGTACATGTTGTTAGTGCCACTGCAGCCAGAGACAGTGTAGAAATGGACAAATTGTAAGCACCTGTTTTAGTTAAAGATTTATTGCTACGAAGAGACACTGTGGTGGTATGAATATGCTTGGCCCAGGGAGTGGCACTATTAGGAAACGTGTCCTTGTTGGAGTAGATGTGTCACTGTGGGGCGGGCTTTGATTGAGACCCTCCTCCCTGGCTGCCTGAGAGATTTGGTTTTCTCCCATTTGCCTTCAGAACAAGATGTAGAACTCTCAGCTCCTCCTGTACCAGGCCTGCCTGGGCGCTGCCATGCTTCCTGCCATGGTGATAATGGACTGAGCCGCAGAACCAGTAAGCCAGCTTTTATAAGAGTGGACCATAGCAACTCTACATCAGGATCAGCAGGCAGCAGGAAGAGACTGCCACACTGGACCTGGCTTGAGCCTCTGAGACCTCAAAGCCTGCCCCCAGTGACCACTTCCTCCAACAAGCCCATACCTTCTAACAGTGCCACTGGTGATGGGCCCTGGGAGGCCATTTTCATTCAAAACAGCACTCCATCCTCACACCAAATGTCACTCACTGTTTGAAAAACCGTTACATAGTTAGTGGTCGCCAAATGTTACTAACAGTAATTTTAATCTACTACAAAATCAAAATGAAACAAAGAAAAAAGTTAGAAAGAATCTTTATGCATGCAAGTTATGGGCCAGAGTCTTTAGCCCACTGAGGGGGAGGACGAAGTCAGGTATCTGTGACTCTGGGGCCAGCCAGCTACATAAAGAACACTGTTATCAAAACAGCTTAAAAGGTTAGCACGGTTTTGACTACTTGACGTCCTGAATTTCAGTTTTTAAATACTCTTTTGTTCTGTTTTCAACTTTGAAATGTAAAACATAGAAAATAAAAACATCCATTAAAGCATTTACGTTCTTCTCCTGTGGCCTGCCCAGTCCTCCCTCTCTCTCTCTCTCTCTCTCTCTCTCTCTCTCTCTCTCTCTCTCTCTCAACATCGTCTCACTATGTGGCCTTGGACTACCCTGGAGCTCCCCATGTAGACCAGCATGCTCTGTCTCCTGGATGACGGGATTAAAGGCATGTACCACCACATCTGGCCTGCGGCCTCTTTTTAATATTGCTCTTGCAGAAATTTATACAAATCAAATCACTTTAGCTCCCTGTCAAAACAGGTTACAAAAATGTCTTGAGACATTATGCTGTTGAATTTCACAGGAAAAGCCAAGTGTTTTTTGTAACTTGCACTGAAGAGTCATCCTATCTTAACTGTCCAGGGTCCCAAGATCAGTCTCACAATTTGACACTGAAAAAAAAAAAGGTAACAAGACTACACAAAGCCCACACCCACCCTTCATGCATGCCACAAAGCTAGAGCTATAGGTTGGTCTTGACTGCAGGCTCTGGTCCAGGAATCTTGAGTAAGCATTCAGGCTACACACACATCTGTGTGTCTGTCCCTTTTATGAGGTAAGATCACAGGGGCATGAAAGTGTGGAGGTTCTATCTGGGCCATTGGTTTTGCTCACACAGGAGGCGCCAGGAAGATTCCACTCCACAGCCAATTTTGTTTTCTTTCAGTCTCTTATGAAAGTTCATTGACAACTCTCTGTATACTCATCGATAGCAGCACGGGGTAGGCTGTGATCTGTGATACAGTGCTTTACATTTCGATTAACTAATAAACCATTCAGTTTATTTACTCTTAGAATGACATACGTACCTTTAAGGTATATAGAGCCATGACGAGCTTAATTAAATGGTGGTCACTAATTGAAGACCATGCTCTTATCTTGTACACAATTATAATTGGTTCCAAGAGACAGGGCAAGTCATACTCCATGAGCACATCTGGAAATAGAAATGCACGGCTATTTCCTACTTTCATGACGATTCTTATTAAACTACCCACATCTTGGTTTTAATCATTCTTTTCATGGCTTCAACTCCTGGGCTTTTTTTTTTTTTTAATACTTATCTATTTTTATTTTATGTGAATGAGTGTCCACCTGCAAGTATGTATGTGCGTTAAAAGCGTGCACATTATGCAGAGGCCAGAAGAAAAGTAGCAGATTCTCTGCTGGAGTTGTATTAGGGTTGTAAGTCACCATGTGAGGGCTGGGAACTGAGGCCCTCTGGAAGAACAACCAGTGCTCTTAACTGCTGAGCTGGCTCTTCCACCCTCTGTTAGCACCACCCACCCCCACCACCCACCCCCGGCCCCACAAACAGGGTTTCTCTTGTAACAGAGCCCTGGCTGTCCTGGACTCACTTTGTAGACCAGGCTGGCCTCAAACTCACAGAGATCTGCCTGCCTTCGTCTCCACAGTGCTGGGATTAAAGGTGTCCAAAATTATGCCAGGCCAGTTGTTTGCTTGTCTTTAAGAAAGAGAAAGAACGGGAAGTTGGGTGGGTGAGAGGCGCATGGGGACCTGGGAGGCATTCGGGAAGGGGAAAGGATATAATGATTAAAACATATTGTATAAGGCAGAGGCAGGCGGATTTCTGAGTTCGAGGCCAGCCTGGTCTATAGAGTGAGTTCCAGGACAGCCAGGGCTACACAGAGAAACCCTGTCTCCAAAAAAAAAAAAAAAAAAAAACCGAAAAAACAAAACAAAACCATATTGTATAAATTCTCAAGGTAGAAATAAAAACATTAACAAACCCCAAATGTACAAAATTTAAAGCAAAATCCACCCAACACGGCGCACTTCTCAATTAAGCAAAGGTATTTTTCACAGCCTTTTGGTATTCGGGGAAGTTTTCGGTGACAGCCAGCTCCATGGCCTATCGATAATTCCAACAGTAATTTACTTCAGCATGTAACGAAGGTTCTGCTGTTTCCCTTGGACAGAGGTGAGCTTAGAGATAGACGGAAACAATAGATTGGGGAGACAGTTCTCTTATCCTGCATGTTTATTACCCATAGTACCTGCAAAGATGTGACCTGTTTACCGGCCCACCCCCAAATATTTTCAAGGCAACGCACATATTAATTGTATAGGTTTGTGATTTGCCTAATCTTGGATACGTTTTATGGACGAAAGCCCAACTGTGCTTTAAAGGAAGTATAAGATTTCAGATAAAGGAAGAAAGGAAAGGATTTTTGTCTAGGAGAGGAGAGGAGTAAATGAAGTGGACATAAAAAAACACCACCTGAGGTGTGGTATGGGTGTGTGGGGGCGTGGCCAGAGGTGGGCTGTATACAGCCCTCAGCCAGACAGGCAGAAAGAGAAGTGAGCTCTCCCTGGCATCAGTGGGAAGCTTAACAATGGCACTGGGGTGCCGATGGCGAATCCCTCTATCTGGCCCACACTCGAGAGCCTGCATAAGCCCGTAACAGGAGCGTTGAGCTCATGGAGAGGGCTTCAGAGAGCATCCAGCTGTGTAGATAAGAGGCTTCATAATTACAAGATGAGGCCAAGAAACAAACTTTCTGTCAATACCAAGAGCTAGCTGAGCCTTAGAAAATCTCTAGCTTCAATACAAAACCAAGGTTTATACAGAACACCAGGAGGGAAGAGAACGGCGGCAAAGCACAAATCGATCAGTTTGAGTGCAAGGGAGAATTGAAATAGCACACAAGCTTCAGGCCCAGTATGAGGGTTTGTTAAACAGAATTACAGTTTAATAGAAAGTAAGGGAATCCTCCATTAGGTGCATGTGCCGGCTGGGTTAGAATTACATAGTTTTCTTCTAATAGCCCTAAAAGGTAAATATGGATCTCTCTTTTTTTCATAGCTCAAAATACAAAGCTCAAAATAGCTAAGAAACACATCTTGTACGTAGGAAAGCCTCGATTTGAGCGAGGGTCTGTCTGGCTACAAACATCCGTTTTCTACTATGCCTTTAACTGAGAACCGGAAGATCTGCCAGGAGTGAGGAGAAGAAATAAATACATAATCAGTATAATAAATACAAATACAGAGTCTTGCTGTGCACATAGGAAGGAGGAGCACCAGCGAGGGGTAGTCGGCAGAACCCAGGGGGAGGCAGGGGCGGGGGAGGAAGAGGCGGTCCGAGAGGCGGAACCAGGAAGAAATCTGTTCCATCCAAGAGAAGACTGATGACTTTCATAAACACAGGCGATTTCCGTTTATCACACCTGGCATCGCAGCGTTTAGGAGCTGAGCTGTATTTCCTTAATCTTTCCACATTCGCCAGAGATTTTATCATGAGCTTCTGAGACCTTCTGTGAGAGGAATATATGCTGTCTCTACCCAATAGGAACTGGAAAGCAAACGTTGACCAATGAGAAGGAGATTGAAGTGATAATCACATGTATCCACATCCCCTTGTGATCTGACTGAACCCCACACACAGTCAAGGCTCCCCACATGTCAGATCAACCAATCTTACTGAGAAGGTAAAGTCTCTGGACGTGCACAACGAGACAAGGATGTCATAAAGGAAGCGCCTCCAGGGCTGGAGAGCTGGCTCAGCGGTTAAGAGCTCTTGCTGCTCTTTCAGACAACCTGGGTTCAGGTCCCAGCACCCACGTGATGGTTCACAACCAGCCCTAACTCCAGTCCAAGGGGACCTGATTCCCGCTTCTGACCTCGTTGGACATCTAACATGGGTGTGGTGCAGAGAAACACTTATACATATAAAATAAAATAATCTTTAGAAGAATATATATAATATATTAATATATGTATTTATATTTTATATTATACATATACAGCATATAGTATAGTATAGTATATGACATATATTGTATATAGTATATAATGTTACATATATATCAGTTATATATTATATAATTGTGTAAAATATTATGCATTAATTATATATGTGATATGTGTCATATTCCATATGTATGTGTGTGTGTGTGTGTGTGTGTGTATATATATATAGAGAGAGAGAGAGTGAGAGAGAGAGAGAGAGAGGGATAGAGGGAGGGAGGGAAGAGAGAGAGAATATGAGAGAGAGAGAGAGAGAGAGAGAGAGAGAGAGAGAGAGGGAGAGAGAGCTGGGCAGCGGTGGCATTCACCTTTGATCCCTGCACTGGAGAGGTAGAGGCAGGTGGCTCTCTGAGTTCGAGTCTGGTCCAGGCTGGTATATAAAGTGAGTTCCAGGATAGCCAGGACTACACAGAGAACCACATACACAGTGGACCCCCATCCCCCCAAAAATGAAGTGCATTTCTATACATAGAAGCATGTTTATAATTCAAAGTTCTTAGGAGACATTTTCAGAAAGAGTCAAATTCTTTCATTCTGTCTTCTTAGGGTAGTTTCACAGTTGATGTATGTGAGGGCTTGGCTCCAGTGCGTGCGAGGAAGGCGCAGTGAGGAAACTCCCAACAGGATTGCGCCACGGCAGAGTTAAATGGGAAGGTTCTTACACTGTGGATATGAGGGACGGAACAGCCAGAGACATCTGGAAGAGTCCAGAGCAGAGAGAGAAAGTAGGCTGAACGTGGCCAGCAGACTGGACATGGCCAGGGCTATCTCTGAGAGAAGGGAGAATATCAGGGGACAGAGAATACAGCAAGCATAGTAACAATAGCAAGAACAGATCCTGGTGAGAATAGCTGGGTTATAAGGAGACTCGGTAGCTGCCGGCAGGGACGGGAGCTGGGGGGACCTTAGTGTAGGGGAGGAGGTGGGAAGGGCTACGAAGCTAGTGTGGACTTTCAAGTAGGTCACTGAGGGAGCCTGGGGGACAGCATGTACTTTGTACGCTGAGAGGCAACACTGTCACCTATGCCGGAGGTAAGGGAAATGACTCCTTTTGGCAGATGGGAAGCAGCTCCCCAAATTCCTGAGGAATGCTGGTTTTTATCTCCCTGCCAGAAATCCTCCTGTAGTAGAGGTTAAGCCTTCAGAAGTCTGGGGAACTAGAGTTTCCTTTGGACCTGACAGTTAATACTAAGTGTACAGAAGAAAGAGTGGACCTCTAAGGCTTCTAAAAAAAATTAATGTGATTGATTGAAAAAACACCAACACAGAGATAATTCAGACAACAACGCAGGGTGGACGAGGTAAGAGAGCAGATGTGTCCGTTGGTCTGTGCAAGCCGCCAGGCACTGGGCCTGATGTGTACAGAGGCAATGAGAGAAGGGTTACTGGGAGAGTGCACCTTTATCCCAGCACTCAGATGCAGAGGCCGGAAGACCTTTGCTCTGTGAGTTCCAGGCCAGCCAGAATACATAGTGAGACACTGTCTAAAAAAAAAAGAAGAAGAAGGAAGCATGGAAGGAAGGAAGGAAGGAGAAAAAGAAAGAAGGAAAAGGAATAGATTGACAAAATTAATTGGAAATACATGAAAAATGAAAGCAAGAGAATGTAAAATGTTGTCCCAAGAATATCTTTCTAAGCAAAGTAGAAAGGGCTAGTCTTAGAAATGTATGCAATGGAGCTGATGTTCTATTTTTGTTCCCCCCTCCTGGTCACCCCCTCCCACAATCCACCCCCTCAGCCCTCCCCTTCTCCTCCGGGTGGGGGACCCCTTGGTATCCCCCCACCCTGGCACCTCAAGTCTCTGGGAGGCTAGGCGCTTCCTCTCCCACTGAGGCCAGACAAGGTAGCCTCGCTAGAAGAACATATGGAGCTGATGTTCTTAGTGTGTTGGTATCTCTTATTGATGGAAGCAAGGAATCATGGGAAGACCTACCTCTAACAGTAACTATTTACCTAATGTTAACCAACTTGGACTCTGCCGTAAATGCCCAATACCTTAGTGTCTGTCTCTTCAATTTTTAGCCCTTGAACTTGCTTTGTACACCAACCTGGAATTCAGAGATCTGCCTACCACACCTACTGAGGACTGGATTAAAGGAACTCACTACCATGCCCAGTGTTTGACTCGTGTTTATATAGTCTCTGCTTTTTATAGATTTTTTTAAAAATATTTAAATTATGTACATGTGTATACAATTACATATAAGTATTTGCACACGAGCACATGTACCCTTGGAGGGCAGAAGAAGACATTGAATTCCACAAGAGCTGGAGTTACAGAGAATTGTGAACCACCCAACATGGGTGCTAGGAACCAAACTCATGATCGCTAGAAAGTGCACAATCTTAACCGCTCAGCCATTCTCTCCAGTCCCACCCCTCCCACCTCTATCCAGTAATGGGGATTGGATTCAACCCTGTATCTACTAAGTGAACACTGTACTACTCAACTGTAACCCTCGTTTTTTATGGAATCTTTTCTTACTTATAGGACAGTAGTTTTAAGCTTTATGGGTCAAACGGGGATCCAACAGGTGGATCTACTTAAGTTAGAGGAAGTCCAGCAGTGGTCAGTGAATAAGCTGTTTACAAAAGGACGACTAAGAAGAAGGTAATCCAGAAGACACTGGCTCAAACTATGGGCCTCTCTCTCCAGAGAGAGGAGTCTTGAGTGTGGAGAGGCCAGAGTAGGGCAGAGCTCAGAGCAGCAGCGCTTGCTTTCCCAGTCTGACTATCATCAAACCACTGACTGTGCACTGTGTTCCTTAAGTAATAGGAATTGTCTTCCCTTGTGATTTCCAATAATTACCTTGTGGCCTTTGTACTGGCTGGCTTTGCCTGTCAACTTGACACGAGCTAGTCTACAGACAGGAAGGAGCCTCACTTAAGGAAATGCCTCCATGAGATACAGCTGTAAGGCATTTTCTCAATTAGTGATTGATGGGGGAGGGCCCAGCCCATTGTCAGTGGTGCCAACCCTGGGCTGGTGGCCCTGGGGTCTATAAGAAAGCAGGCTGAGTGAGTCATTGGGAAGCAAGCCAGGAAGCAGCACCCCTCCATGGCCTCCGCATCAGCTCTGGCCTCTAGGTTCCTGCCCTGCTCGAGTTCCTGTCCTGACTTGTGGAAGTGTAAGCCAGAAATAAACCCTTTCCTTCCCAACTTGCTTTTTGGTCTTGGTGTTCCATTGCAGCAACAGAAACCCTAACTAAGACAGCCATATTTATAAAAAGAAATATTTAAAGAAATGGCCTCAGCCGGGCAGTGGTGGTGCACGCCTTTAATCCCAGCACTTGGGAGGCAGAGGCAGGCGGATTTCTGAGTTCGAGGCCAGCCTAGTCTACAGAGTGAGTTCCAGGACAGCCAGAGCTACACAGAGAAACCCTGTCTCAAACAAAAACAAAAACAAAAACAAAGAAATGGCCTCTCTGGTGTGCCCGCCCAGGTATAACTACAAGGACATTGGTGGAAGCTGGTAGAAACAGGAAGATGTTTTTGTTCTCAGTCTTTTAGTTCAGGTTAGAAAAAGTAAGAACTCCTACAAGAAAATCCCCCCTTTTGTTCACCTGTTGCTCAAAGCTTTAATGTCAAGCTCCGGTTCTGGAGTCTAATTTTGATCAATCTGCTGTTTCAGAAACAAACATGATATATGAAAACCAACAAATTGAACACGCCACCTGAGTCGACTTCCAAGCTTACCGAAAATGGTTCCGTATAACCAGCTCATAAAATGTGCAAAATAGTGTTCGGGTTGGAGAAAACGACTCACAGTTATGACTTCTACTGGTTGTCTGCACTCAAAATATTGTTCAAATCTTCTGATTACAGTTTCACTTAGTTATCATTTAACGTGCTAATTTGAGAAAATACCTTTGTCGTTGAATACTCAGGAGAAAGTAATGTTTTAATTTTAAGTAGCTGTACTCCCAATAAAGGAAATGGGACAGAAAATCCTCAGAGGGAATTGGGTGAGATGGCTGAGTTAGTAAAGTGCCCATTGAGTAAACTGAGGGTCTGAGATCTGGTCCCCAGCACCCACAGAAAAAGCCTGGCACGGCAGCCTGAATCTGCAATCCCAGTGCAGGGCTGGTGGAGACGGGAGGTTCCCAGAAGCTCCTGGGACAGTCAGCCTAGCCCAAATTGATGCACTTCAGGCCCAGTTAAGAGACTAAGTCTCAAGAAGTGAAAAGGTGGACAGCTGGTCAGGGAAGACACCTGACTTCAGTCTCCTGCTTCCATGTGCTTATTTACACAAATGCTAATGTACCCACGTGCACGTGGATGGACACAGCAAACCACACGCAAAATACTCAAAGGTTACAGGCAATATGTAAAGCATACATCTGATAAGGGGTTAATATAGAAAATATGTAAAGAATTTAACAGCAAATAAATAACCCAATTAAAATTTGAGCAAAGGGGGTGAGTAGACACTTCTCTGAAGGAGACAGACAAAAGAGTTAATTAATGGTTGTGTACAATTGTGCTCAACATCACAAATAACCAGAGAAAAATACACCAAGTGCAGCTATTAAGGTGATTAGCCAAATGATAAGAGATAATCATTGGTAAACACATAGAGAAAAGGGTCCTCTTACACAGAATGGAAACTGGAACAGTATGGAAGTTCTTCAGAAGACTGGACATAGAGCCACTGTATACTCCATGTGCTGCATGTCCAGCCACAAACATCACATACACAATGGTGCCCCAAAAGATTATAGGACCTAGTGATTTCCTAGCTCTTTCGCTTTGTGAGAGTAGCCTCTGTGGTGTCCGTACAACAGCATTGTCGCTTAGCCCATTTCTCGGGGCATATTTCTGCTGTTAAATGATGCGTGATTGTATGTGCAAAGGAAATAAAATCAGTGCTGTGATTGTTGAGTCACCTAGGAGACAAGCTTCTAGGCCTACTTGTGAGGGATTGTCTGTAGTAAGTTAAAGTCTGACCATGTCTGTGAGAAATTATCTAGAATGGGTCCATTGACATGGGAAGATCTACCCACTGTGGGTGGCATCATCCCGTAGGCTGGAGTCAAAAGAAAAAGGAGGAAGGGAGCTGAGCACTAACACTCACTGCTGTCTTTCACTACCTGTCTTAGTTTTTTACTTAGGGTTTACTGCTGTGAACAGACACCATGACCAAGGCAACTCTTATAAGGACAACATTTAATTGGAGCTGGCTTACAGGTTTAGAGGTCCAATCTATTATCATCAAGGCAGGAGCATGGCAGCACCCAGGCAGGCATGGTGCAGGAGGAGCTGAGAGTTCTACATCTTCATCTGAAGGCTGCTAGCAGAATACTGGGCTCCAGGCAGCTATGATGAGTGTTTTTGTTTTTTTTTTTTAAAAAAATAATAATAATTTATTTGGATTTTTTTTTTTTTTTTTTTTGGTTTTTTGAGACAGGGTTTCTCTGTGTAGCCCTGGCTGTCCTGGAACTCACTCTATAGATCAGGCTGGCCTCGAACTCAGAAATCCGCCTGCCTCTGCCTCCCAAGTGCTGAGATTAAAGGCGTGCACCACCACTGCCCGGCTAGGATGAGGGTCTTAAAGCCCACACCCACAGTGACACATCTACTCCAACAGGGCCACACCTTCTAATAGTGCCACTCCCTGGGCCGAGCATATACAAACCATCACACTACTTGTGGACCTGGTGCCACCAGTTGCTTAAAGTCCTTGACTATCCCACCAGGGTGGAGTCTACCCTTGAGCTCTGAGCCAAATGAACCTTTCTTCCTTAGGTTGCTTTGTCATCCCAGTGAGAAAAATAGTTACTCCTCTTTGTAGACGCCTCTTTCTCTTCGATGAGGAGGCCGAGTGGACACTGGGATGCAGATCTTCTTAAAGGCCCTGCCAGGCAAGACCATCACCCTCCATGTTGGGTCCAGTGACACCATCAAGACTGTTAAGGCCACGATCCAGAAGAAGGGAAGTAACCTGCCCAAACAGGGTCTCTCCTTTTGACCTCCTGCTTGGCAATATGGGTTCGAGATTCTTCCAAACACACGTGCCTCTACTGTGATGGGATTTTTATCCCAACAGAACTGATGCATGCAGCAGGTCTTTGAACCTCCCAACTGTGGGCTCAATAAACCTTGCTTTGTAAAGTATCTTGGGTATTTCATTAAAGTAACGAAAAGTTAGCTGGTACAAGGAATGCGGGCGCTTTGTTTCTTTTTGGCTATTGGAGGTAGATATTATTATCTTGTAGACATTCCGAATGATGTAGTATGTTGTGATGGTTTGAATAAAAGTGGCCCCCATAAGTTCATAAGGAGAGGCACTATTAGGAGATGTGTCCTTGTTGAGAGTAAATGTGGCATTGTTGGAGGAAGTGTGTCACTTTTTCTTCCTGCTGCCTGCTGATCAAGATGTAGAACTCAGCCGGGCAGTGGTGGCGCACGCCTTTAATCCCAGCACTTGGGAGGCAGAGGCAGGTGGATTTCTGAGGTCGAGGCCAGCCTGGTCTACAGAGTGAATTCCAGGACAGCCAGGGAGAAACCCTGTCTCGAAAACCAAAAAAAAAAAAAGATGTAGAACTCTCAGCTCCTTCTCCAGCGCTATGCGTGCCTGAATGCTGCACGCATGAAGATTCTGGTCATGATGATAATGGACTAAACCTCTGAACTGTAAGTCAGTATCAAGTAAATGTTGTCCTTATTAAGAGTTGCCTTGGTCGCGGTGTCTCCTCACAGCAGTGGAACCCTAAGACAGTTGTCCCTTCTACGCTGTCATCGGCTGCAGTGGCACTGCAGCATATACAGGGTCTCCAGGCCTTCAGTGACAGGAGCATTGAAGGGGAATGGCTTTGAACTGTTTGGAGCTTCCCTTCTTTTCCCTTTGGCCTGCACAGTTCCTACCTCACAAATATCAATCTTCCATCAAAACCCAGCACGTGTGCTTTGTTCTTTCCAATGACAAGTGTCTCCAACATTGTTATTTGGCAACTTCTTTCTTGAATCCCGAAGCACTCAGAAGGGAATTCTAGTATTTTTTTCATAGTATATCTTCATACTTTGTTGTCATTATCTGTCTTCAACTCTGCCGTCCCTCATCTTCTCCCAGCTATAACCTTATGAAAAGACTAGTGTCATATCTACAGTGCATCACAAGGCTTCAGCACAGGAGATGCCAGATGGTAGCAAAAGAAAGATGGAATCCGTCTCTCGGAGGACACTAAATGTCCTGCGACATCCCTTTTAAACTTATTTCAGCCTTGCCTAGCTTTTCCCCCAATTTGCTGCTCCTTGTATTGTCTGTCATCTCTTTCTGAACACACCCACCATTGCTGGTGACAGTGTTAATTAGGACCGTGCTGTGCTGGAAGTTTAAAGAATTCTAAGTCTCCATCTCTGCCTTCAGTCTGGCTGGAGACTTAAAGACCAACACATGGAACAATTAGGCAGCAATATGGAGACATAATTAAGTGCTAATTGTTTGGGACGGGCTGCATATTTTCAAAAGGGGATAATGAAGTCAGCCATTTAATGAGTACACGAATTTATAAAGGATGCTGTGCACACCATCCTTGAACTGAGCACAGGAGTAAAATAATCTTGGGTTCAGAGAACAGGGCGTTGCTCCCTGTCCCAGTACACTAGTCAGATTTGTGGAAAAACTGCCCCATTCATCTGCTTGAAAGTAAAAGGGGTCTCCCTTCAGCGACAGTCGCAAGAAACAGAGGAGGCTGCCCTCGAAGGAGATTTCTAGGGTCTCTTCTATAAAACACAGACTTTGTTGGAAACGTATATGTGTTATTTTATTTATCTACAAGAAAAATGGTTGCAGAACATTTAGGAAAGGGGGCTGGCCATTCATGATAACAAAGTCCTTAGTGTCCTAAGAAAGTTTTGTCAAAGGCAGTCAGAAAACAGCAGCTGGGTCCAGCGAGATGGCTCAGCAGGTGTTTGCCACCAGGCGTGACAACCTGGATTCAATCCCTGGAACCCCCCTAGGGAACTGATTCCTACAGGTCGCGCTCTGACTTTCTCACACTCACACAGCAACTACATAAATAAAATGTAAAAATATAAAAAGAAACCAGCAATTATCGGGGCTGGCAACGGAGCTAGGCAGTAGACTGCTTGTGTGGCATTTGTGCAAGGCCTGGGCTGGCCGAAAACAAAGAAGAAGGGGGGAGGGGCAGGAGAAAGGGAGGGAGGGAAGGAAGTGCTTGTGTTCTTATATCAGCCTGTGGGTCGTGACCTCTTTGGGGGTGGAATCAAATGACCCTTTCACAGGGGTCACATATTAGATCTCCTGCATATCAGATGTTTACATTACAATTCGTGACAGCGGCAGGATTACAGTTATGAATTAGCAACAAAATAATCTCATGGCTGGGGTCACCACAACATGAGGAACTGGATTAAAGGGTGGCAGGAGCATTAGGAAGGGGGAGAGCCACTATCTTATATTAGGAAGGGTGAGAGCCACTATCTTATATTAGAAAGGTGGAGAATCACTATCTTATGTGAATATATTTTCCCTTTGCAAGTTCCTTTCCCAATTCTTTTCTGCTCCAATCCATCAGAAGCCTATAAGCCTTGTCTATGGCTTTGACAGAACGATGAAGGACACTGAGTGCCTCTCCCCACCCACTTTTCTCAAGGCGTCAGGTTGGTCCTACTGGTAGCACTGGGAAGCTGAGGTAATGCGGGAACACCAGATTTTAGCTCTTTGGGGCTGTTTAGCAACTAATCCTGGTCCATGGAAGCCTTGTTGGCTGGTGTATTTAGACGCTTGCTCTAAGTAACCACACTAGAGCTGAATGAATCTTCTTCACCCCTTTCTTTCCAAACCTCCCATCTAGAAAGGTTCAACATGGACAGACCACCCCTGTGCAGTAGAAGAACAGAGTAAGTCCTTCATAAGGGGACCATATTAGTTACTGTGATGTTATTGTGGCCAAACTGCTGAAACATAAGGAAAGAAACATTTATTTCAGCTCACTGTTTCGGAGACATTTCAATCCATTAGGGCAGGTGATCCAGGAGACTCAGTCTGTTGGGGCAGTAGCTTCAGGGAGAACTGTTTAGGAAGTGGCAAGATGGAAATTAGGGAAAGCAGGCAGGAGGTGGGGGAGGCAGCTATAGGCTCCCCAGCCTCCCAAGTAAAAAGCTAGGAACCAAATGTTAAAAGCACGAGTTCACCTCAAACTGTAGCATAGATTAATTATATTTGTTAGACATCAGGCAAAAATGAGAGGTCTGAAACACTTGGGAATAAAAATTTTCAATTCCCCAGGAAGCAAACTGGGTTCCTCAGAGGAGGCCAATGACAATAGGCTGTGATCAAGTCTAATGAATCTCTGATCAGTGCTAGTCGTGTCTTAGGGAGGATAAGTCTGGAGCTGAGTCCACTCCTAGACACCTAGCTGGAGGAGATAACAAGGCCAGCACAGAGCTGGTTCCCAAAATTCTTTAAGGTCTCAGCAATTATAATGAAACCAACTTAGCAACCAATCAAAATTATACCAGTGTCACTACTTTGACCCTACCAATCATATTAGAGGTTACCTAACCCTTCTGGAAATCTCACCTAACCTTTTGTAAAAGGGGGCCTACGAGCCTCCTTAGGTTGTCACCATTTTGATGAATGGTTGACCACTGCATGCTGATACTTTCTGCAGAATAAATGCTCTTTGCCTTTGCATACTATTTGAGTCTGGAGTCTTCCTTCAGGGATTTTTGGGCCTTAACAACAACATATAGAAAAATTAGGAGTCACTTTATGGGCATGAATGGGCTCTACTAAATGGCACTCAAGGCCTCTGTAAAGACCCTCCCTGCACAAAAACTAATTTCTTCAGTTCATGTTATTGTGAGCAAAACAGTTGAGACCCGCTGAGAAAGGACTTGAGAGCAAACTACGATCACTTATGGAGAGTGCCCTTTGGACTTGGAGACTTCAGAGTTGCATTGTTTAATTGAGAGGGTCTCAGCCTGGCTGACCTGGATTCAAACTTGAGATGAATGCACTAGAAGGTTCTAAAAAGGTCAGAGGTGATGTAAAGTGAATAGAGAATTTTTTTAAAGGAGGGGGGCGAATATTAAAGAAGCTAAAAAAGAAAAAAAGAAAAAGAAAAAGGTCAGAGGTGAAAAGCCTAAGACCGTTCCAATTAGGCAGGCTCTAAAGAGGTGAAATGAATGACCGACCTATGGATACCGCTGATGCTAATGTTCTTGTCTGTGCCTCGAGGAGATACTTTGCATTTGTCTGAGCTGATTCAGCTATGAAAGAATCAAGCCTGCTTTGATTTTAATTTTTCCCTTTATCAACTGTTTTTTTTCTTCACTTCTGATAAAACAGTAACTTTAATGTTTTCCATACGTGTTGACTCCCACGAAAGGAATCAGTGTTCTGAGGCAAATTCAACTCAGAAGGATTAGCAAGTCGGAGCCTGTCAACTGCAGAAAGTCAGAGTCTTGCTAAGCCACGGACATAGACATTCGTGGGATGTTTGAGCTGAGAGAGACTGCAGAGATCACCACCCTCAGTGAACCCTGGATGACGTGAAAGTGTAATTCACAGAGTAGTACTGGCACCGGCCCCTGCTTGACCCTGGATAGCTGGCTGTAGGGCAGTGAGGAGTCTCAGGTATACAGCTCAGACTATGCCACAGTGGTGTACTGGTAGGCTGAGGTAGATGGGAAGTGTGACTTCAGAAAGGGCCAGTGGACCCGTGCTTTCCTACACACAGCAAGACATTGAGAGGTCAAATTCGAGAGGCCAAATCTTTTAAGTTCAGACTCCATTTTAGAGAACCTGATCTAAGTTTGAACTCAGGTAAACTAGCAGGCTGGCACCTAGCATTCGTTTCCAAGTTGCCCCCCAACAAAACCCAAGCCTGGTTCCAGACTCTGGGCTAACCCCCAATAAGACCAACCTCTCCAGGTTCTACCCTCAGCAAGACCAGTGTTTCCAGGTTATTCCCTCAACAGACCTGCACCCCCAGGTTCCAAGCCCTCCCCCTACCTAACGACCACCAATGCAGAGGGGAGCAGAAATTAAGTTTATGCTATGACTCCCGGCACCAGCGAACTATGTTGAAGGCCACAACAGCTTTCCAATTAGATGTTTACACATTTATCCCCCCTTGCTGCTTACTATAAAGCCTTGCCCTGATAGATATTTGAGGCTCCACTACCACCAAAACTGTCCTGAGTGATGGCAGTGCATTGGGGGGGGGCCCGAGCTAGCTCAAATAAAGACCCTGCTGTGAGTTGCCTCAGACTGGCTCCTGTCTGTGTTTTTTGGGGAATCACTAACATTTCCCTGGCACTACAACAGAAAGGTTCTTTTTTTTGAGGAATGTCCTTCACATGACATGCTGGTAGCTGGGTTTGCAACGAGCTGAATGAACAAACTGTGATCCAGAAGTTTCTACATTCCCTCGGTAATGTCCCTAGGACTTAACTTTCTAGTCCAGAGATCGATCCATCTATGTTGCCCGTCTTTTCATAGATTTATTGCTCTTTGTCTAAAAGGATAAATGCTTTGATCTTTTCCTTATTTATTTATTTATTTATTTATTTATTTATTTATTTATTTATTCGAACCAGGGTCTCAGGTGGTTCTGGTTGGCCGTGAACTTGCTGAGGATAACTTTGAGCTTCTGATCCTCCTGCCTCTACCTTGAGTGCTAGGATTACAGACAAGTGCCAGTTTTGTGTGGTGCTGGGGATTGAACCTAGGGCCTTGTGCATGCGAAGCACTTCCCTGACTGAGCCACACCCTCAGTGCTACTGTGGTCATTTCTTCTTCGGATCTCACTAGCAGGAGATGATAGGCGACTACTGTACAAATCTGCACCAGAGACTGGAGTATCTGGGATTTGCGTACTGCAGGAGCTCTGGAAGCAATCAATCTCTGGAATCTCTATGGATAGTGAAGGAAGCTGGCACCTTCTTTCAGGAATCCTCCATCTCAGAGCCCTACCAAAAGTGAGCCCAGCTCACATACTGTGGTGAGGATGAGGGAAATCTGGAACAAAACAAGGAGATGCTAGGAAGAAACCTTAGAGTGACTCACTATGTCTTAACCGGTGTTTTAGTGCTGCGAAAAGACACCATGACCAAAACAACTCTCACTAAAAACAAAACAAACAAACAAAGCATTTAATTGGAGCTGGCTTACAGTTCCAAGGGTCAGTCCATTGTCATCACAGTGAGGAACTTGGTGGCTCACCGGCAGGCAGAGTGCTGGAGAAGGAGCTGAGAGTTTTACATCTTGATCTTTAGACCCCAGGCTGTGGTGGAGGGTGGGAGGAGTGCAGCTGGTAACATTTTTTTTGAAATCTCAAAGATCTCCCATCCCAAGGTCATACTTCTTAATCCTCCCAAATACTTCACCAACTGGGGGCGTGCATTCAAATAGATGAGCCTATGGGGGCCATTCTCATTCAAAGCCCTGCACACCATTTTTAACTGGAATCAGGCTAACTATGCTCAAGTAGCAGCAGAGTACAGAATATGATTAAACCCAAGTGGTGGATGAAGAGAAATTGGGAGCACAACCCGCACTCCCTGTGTCAATGTAAATGGTTCTCATTTCTCCCTCTGTTGCTTTTTTTTGGACAAGGTCTCACTATGTAGCCTTGGTTGGCTAGGAAATAAATCCCTATAAAGACCAGTCTGTCCTCTAACTCAGAGAAATCCACCTACCTCTGTCTCCCAAGTGCTGATATAAAGGCATTAGCCACCATACCTGGCCATTATATTCTTTAAAAACAAAGAAGCTCCGGGCAGTGATGGCGCACGCCTTTAATCCCAGCACTTGGGAGGCAGAGGCAGGTGGATTTCTGAGTTCGAGGCCAGCCTGGTCTACAGAGTGAGTTCCAGGACAGCCAGGGCTACACAGAGAAACCCTGTCTCGAAAAAAACAAAACAAAAAAACCCAAAGAAGCAAACAAACAAAAAATCCCAAAGCTGTATTAACTATCTCATCAAGAAATAGTGTTTTGTTTTTGGGTTTTGCTTTGTTTTGTTTTTGAGACAGGATCTCTCTACATAGCCCTTGGCTGTCCTGGAACTCACCGAAATCCGCATTTCTCTGCCTCTGAATGCTAGGATTAGAGGTGAGTGCCACCACACCCAGCCAAGAGATATTCCCAAAGGACAGCATGGTATGAAAGAACTATACTGTAATCAGAAAACTATAGCTCTCGTCTATGGCCACGAGCCTGCTTCCCCCAGCTGCAGTCGGTCCCCACTGGTTGCAACCTCTTGGAATACAATCAAGCAAGGCAAACAAATTCTGAGGCTTTTGCGCATCCCCTCCTTGGAGATGGAGCTGCTCTCTGATGCCAGAAACAGAATTATCCAGTTAGTGCCTGCCAGGATTGAACCATCTGGGGTTTCCAGCTGAGAAACCACTAGCTTTCCTCATAAACAGAGTTGGTTTGCTGAGTCCTGCAGCAAAGGAGTCCCAGTTTCTGGATCAGTGTGGAGCCAACGTCTGAAGAGTCCTTACAGGTTCCCACAGACAGAGTTCTTTAGGTCCGGCCGAAGAGAAAGCCCGCTACCCCAAAGCAGACTCATCGCCTTAAGTCAAAAGGGTGAGCCCACTTCCTGACTGTGGAGACCACCAGCCATTTTCAAGGATCCTTTCCTAGCCTCTATCCATCAAGACATTTTGAAAGCAGAAAAGAAAATGAAGATTTCAAATTGCAGGGTGAAAAGCAGAACGGGCTCGTCCCGCCGAAACATTCGTGGTAGTCACCCCATGCTGTGTTGCAAAGATCTGAAACCACAGCTTTCAACATCTCCGAGAGCAAGGAACTGCTTGATAACATTTTTAAACAATGAAGAATACTGCACAAATCACTATCATATACCAGTTATTTTGTCCATAAGAGTGGGCTGTGCGTGTGTACAGACATATTGGGGGAGTACATTTTTATATGGTCATGCACACGTGTGTACATGAAGGTCAGAGATCACCTTGGGTGAAGTTTCCCAATAGCTGTCCACCTTGTTTAAATAGAGTCCCTAGACAGCTTAGAACTTGCCAAATGGACCAGGTTGCATGGCCAGTAAGCCACAGGGAGTCCCTGCCTCACCAAGATCTAATAATGGCCGTATGTGTATATTTGATTTACTTTCATGGCTGTTGGTTTTTAACTACTTGAAAGCAAATTACAGTTATCATGAAATGTCATGCTTAAATACTTCTGCGTGCCTCTCCCAAATCCAGGAGCATGATGTATAATTGTGATGACATCATCATGTCTAAAAATATTAGTAATAATTTCATATCATCTCATCTCCAGTCATAATCAACATTTTCTCGTTTGTTCTAATACAGTATAGTTTTCTCAGGACTAGTAACTGAATGGAAGACCCCAGGCACACTAAACAAGCACTCTTTCTCGGGACTCCAACCCTAGCACCCCAATGTATCTTTTATAGTTGATTTTTTTTTTTATTTTTTATTTTTATTTTTTGATTCTTTATTTTCATTTCCAATGTTTCCCCCTTTCCAGGTCTCCTCTTTGGAAACCCCCTATCCCTCCCCCTCCCCCGCCTCTATGAGGGAATTCCACCTCCCACCCACCCGCCCACCTACTCCCATATTCCCACCTTGACATTCCCCTTACTGGGGCCTCTAACACCCTCAGGCCCAAGGGCCTCTCCTCCCCCTGATGGCCAACAAGGCCCTCCTCTGCCACATATGTGGTCCGAGCCATGGGTCCCTCCATGTGTATTCTTTGGTATAGTTGCTTTTGTTCAGGCAGAATCCAATTATGAGTGACAAGTTGTCTTTTACAGCTCATCATTGCCCCCCCTTCCTGCCCCCCAACTTTGATTTATTTTATTTGTTAATATCCATGGCAGTTTACTCACATGCTGAGTTGTTCTGGTTGTTCTTTTATATTGCGATTTAACCATACCCCATCCTTTCTAGATGTATCTGAAGAGTTTTGATCTGACTTAAGGCATGCCATTGTCAGAAACATTCACAGGTAATGTTTTTTATATATTTATTTATTTGGGAGGAGGGAGTGTCACACACACACATCGGAGGCTAGAGGACAACTTCCGGGAGTCAGTTCTTTCCTGCTGCTGTGTAGGTTCTGGGGATAGAACTTGGGTTATCATGGTTGACAGCAAATGCCTTTAACCCATGCAACCCCCGTGGCTCACCATTAGTAATGATTGCTTTATTTAATGTCACCCCGCTGACCTGGTGCGTTTCCTCAGAAAAGAGTCAATAATGGCTGAGTCGATACTCCGGGAAGCCTATCCAATTAGGTAGGTAAACATTCCATACCCTTTCAAACCGGTGTATTTCATGATCTCTGAGCAATGGAGCTCCTTGTCAAAATTTCTGCAAAGACCACATGGTGGCCTCAAAAGCCTGTCTTATGAGTTTTCAAACCCTTGGAAGCTGGGAATGCCCAAACCAGACAGGCATATGTCCTTGGATGCAGTGAATGCGTGGGTTAATCTCTCCAAGAAGGTAAACAAAGTCAGGAATGATAGGAATCTAGGCACTGCTCGGGGTTGAGGACCAGCATCATTAACTTGTCTTAAAGACAGCCCTCCGCCAGGCCAGTTCTTTACAGGGGGGCTTAGAGGTGTCTGGACAGTTGCATTTTTGAGATCATTGTGTTAGAGTCTTGTTTACTTTATCAATAGTTGGGGCTGGTTCTGCAAATTCCAAACTTGTATGGAAATACCAGCCAGACTACGTGAGCCACTCTCGATCACCCTCCTCTTGCCTTCCTTATTCCCTTGAATGGTTTGGTTTGGTTTGGTTTGGTTTGGGTTTTTTTTTTTTTTTTTTTTTTTTTTTTTTTTTTTTTGCCTCTTGGAAACCTTGAGATAGGAAAATGAAAGGAAAATACAACCAGAGAAGAGACTAATGAGGTAATGTGACAGTTTTGGCAACTGCTTTGCTTTACCCAAACCCCTTACTGGCTTCTTTTTTTTGTTGTTTTTTGTTTTTGTTTTGTTTTTGTTTTTTGAGACAGGGTTTCTCTGTGTAGCCCTGGCTGTCCTGGAACTCTGTAGACCAGGTTGGCCTCGAACTCAGAAATCCGCCTGCCTCTGCCTCCCGAGTGCTAGGATTAAACCACCACTGCCCGGCCCTTACTGGCTTCTGAAAAGATGGGAAGATGCTTTATCCACAATGAAATGAAGCTTTTGAAAATGTTAAGCCAGGGAGTGGTGGTGCACACCTTTAATCCCAGTACTTGTGAGGCAGAGGCAGGTGGATCTCTGTGAGTTCGAAGCCAGCCTGGTGTACAGAATGAGTTCCAGGACATCCAGGGCTACACAGAGAATTCGTGTCTCAAAACCAAAACCAACCAAACAAACAAAAAAGTGTCAAATGAATAGGTGAAGCTATCCTGGAGTTACTTTGTGTTGGTTGACATAAGATAATCCAGACAAGAACAGTGTGGTCCTTGATTTAAACCCTATCCTCGCTTTACTTACTGTTGCTACAGATCCTGACTGCTGTGACAGGGTATGTGTGAGGTGCCAGGAGAGCAGGCCAACTGGCTACTTCTCACTCACTATTCCAGGCTGTACCTTACTCCATGGCTTTAAAAAATAAAATAAAATAAATAACAATGAGGATGTGTTCATGTGGCGTTGCGTGCATGTGGAAGTCAGAAGACAACTTGTGGAACTTGATTCTCTCCTTCCGTCCTGTCGATCCCAGGGGGTCAGACTCAGGGTGCCAGGCCTGGCAGCAAGCCCCATCACCTGCCGCGCCTTCTTACCACACATCTCCCCTTTCTTTGGCCCCAGACTTCTGAGACCCTAACACCAATGGGCCCTCTCTCAGACGAAGCCAGATGAGATGGGGTGAGTATTTGTGTAATGGAAAAGTTCTTTAGTTGCTCAAGAGCTATTTGTTGAAGATTAATTATTAACTAACCAAGGCTGGAATCTTTAAGAGGGGAAAATAAATAACATCTTTGTTTTTTTCCACCCTAGCTTGAGTGACTAGAGAAGCGGAAAGCGGGAGATAGGCAGATGCAGATTAAAACGCCAGCTTTAACAGTATTAAACAGAGGGAAGGCATGACTGTAGCCAAGTAATCTGGAGACTCGGGACGGTCACATTACCTTCCTGTTCACAGGACAGACGGCCATTGTGTGGCGGTAGGTAGATAGCAAGGTACATTTCTTGCTGGTAGTAAGACTAAGAAAAGAATCCTGAGGGAGCTATTTCTCACCCAAATTCCTATCTGGTTTTCAAGCCATTCTCACCTTGCAGCATGCATTTTCTTTAGGTCTTTATGTAGCTCTACTGTTAGTGCATGGTGACCCACAGAGTTCTACAAGGTGTGTCCCAGGTTGCTCTAAGGTCCTCTGAGCCAATAAAATCTCCCCCTCCACATAGACCTCTAGGTTAGACTTGAGCCCTGCTAATTGTGCAACTATTAATTCCTAAATGAATTTCAACCCTGTCCAAATGTTGTAGCATGCAACAAAGAGAAGATTCAAATATAAAAGGAGGACCAATACCCTTTGCTGAAATTAGGTTCATTATGTTGCCCAGGCTTGCTTTGAACTTGTCCAGTCCTCCTGCCCCAGACTCCCAAGTGTTGGGATTCCAGGAGAGTACAACCATCGGACCAGTACTTAAACGGGAGAAAAAGAAGCTGTGTAGGTACGCTGCTCTACTTTGTTGAAGAAACTGTGTTTTCTGTTGTTCACAGTAAAGAGTATATAAAGCAGGACACGGAAGCACACGCCTTTAATCCCAGCACTCGGGAGGCAGAGGCAGGCAGATCTCTGAATTTGAGGCTAGCCTGGTCTACAAAGCAAGTTCCAGGATAGCCAGGGCTACACAGAGAAAAAAATTATGTAGGGTTATTGGCATGGATGTTGGGAGGAACCTGGGATGTCCGAACAGGTATTGGTACAAGCTGGTCCTGGAACTAGTTAGGGGAGCGAGACAGAGAGCACGGGTGTCCAGCAGCAGGTCCGTGTGGATTGCAAGGCTGTGGCTGCCGAGGTTTCAGAGGAGTGTGGAGAAAGCAGCAGAAGAACGGGGCGGAAGTGACATCAGGTGACACTTCCGGATGAGAAGCCAGAAAAAGAAGAACAACAAATACAAATAAGGGGCCAGAGAATAGGAAAAGGGTGTCGTTTCAACCAAAGTAATCGGGCAGTTTAGGGACATGACAATGCCGTCAGGCCTCACGAAAACCAAGAGGAACAAGAAAGCCCTTTGGAATTTTGTATTTATTTATTTAATTTAATTAACTAATTAATTTATTAATTTATTAATTATTGGATTTTTTATTTACATTTCAAATGTTAACCCCTCTCCAGGTTCCCCCCAAACCCCCTATTCCATCCCCCCTTCCCCTGCTTCTATGAGGGTGTTCCTCCACCCACCCACCCACCCACTCCTGCCTCCCCGCCCTCGATTCCCCTACACTGGGGCATCTATCGAGCCTTCACAGGACCAAGGACCTCTCCTCCCATTGATGCCCGACAAGGCCATCCTCTGCTCCATATGCAGCTGGAGCCACGGTCCCTCCACGTGTACTCCTTGGCCTTTGGCACCTAGTAAGATGCTGTGCAGCCACCACATGAGGCCCTCAGACATCAGCTTTCGATGAGAGCAGACAGGGCCTAGAGATGTCTTGTACTTCTCTCCTGCTGCCGATCAAGAATGTATGTTGTACATTTTTTCTGGGAGCTGATTCCGAAGCGCCACTTTCTACTTTCCCAACTCAAAATAACCGGAGAGACTTCAATACAGACAAAGGAAAACAAAAAAATAAATCTAGCACTGGAACCCAGTCAGCAAAAAAGGCAAAAACAGTAAATTCTCTTTGCAGATCCTGTCCAACCCAGCTAACTGACCCGTGATAATCTGTTTTACATTTGTCAAATTTATCTTCAAAGAATCACCCTCAGAGAGCAGAATTATGGCCAGTAAAGGGAAATTTTAACCTTCACTTATTTATCTTGTGCGTGTTTGTGCTGGGGGTTGGAGTATGTTTGTGTGTGTGTGTGTGTGTGTGTGTGTGTGTGTGTGTGTGTCTGTGTGTCTGTGTGTGTGTGTCTGTGTACAGAGGCCAGAGATTAACCTTAGGTGAGAAATTCACCTCGGTTGTTTGAATCAGTCTCCCACTGGCCTGGGCCTTACCAAGTAGGCTAGACTGGCCGGCCAGTGAGCTCCATAGTTCTGTTTGTCTATCTCCCAGCCTTGGGACCACAAACTTGGGGCACCACATCTAGCTCTTCCCATGGGCACAGGGGATCAACTTCAGGTCCTCATGCTTGTGTGGCAAACACTTTACTGAGTGAGTAGCTCTTCTACTACTTGGTGAGTTTTTTCTTCCACCTTCTCTACTCTCCTCCCTATCGACTACCTAACACTAGATAGGAGAAAAGAAAGGAAGAAAAGGAGAGGAGGTGATGCTGTTAAACTACTTCTTGTTGATTAGGGGTGTTGAGTTCTGTGGGGCAAGTTTGATCTTTGCCACCAGGATATCAAATTTCTTCTTCTTTGCACACGACTACTTAACAAACCCCGACCAACAACAACATACAGCAATAAATCCACAGCCAACAACACGCCCTGCCTCCTAGGTCCCTAGCATTTATATATCCTCTGAAAAGTCCCAAGAATTCACAATGTCACATAATCGCAGAAACTATCTGCTGGTGGCAAAATCATGCCCTTGCTAGAGCATGAGGCAAATCTTAATCAGCTGCTTCAGACAATCTGAAGCAGTCCTATACACCTCACCTGAGATTAAAACAAAAACATATTCTTATTTCTGTGGAGTTTTTTAAAGAAATTTTAAAGAAAATTGTCACTACAACTGAGCTCCTGTCAAGAATTTGTAATGTGTTTTTATTTCATTTTTATTATTTAGTGGTACTAGGGATTAAACCCAGAGCCTTGGGTTTGCTAGGCAAACATTCCACCATTGGCCACAACACCCAAGGATCTTAATAGCTCCATTAGAATAGCAACAAGAAGAGAGTGTGATGGTCAGTGTTAATGCTAACTAAGCAATAATGGCTAACTTAAAGACAGGTCCTGAGGATGACCATCTGAGGCTACTGAAGGTTGCCAGCAAAGACTGCTTTGAAGAAAATCCACTTCATCTGGCATGCGTACCCAGCAGGCAACGCTTGGTTATTTTTACATCTCCCTTTCCCTGAATCATACCAGACTGTGGCCTGTCCTTATCTTTGGGGGATGTGGTATTTTCAGTGCTTCTTTGAAGCCACCTGAGAACTGGGTACATTTGCTCGGGTGTCTTCAGCTTCTTTGGAGACAGCATCTGTCCCCTGATGGAGACAGTGTTGGGAGCTATCCTCTTAAGCTGGGCAATCTTAATTTCTGGATAGGAAATGATCATTGTCTACACTTTAACACAGAAACCACAGCAAATTGGTCCCTCATCTTGCCGTCTGTTAATGGTGGCCAGACTGTTATAGCATGTGACGAGTTTGTTTTTAGGTGAAGGGTTCAAGTAGAACTTCAGAGAGCCCCCTCTTCCTTTATTTTAGCCAAGCTGTCCACTAGGCAGTTTAGTATTTTGTGATGGTTATTATCCATCTATACATCCATCCTGGGATAGTTACATACTCTCCCTCTAAAATTAATTTCTCATTTCCTTGACTTAGCAACAAAGCTCTTTGCTTTGGAACCAAAATAATGAATCACTTTTTTTTTTTTTTTAATGAATCACTTTTTAAAATTAGTATTTCTTTTTATTTCTGTGCATGAGTGTGTGTAGTATGTATGTGTACCACATGCATGTCTGGTGACTGTGGAGGCCAGAAGAGGGCACTGGATTCCCTGGAATTGGAGATACAGACCAGTTGTGAGCTGCCGAGTGGGCACTGATAACTGGGCCTGAGTCTTTAAGAACAGCCTATGCCCTTAACTACTGCACCATCTCTCCTTTTAAAGAAGGAACATCATATGGAATAGCCTAGGGGTCCATCAAGAGACGAATAGATGAGATCGTGACACATAAGCACAATGGCATTTTATTTAGCCAGGAAAAAAGAATACAATTATATTTGCAGGAACATGACTACAATTGTAAATTCTGTTGTAAAATATCCCAGACTAAGAAAGACAAATATGCTTTCTCTCCTCCACATACCCTAGATTCTAACGAATATATATGCATATGCATACGTGTGTAGGAGAGTATAGGTCATGAGTCAGAAATGGGACCGTGAGAAGGGGAAGGAGGTCGTAAGGCTGGGTGTATTAGAGAACATGTGACATGAAAGCAGAAGTGGGGGAGAGAGGAAGGGGACTGAGAGAGGAGGGACACAGGGGAGGGAAAGGGGAAAGAGGATCAACAGAAAGTATGCCCGAAAGGCCAGATGAAACTCATTAAACTGAAAAAAAAGAATGAGTGTATCTAATGAGCACTGGAGGTTGGTTTTGCCAACTTGATGGTCTAAAATCATCTGGGAAAGGAGTTTCCATGAGGACTTGTCTAGATTAGGTTGGCCTGTGGTGATGCCTGTGGGGAATCTTGGTTGGGCTGAGGGAAACCATCCCTGAATATAGACATTTCCTGGACGGGAGAGGGGAGAGGGGGCCTCCTTCACTGTGTGAGTGGAGAGTTAGCTGGACACTGGTATGCAGACACTAGTTCATCGCTCTCTGCTCTTGACTGTGGTTGCAGTGTGACTCCAGCTTCAAGCTCTTGCTGCCTTGACTTCCCTGCAATGATGGACTGTAACCTGGAATTGGGAGCCAAATGAACCCCTTCTCCTTTCTGTTGCTTTTGTCAGGGTATTTTATCACAGTAACAGGCAACAAAACTAAGCCAAGCGCCAAAGCTAATTGCTCCCATGATGCCCTGACAGGTGGCTCTCCTATCTGAAGAATTCAGTTCTACTGAGTATTATGTACAAGGACATGTGCCAGTTAGCCCCTATAGCCTAAGGAACCAAAGACACTGGACTCAATTAACAAATGTATCATGACACTTATTCAAAAAGTATTTATTGAGAACAGACCGTGTGTCACTGAAAGTACAGCTGTTGGGGGGGAGCACACACAGTTCCTGCCCTCCAGGAGCTTACATCTTAGTTGGAGGAGACATTCAAATAACTTACCTGAAAATGAGGAAGGGGAGGAGAGAAGATAAAGTAGATAACACGTCTTTGGAACACTTCCTTTCATTCCGGTTCTTTCTCTTCCTGCTTATGTCTTTATACACTCTATGAAACTTACAAAAACTGTAGACTCATCCTTTTAGCTCAACTAAAAATATGAAATTCTCTGAGCAGGTAAATCTCAAATAGCCATCCTCTGGTTCCAGGATGTTACAGTCTTTCTTCAAGCCCAGACGAGGCTGGCTAAGGTTTTGTGGGTTAGAGACCAGAGGGACTCTAGAGCATGAATGTTTGTGGGGTGGCCTCAGGAGAAGAAAAAAGCATAAGGAAGTACAGACTGGTGGCCGGAGAACCCCGGTGATGCACAGGGTGGTGCTCAGGGGGAGCTCAGGTGGAGCACAGGGTGGCCAATGTGGCTGGATGGAATAGAGTGGGCCAAAGGGGAGTGAGTGCTCGAAGTCAAGGCTTGAAGCCTGACTAAAAGGGTCCTGTTTAGGCCATCACGAGACCTGTGGGTTTTACGTAAGAAGCCACTGCAGGAAATTATAAAGTGGGGAGACTGATTTGGCTGAATCTGTTAGCCAGTTTGGAGGCAATAATCATACAACATTAAATGACAGCAGAAAGACTGGCCAGGAGGCTCTTTTGACAGTCCTCCCAGAGGTAGTGGTCTAGATGAGGAGGGGAGCAGAATGGTGGGATGCTACATATATTTTGATGGGCTCACAGAATGTGCGGACAAGATGATTTGGGACCCTGAAAGCAAAGGGGAGTCAAAGATAACTTCATAAATTTTAGCCTGAGAAACTAAAGGTAGAATTGTCACTCTCTATAAACAAGAAGACAGCAAAAGTGCAGGGGTCTGACTAAGGAGGGTATAAAAGTCTGTGTTAAGTGAGAAATGTCCCATTGCCATAAGGAATAACCATGGCGGGAGTACAGCTGAATGTGTGGACCTAGATGTGGGAGTTGTGGTGCTGACAAGCTCTGGAAGTCATCAGAGTCTGAGAAGGATTCAGGCCATCAGACAGTGTATGATTTTCCAGGATCATAGACTGTTCTGAAGGCTTAGCCTAGAACACTTCGGTACTTGGGACAGAAGGAAGATTCGGCAAAGCAGGAGACAGAAGCACGTGAAATCAGAAGACCACGGGCATTTCAACTCTGGAAGGCTGAGAGAGAATCTGCAGAAGAGGGTTCTCCTCTAACGGCAACGTGTCAGCAGGAAAAGATCACGGCAGACAAGTCAAAGCTGATCGTGGGGACACAGTTTCATGGGCATACCAGAGTGGCTCGAGAGAGAAAGGAAGAGAGAAGAAAACAAAACTCAAAAAAAAGGTTTTGTTTGCTTATATGTATTTAAGGCTGTGTGGGTGTTGGCACCAGATGCTATGGAACCGGAATTACAGACAGATGTGGGCAGCCATGTTGGTACTGGGAATCAAACCCAGAGCCTCTGGAAGAGCAGCCAGTGCTGCTCTTAACCCCCTAAATATTTCTTGAACTACCTCAGATTTAAGACACACACACAAATAGTAGTTAGCATGGGATGTGGGCTATTATCTTCGGTTTTTTGTTCTTTCTGGTTTTTAAGATTAGAAACGTTAACAATACAAAGGAAAAATCCAATAGGAGGGGAAACCTAGAAAGTGTAGAGAGGGAAGCAGTTTCAGGAATGAAGTTCCTGTGCATAAGCAGAGTCTGAACTTGAGGACAGCCACTCTCCCGGGGAGAGAGGTGGGTGGCGGGTGCTGCTGGAAGCACCATGGGGGGGGCCTGGGGAGGTGACCGAGTGGCTTGCTGTGTATGAAGGTCAGAATATGTACTCCCAGCCCCCACCTAAAAACCAGGCAGTTATGCAGGCCATCTGTGCAATCCCAGCACTCTGGTGGTAGAGACAAGGGACCCAGGGGTGAGCTGGCTAATGAGATTAGGCAAAAACAGCAAGTTCCAGGTTCAGTAAGAGACCCTGCCTCAGTCAACAAAGTAGAGAGCAATAGAAGACATCATCTTCAGGCTTCCACAAGTATTCACACATACAAATATACGAATCATATGGGGGGGGGGGGAGAAGTAGAGAACTCCAATGAACTTTGTTCTGGGCTAATCATCTTCTGGAAGAACTGGAGCTCTGAAGAGAGGCGAGAGTACCACTGTGGCCACAGACACAGACCTGGCAGCCTTAATGTCTAAGTGACACCGTGGAGGAGGGTGTGGAGGGAGAAAGGCAGTTTAAGGCAGTAAGGAACGAGAGTAATGAGTGCACTGTTCGCGTCTTTCTAACAAAAGATTTGCTCTCATAGCCTCTAAGGTTAAAAGAAAAACAAAACACAAAAGCAAAACTACGGACCTTCTCACACATATAAGTTGACTTCTAAAATGGTTCATTTTAAGTCTATATGATTGTAAAGATGTAATTTCTGATATATTTTATGGTGTTATTTTAAAATAAAGCAAACTACTTAAAAATTACATGAGTCGATGAAATAGAAATACTATACCACAGAACTTAAATGTACCTATAAACGTTAGCATTGCTTTTTCCTAAACTCTACCCAACTCCTCTCAAAGTTTCTAAATGACGCACTCCTGAGTCCCATTATACCACTGTGTAACCAAACTATATAGTTTCCTCTGAAGTGAGTTAATATTAGTGTCATTAGTTAACAATTAAAAGACATCATAAGTATTACTAATTGTTTCTTTAACTCATTCTGTTGAACCATTATAAAAAGAATTCATGGGTGAGTTCTGAAGTTCCTTGAGAAAATAACTTTCCCTGTTTCCCTTGTTCCCTGAGATTTTTAAAGCTTAAAGCAGGAGCTGGGGGCAGAGCCCAGCAGTGAGCACACGCTTGGCATGTATTCTGTTCCCAGAACCCTGTAAACTCTATCCCTCGGAAAAACTAGCTAGGCTTGTAAGGAGGAGGCTCCAGGGTCTAGCATGGTATTTAGGCTATAATAAAGCAATGACAGAGCAAAGCTGGCTTTCCCAACTCAGCAGACGCAAGCCTTGAGCTGACGCACCAGGGAGAGCGGGTGGAAGCTTCATCTTCTTCTTTCCTAAAAAAGATGATTCCGAAAAGGGAAATTCTCCTTTTGCATATCATCTTCGTTCTGACTTGACATCCAGTCTCTTCTGAATAAGCACCAACTATTTTCAAAAGTGGCTTTAACAAGCTATCTGTGAGATGGACGGAGAAGCTTGTTGCTTCTCACAGACATCAGTGTATCTAATATTGCCTTAAGTTAAACTTACTTCCCAGGGCTGAAGAGATGGCTAATCTGACAAAAGGCATGGGCTACTCTTCCAGAAAACTTGGGTTTAGTTCCCAGCACCAACGTGGTGGCTAACAACCATTTGTAACCCCAGTTCTAGAGAATGACACCCTCATCTGGCCTCATTGTCCTCTGCCCTCCACAGGCACATACATGATGTACAAACTTACATTCAGGTAAACACACACACACACACACACACACACACACACACACAATCAGTATATAAAGCTTGGTGGTGTCAATGGCGGTGCAGGCCTTTAATTAATCCCAGGACTCAAGAAGCAGGCTATCTCTGAGTTCCAGGCCAGCCTGGACTACAGAGTGAGCTCTAAGACATCCAAGGGATACACAGTGAAATCCTGTCTCAAAAAGCAAAAGACAAAAACAAAAAAACCCCACCCAACACATACACATTTCAGTTCCAGGAATAATTTGATTATTTTACTGAAATACCAACTAGAGGTTAAAAAAAAAAACAAAACAAAAAAAACCCTAAAAGACAAATGTTCCACTCTCTCAGTAACCTGTATTAGAAATGGGACATCTGGAGTCTTAACAGTCACTCCATGTATTCGTTCTCAGGCTACCCCCTTTCTCTACAGGTTAGAGGCCTCAGATGCTCCTTAGGCTTGAGTTCCATCTACACATGGTACCTCTCTACTCTTCCATAGAAATTTCTGACTGTGACAATGGCTTAGCAATCCAGACTTCCCAGCAAATGCATTTTGCAGAAACAGATTATATTGGTTACTCTGAAACAATGAAATTCTCCCAGGAACTCCAGAGGTTCTAAAGCCAGGAGCATCATGACATTGAATTCTAATAAACTTTAGCGATCGCTGCGAACACAAGACCCAGGGGCCACTTCTCACAGCATCTACTTGGCCCATTTGGTAATAATAAAATGTGGGCTAAATTAAGATTCTCATCATCACTCGTCTCTTGTCATGCTTATTTTCCCAGAAATGAGCTCAAGACTAACAGTAGTCCCTTCTGGAGTTTCTCTGATCAGAAATGAAGGCTACCGTCTTCAATTTAAGGTTATAAAATCTAGGCCTCTTTAATCGAGAAGCTGAGCTAATTCAACTGCTTGTAAAATGAGATGGCAGCATACGCCCGTCGTACTGAACAGTATTACCATCTGCCGCATCCCGTCTGTTCAGGAAGGCGTCACACAGACACTCCCATTAACACCGACACCTAGTTATTACTAATAATCAGAAAGAGCGAAGCCTTAAACAACAGCTCAAATGACGTCGAGGTTCCAGTATGGGGGAATAGGAAAGGGCGGAAGTTGTTGTGTGACTGCCAATAGTCAGCTCACCCACCCAGGCAGTGGTGGCACACATCTTTAATCCTAGGACTCAGGAGGCAGAGGCAGGTGGATCTTTGAGTTTAAGGCCAGCCTGGTCTACAGAGTTCCTGGACAGCCAGGGCTACACAGAGCAATTCTGTCTCAAAAACAAAACAAAACCTCAACCAACCAACCAACCCACCAACAAAAACAACCAAACAATAAAAAAACCAACAACAACAACAAAAACAAAAAACAAAAACAAAACAAGGGATAGAAAAAGATCTCTCTTTTCTTTCATCTGTGAGAACTTGCCCTTTTCAAATGGATAGGAAATGAAGCTTAGTAATAAAAAAGTGAAATGTAAAGATTATAGAAGGAGCCGGGCAGTGGTGGTGCATGCCTTTAATCCCAGCACTTGGGAGGCAGAGGCAGGTGGATTTCTGAGTTCGAGGCCAGCTACAGAAGGAGTTCCAGGACAGCCGGGGCTACACAGAGAAACCCTGTCTCAAAAAACAAAAAAAAAAGATTGTAGAAGGAAGCTTTTTGCTATTTGGGACATTTGTCATCACACGCATGCACGCATGCATACACACACACACTCGTGCACACACACTCGTGCACACACACTCGTGCACACACACGTACACCAATAAAAGTCCATCCTTCAGGCTTGGAAATGTTGTAAGCTACCATTTTACATTCTTGATAGGGTAAATTCTTTTGGCACCAACATTGTTACTTGCCACTGAGGGCAGGATTCCATATTGCTAAGCTAACACCTGAACACCTGGAGAGAAAACTAGGCAGCTGGATCACACTCTGTCTCATGTGGACTTTTCTAATGTTAGCGCACTATATAAATAAGTTAAAGGCTCCGGGAAAACAAAGTAATCAGATTTTGATCTTCAGAGTAAGAACACAGTAAGATACTCTGAGACGTAGCGGAGAGGGAAGCTTAAAACTACACATTTGGCTGGGCAGGGTGGTGCACACTTTTAATTCTAGCACTATGAAGGCAGAGACAGGTGGATCACTGTGAGTTCAAGGCCAGTCTGGTCTACACACTGAGTTCCATGCTAGCCAAGAATACAAGAAAACCCTGTCTCATAAAAAGAAAAATTAAAACAAAACACTTTTAAACCTAACTTAAAAATCACATATTCAAAACCTAAGCCTCAGGCATCCAAGTTTCTCAGATTCTATTTATTCTTAAGCTAGATATAAATCTAACCAAATGCTTTTTCAAGAAACAACCAATGTAACGTTGCTAAGCAGTTTTTGAAGGAAAAAAAGAAAAACATTTTTCAAAGCAGCCTGAGGCAAAGTTCAGAAGCAAATGGTCCTCCTGACTGGAGTGAGGTCTGAGGACCGTGTGTCATCACATGCTGAGTCACAAGGGCCAACACATTACTTAAGTCCCACCAAAGGCCAAGGGGACTAAGGACCTACTTAAGAAAGCAGGCCACTTGTTTTTCCAATACTCTTAAAAGTTGTGAAGAATACTTTTGTGTTTATAGGCATGCAGCTACCTGAAATGCCGAAATCCTCCATCCTACGAAATCTCACTCCTTCAGTGTTCTGTCGAACAGAAACATGCTGATGTACAGTTCATAAGGAACTGGAAATTTTCCTTTCGGATGGAGACCCCTACACTGGGAATGAATAACCAAGGAAATTATGTAGATAGCTTCTGTGAACAGTTGGCCCAAAACCAATGGTATAAGACTGGCCCAAGAAATCTCTCTCTAGACAGAGCTAGAGAAACCCTGTCTCAAAAACAACCAACCCTGTCTCGAAAGAAGAAAGAAAGAAAGAAAGAAGGAAGGAAGGAAGGAAGGAAGGAAGGAAGGAAGGAAGGAAGGAAGGAAGGAAAGAAAGAAAGAAAGAAAGAAAGAAAGAAAGAAAGAAAGAAAGAAAGAAAGAAAGAAAAGAAAAGAAAGAAAGAAAGAGGAAAGAAAGCAGCTATTTGATCAGTCTATATACTGTTCATATGGTTAATACTGGTTAGGCGGGCTTTACAGAAACCTTGTGACTTTTAGCTTTAAAAAAAAGAATTTTTTTTTTTTCCATACAAGGCATCTTGTATCTTGAGATACTACATAATCCAGGCTGGCCTTGAACTCCCATTCTTTGGCTTCCGCCACCCAAGTGGTGAGATTACAGTCAAGGAAACGTTAATTTGAGAGTGAAAAAAAGAGCAATGGTTAGCTTTTGTGGGTAAAGTTATTTCTCAGAGGAGCATGATAAGGAAGTATTCAAGAAAATTCTCCACATACTTTTGATTTCTTTGGCATTTTGGTCTTTCATTCTTAGTAGTAACTAGTCACATTATTTAATAAAGGTGGACTCCGGAGTCTGATCTTGTAAGTAATCTCACATAGAATGCCACTGCTTTGGTTCGTTATATTAATTTATCACATGTACAAATGATATTTTTGTATTTATAAAATAAATTTACATAACTGAGTCAATTTAAAAAAGTATTGGGTAATATTTTTAAATATGATTCAAAGAGCAGACAGAAGTGGCTACATCTATTGGGTGATTCCTCCTGTCTGATGTCTAAAATAATCCTGCTTTAAGACCTAGCTACCATGTACATGAATTAAAAGATGGTATTTTAGAAACCCTAGATAGTAAGCTTGAGATCAGGAACACTCATCCTTCAGACCTCCCCAGAGGCATGAATAATGGCAGCTTTCCGAATAACCATTCTACACTGCTCACTTACTTAAACAAACTGCAGGCCAAGGACAGAGGCCTGACAGGGTTCACAGATAAGGTCTTTGGAATCCTGACTCAGAGCACAGCCCTCCCACTTCAACAGGAAAGGGTAAAGGAGCCCGTTTCCCAGCTTGTGCGCCAAGGTCAAGTAGTCACAACTGAGGTAAGTCCAAACTGACACAGTATTGAAAACATACCTGGCTCTACATCAAAGCACAAGCGCTTGGCTTGACTCCGAAAATGCAGCAGGGCCCACCGCTTCCCTCCCAGCAGCTGCCCCCAGAAGGGTTGCTCCTCTCCATTCTACACAGGGCATGAGGCTAGATGCTGCAGAGGACTAGTAGGCATACAAAGAGGGCAGGGGAAATGCCATTTTTCTGGCTCAGAGACTTAGAGGGGTTATTTTGTTTTTTGGTTTTTTTTTCTTCGAGACAGGGTTTCTCTGTGTAGCCCTGGCTGTCCTGGAACTCACTCTGTAGACCAGGCTGGCCTCGAACTCAGAAATCCACCTGCCTCTGTCTCCCAAGTGCTGGGATTAAAGGCGTGCGTCACCACTGCCCAGCTAAGGGGGTGGGGGCTATTTTGTATTTTCATTCTTTTTCATACTTTGCAAATGTACATAGTTTGCAAATGGCTCGTCTGCAGGTAGGTCCAGACCCTTGGCATAGCAATAATAGCTCAGACTGACTTTCCCTGGACTGTTCTTGTTCCCACTTTCCGAAGCGACATTTCACACACTTATCTTTAATTCCTACAGATTTCCAGCACCCTCTCCATCCTCGGCTCTTCATCAGGGATGTACAATCTCCAGTCCCCATACCAACTTTAGCTACCGATCTGCCTTTACCCCTATGCATTCTAAATCTAAGCGTCTCAAACTCAGACTGTTGTCTTTACCCACTGCCTTACCCCACCACTACCCAAAACACCGTCTTGCAAACAAGTGCATAGTACATATTTAAATCAGGTGAACAGCCTTGCTCAAACTTTTGCATCAAAGCTTGAGTTACAGTCCTGTCAACTACTTCAGTCCTCCTCTGGTCAATGTTGGGTTCATCACCCACCATACCTGCAGCTAATCAATCTGCTGTCTGCTGTGCTCGCCTTACTTGAATAGCACCTGAACGAGATGCTGACGCCCTTCTCAGAACATTTCTATATAGAAATAAGGAGTGGACCACTTTTGTGGTTTATTTGAGGGGTGAGAAGGCACTTCTGCTGCTTCCTATTTCAAACGTCAGAAGAGCTCCCAGCCAACTCCTTCCTCTTCTGGAATAACTTGGTTGCTCCTCATGCTGTGGATCCCTGAACAGCATCAGCACCAGCAAGTCTTGCTTAAAATACACGCTCAGGCCCTACAAGCAATCTACTGATCAGACTCTGCACTGCAACAGATGGAGATGATGCAGACACTTGAGAAACACTACCTAATCACACTGGTTCTCCAAATGCTTATCCCGTCTCCTCACATAGCCTGCCAAACCCAGGACTCCACACTGGGCTGCCCTAGAAATTTGTGAATCATTTCAACCCCAGGTCCAAACTCCTCTCTCTTCCAGAACTACTTGGTTGCCATCCCAAATGTGGGGTCCTCTGTCCTCACCCTCACACCAAAGACCTAAGAGCCACCCTTGCTATCCCATTGCTTTCCAATCCCTAGGCCAAATCAAACTAGCTATGCCTTTTAAAACAAAAATCTCAATGGTTAAGAGTATTTCTTGTTCTTCCAGAGGACCTGAATTCAGTTCCCAGCACTCATGAGGACTGGATGGCCTCTTAGCTTTTCTGAGCATTGCATACACTTGGTGTATAAACACACTTTTTGGCTTTAAAATAATCTTTAAAAATTGTTTAGAGATACACCATTAGACAGCCTTTTAATAGCTAACCACACAAACCTGAACTGCCATTTGGGAGGCAAATACTTCTGAGTTTTCTAACCCCCCTGTCCCTACTTCCGTGGGGGGGCCTACAGATTCTCTTCACAATAGCTAAACTGATCTTTTTTGTTTGTTTTGTTTTTTGAGGGTTTTTTTTTTTTTTTTTCAAGACAGGGTTTCTCTGTGTAGCCCTGGTTGTCCTGGGACTCACTCTGTAGACCAGGCTGGCCTCAAACTCAGAAATCCACCTGCCTCTGCCTCCCAAGTGCTGGGATTAAAGGCATGCACCACCACTGCCCGCACTAAACTGATCTTTAAATACAAATCAGACTGTGACTCGGTCTTTCAATGCCTCTCCAACTGCCCGCCATGAGGTCCAAAGGCTTTATTCTCCACTCTTTCCTCAGCACTCTATAATGCTGTGTCAAGTTTATCCTACCCCCCCCCCCACACACACACACACACTGTTGTGAGGTCTGCTTCCCTGGAGGCCCTTCCTAACTCACCGCATTTGATACACACTCACCTCTCTTTCATTTTCCACCTTTATTGTGCTTTACTTTCATTTAACCATGGAAACAGTTACTTAATGTTCTATACTTCTGACTTTTCTGCTAGAATGTGTGGTCCTCAAGAGGAAATTTTTCTTTGGGAATGGCCAACAGGGTAGAGCAGTCCCTAGCGCAGAGGCAGTGCTCAACCATGGGTGGTGGTACTTTAGAGCCACAGATGTCTAATGCTGACAGTCTCCCAGAAGTTTTGGAAAGGCTGAAAATTTCAAAATAGGGCAGTGGTTTCAAAACTTTTCTATACATTAGAATGGGGACTTTTAAAAAAGCCTAATGCTTAAGTCGCATTCCAAATGAATTCTATATCTCAATGGCTGGGGTTGGGGCCCACGTACCAATGCTTTCAAACTAAGGTAATTCCAATATAAGGTAAGACTGGGGATCTCTGTCACACAGTATGAATTAAAAGAGTGCTAAGTTCTCCATAGTCAGACCTCAAAGCTTTGGAGAGCTTTGCTCCTACTGACTACATTATTGGTGACATCAGTTAAAGAGCTACATTCAAGTGGTAAATGGGATTCTTTACAACTCAACAAGTTATAGTAAAAATAAACACCGTACCACCTAATATTTCTAACTTAAAAAGTAAGATAATCAATTGGCCATAGTCACCAAGCAAAATACCCTGGAACGGAAATAAAATTATGTTCATATCCCCACCTCTAAGCTTACCCTTAAAACTGTCATCATACCTCAGGATGGAAGACATTAATGAAAGAGAAAAGCAAGCCATTTCATTGTTAAAATCTTTCACCCACGGTACAACACTGAAATTTCAAAAGACCCTTGGGGATGTTTAAGCCAATTCATTTTCCAGGTCAATGACCAGACATTCAGGTAAGGTGAAATGACAGGGCCTAAGTCACACAGAGAGCTTGAAGAGAAAAAAAACTTTTTTTCCAAACAAGCAGACAGAATTTTTCACATGTTAATCAAAAAGAACCAAGATTATCAGATTAGAAAGAAATGATGAGTGAGACAGATGCTACACAGAAGTTTAAAGGACTATTCCATCTGCTGCCCTCCATGACCAAAAACTGCTCCAACACATGGTCACAGATCCACCAAGATGCTTAACCTTAAAATATCAAAATCTTGGAAAATTCAATTTACAAATACATTATTAATTGTATAGTGTTATAATGAAATTAGTTCAATAAACATGAAGAACAGCACCAATACCAGAAGGTTAAGGTAAATATACTATTATTTAAAATAATGTATAATTACTCATTGGGACAGAAATAAATTCCAGTCCCCAGAAAAACTATTTAAAATAACTGCTTGACAGAAAAGGCAATATTTAAAGACTAATATATGCCCTTTTCCCACTGACAGGTCTGTGGCTAAACATCCCAGCAGTGGGTCACATGGAAAATATTAAGACACACCTTTAAATTGTTCAACCTTCAACCATGATGCTAAATAATCCGAATCTTTGCCAGTATGAGCCAGCGGCAGCGTTTTTGGTATTTCTAACTAGTCTTATGTGTCCTGATCAAAACAAACCAAGTCCCTTATTAAGCACTAGATGAGGTGTGTGTTCTGAAGAAGCAGGAGCTTTTACAGACGCCACAATTGACAGGTATCAAAAGCTACCAAGGTAATATAGCAGCAAATCCTCCAGGAAGAGCGCGTTAGGCCACATGGGACCACGGATTACACTTCTCTCTAGTTTCTGGAATTTCTGGGAGACTAGAGATTTAACAAGAGTCTGAACACATGGAGGCATAAGATTCTCTAAATAGGATAGTGTTCATGTTTGAAATTACCAAGATAATTTGACACAGAAATCCAACAATACAGAAAATTCTTAAGCACACAGAACTAAAATAAAATGTTAGCAAAACTTTTGGGGTTCCCCACACACACCATGAGAGCTCAAGATGGGGATGGAATAGGTGTGGCTTGGGAGGCTGCTTGCAGTTCGTTCATTCGACTCTCTGCCTGCTCCTTGTATCAGGCCCTCACAAGACTACCTGGCTGAAAATATTTGGTAATTCAGTGCAGAAAATTAAGGTCACAGACAAAGTACAACAACTTTTAATACACCATCAATACTAATGATTAAAAATTATTGCATAGTCTTATGCATTTACCCTAAAACATTTTCTGAAAGTAAACCAATTCTATAAAAGACAAAGAACCCTTTAAAACGCAGATGGCCTTCACTACCTCGCTCTTCTCTCCTTTTTTGTCTTTTCGGTACTTTTGTCCATGGTTTTCTCATTGTCTCCCCTGCACTTTGGGCAATACCATTTCCCCTTTGGTTTATAGGTAAGTGAAACGCATGAAAAGTGAAACCATTCAATGGGACACTGTTCATTGTCACAGCCTATCATCTCCCCGTAAGACACTTGGTTACATAAGCAGTAGGTGGGCTCGTTGGGATCTATGGCAAACTCAACAGGTGACGCTTCCCTCTCCTGTTTGGCCTTGGAGCGCTTCTTCTTCTTAGCAGACTTGGATTTCTTTTCTTTTGGCGGCTGATCATCGCAGTCATCAATCCCGTTTGTCATGTGACATAAGTCACGGCTCTCACTGGTCCGCTGTCTTCGAGGTCTTCTAGAAGATCTTTCAGGTTGACTAGAATCCATCTTGGATTTGTCTGAGGCCCGCTCACTTTCAGCAGGATCTTGGAAACACTGTGAATGCAGCTCCATTTGTCTCGCTCGGTTTTCCACCAATTCAAGCATCTGTGTGACAATCTGAATTTTTTCATCTCCCAATTCTTGGCTATTGATTAACGCTCTCTGGAGATGCTGCTGTAGGCGTTTTTTCTGGTTTGAATCATCTTCTTTCTTATATTTTTCATAGACATCATCAATTTCCTTTAAAGTTTCTAAAAAGGGGGAAAAAGAAGAATATTATGGGTATTAGCACATACATCATTTTCAAGTTAGAATGAAAGCAGGCAAGCACATTTATGTATACAGTGAACACATTATCTCACACAAATTCTACACAGTTCAATATAAAAGTGTACTCGGGGCAATGGCATAGCAGGTAAAGAAGCTTGCCTCCAACCTGGCAACCTCAATTTGATCCTTGGGACCAACATCGTAAAAGTACAGCACTGACTCCTGCAAATGGTCCTCCGACCTCCAAATATGCTCATGTGCTCACACACACAATAAGGAAAAGTAAATTTTAAAGACTTCAAAGGTTGTTCTGGTGAATTTTTGTAAGCTAGAGTTATTGAGGAAGAGGACCTCTCAACTGAGAAGCTGCCTCACAACCCTGGGCAGGCAGTCCTGAGATGCATGAGAAAGCAAGGCTGAGCAAGCTTCAAGGAGCAAGGCTACTTACTCGTAAGCAGCACGGTTCATGTTCTAGTTCCTGCCTCCCAGGTCCTGCCTTGAGGTCCTGCCCTGACTTTCCCCAGATCTAGGTTGTAAGCTGAAATAAACTCCTTTCTCTCCAGCAGAAACCCTAAGACAAAGCCAATTAGAAGCAGCTAACAAGAACAACATAAACTTTAATATCAATCACCTGGATTTTTAAAAAGTAAAGGGAAAACAGGGGAATGAATGGCTTAGTCTCTAAAGTGTTTGCCACCTAATCCAGAGGACCTAAGCAGACTCCCAGCACCCACATAAAGTGGTGTGGTTGTGTGCACCTCAGTGCCGGAGGAGCCCCAGGGCTTGCCGCTCAACGGCAGTCCAGCTTAAGTGAGAGACCTATCTCCAAACAAAACAAAACAAAACAAGGTGGAGAGCAACAGAGAAAGACATCAATCTCTCACCTTCACAGAGCGTAAACATACACATGAAGAAAATCAACAATCAAAAGTATTTCATAAGACTTGTGTGACAAAAGTAAGGCAAAAGCATTACATAAGACATGCTAATTTAGAATTTGCTGAGTTCCTTACGCCGATTCTTTATTTGAACATCAAAACGACTCTATACACAAAATTTACATGCTAAACTCCAGCCATAAAACCTGAGGTGGTTCCCGGAAGGACGCAGCCACAGATTGCTACCCAATTGTGTGCTTACAGAAATTACAGTTCAATCAGTGACTTGTTACGTGACTCCAGAGAGACACACTACCTTAATTTTTCACATCCTACCCTTAGACACTCTTTAAAAGGGCAGATGTCAGCACTTCTTAGCTTCCTGACAACTTAGTTTTAAATGGCTTTTATTTTGGCATCACATGGGAAATTCTGAAAATCAAAACTACTTCCAGAGTAGATCTGCTGTTGTGGGCATCCAGTGACCAAGCCACTATAAAATTAAGTAAAGTCAGCACTGGACCATTCTACCTTTGTATCTAACTCAGCAGTTGATTCAATGCTTGCTGAAGCTGCTGATGCAACCATATTAAAAGTTGGACACTTTTAAATCAAGCAATGGCTGAGTCACCAGAATGTACAATTTCACAAGTCATCAATGATCTAATTAAGCTTCATTTTATTCAAATCTGCTCTGTTTCTTACCCAACTATGATACAGTGCTACATGAAAGAGGCCTGCCTTCCTGGGGGTAAAAAATGAACAGTAGCTCTTAGATGTCAATGCCTCATTAGGACACCACTGTCTTAGCTTCCAATGTTACTACTGCACCCCTCACCACTGCTTTATATTCCGATATAAGGAGCAGACATGTTAAATAAGTCCATAATGCTGCCTATCTGAAAGCAGATAACAGAAGTGAATCATTAGAACACTTATGGACTCCCTTCTTCCTGGAAATCGCAGGTAGTTAACATTCGATGGACAATTCTGCCACAACAACTGAGGGTACTGAGAGGACTCATACCAACACTGTGTGTGTGTGTGTGTGTGTGTGTGTGTGTGTATGTGTGTGTGTGTGTGCGCGCGCGCGCGCGCGCATGCCACAGCACTCCTTGTGGAGGCCAGGGGACAGTTTATGGGAATCAGTTCTCTCCTTCTACCATGTGAGTTCCAGGGATTGACCTCAGGTCGCCAGGCTTAGCTGTAAACCAACTGAGCCATCTTGCTGGCCTGTGTATATCACATGTTTGAAAAACAATCCAAATATATCCAGTTTTGGTTAAGTCTGCATATAAGTGCAATTCCTATAGGAGAAATAAAGACATTAGCTATTTTCTTGTTAGACACAAAATAAAGATTATAAAACATAAACTTCGCCGGGCAGTGGTGGCACACGCCTTTAAGCCCAGCACTCGGGAGGCAGAGGCAGGCAGATTTCTGAGTTCGAGGCCAGCCTGGTCTACAGAGTGAGTTCCAGGACAGCCAGGGCTACACAGAGAAACCCTGTCTCGAAAAACCAAAACAAAACAAAACAAAAAAAAAAAAAAAAAAAAAACCACAAAAACAAAAACAAACCATAAACTTCATTTCATTTCAAACATTCTGTATCTCATAATCAGAGTTAAATATTCCTTGTGCCATACTTGCACACTGACACTGTGATGAGATAAAAATTTATAAAGACACCTTAACTATCCAGTGAGAAAAAAAAAGTACTCAGCCCATATTATGGGATAGAGATTTTCCTTTTCATCTTGCTAGGCCTAGTGGAACAAGCTGTTAATCCCAGCTACATAGTGAGGCAGAAGGATCACAATTTCAACAGCTGTCTGGGCTACACAGTGGGTTCAAGGCTATCCTGGGTAACTCAGTGAGTTCCTGTATCAAAGTAAAAAGTAAAAAGAGGGTTTGGGAATAATTCAGTGGTAGACTGCTATTGCTTGCTACACATGTGTGAGACCCTAGGTTCTTTGTCCGGCACTTAAGCAAACCCATGAGAATGCAAACACTACTACATGATACAGGGAAAAAAAGATCAAGACCTTCCGTCTTTGAACTGCCAAACACACATCTGATCACGCAACACTTTCCATACACTGTACAAAAGGCACTGGAAATCACAATACATTTTAGCTCAAAGGCTGCTATGTCTCTAGAAAACTATGAATGAAATGCTAAAGAGACAACAAAGGCTTTCTATAGCAATATCCTGCAATAAATATTTAAGTCAATTGTGTTTTTTCTTTCTCTGCTTAATGGAGCATGCAATCATTTCAGAAAGGCCAATGAAATTGCTCCCCCCACTGAGCACTGTTACATTAGACCCCCATACTAGAAAATACTTAAGAATCAGTGAAAATAAAATCTGAACCAAGAAAACAAAAATATATAAAGCTTCTAACAAAAATAAACTGTGAAGTTGAGTTTAGCAACTATGTGCCTATGCAGAACTAGACCACAATTTGTGTATTAATCTTGGAATTAATCCCAATCATAATGGAGCTGGTTTGCATTAACTTCTCAGTCTTGTAAGGTCTACTATTTATGTTAACTGAACATTTATGACAATCATAGGTAACTGGTATCACAAATTTCCCTGTCAAAAATGTCACTACCAACCTAAAATAGTATAATTTTTGTGCTTTTAAAGAATACAATACAGGTTTGATATAAGGAAAACTACGTATTTTGGCACAGAATTCTCAAGTTCATGTCTCACTGCTAGGTTGTCATTCATGTATGCCCCTCATGTCTGCAGAAAATACCACAGAACGATGCTCTTTTTTTTGTTTTTTGGGTTTTTTTTTTTTTTTTTTGGTTTTTTGAGAGAGGGTTTCTCTGTGCTTCACCGCCCGGCGATGCTCGTTTTTTTAAAGGGTGGGAATAGGGGTGGACTTGTAGGACCTTTACCTATCCTGTGTGAGTCCTAACTTCAATCCCTTGGGAATGAGAGGAATCACACAGTTTTAAAACGGTTGTGTTTTTGAAGCAGACAGCTTTGAAATAAAATATTCTCCACAAAATTAACTGAACATATTACTCCAACTCTATAAATCTTGTCTATAAAAGTAAATTTTTACCTCGTAAGTTTTGAATCTGGTAAAAACACAGACATACCTTATCTGAGACTCAGTCTTATCAGACTCAGAAAACAAGTTTGTAGATTGAAACACCTAAGTGCTCTACCATGCTAAGTCACCATGGGGTGTATTACAGGATTAAGTTACAGGACTGGTGACGGTCTGGGAAAACAGAATGGCTCCAAGTTGTTTCTATGGTCCATATTAGGTCTACGCAGTTTCCTGACTAGGGATAACTAAAGGCTGAACATATCCCCATTTAAATTTCTCCTGTCCTAGCAGGAGAAAGGTATGACAGTCCCTAAAGATAATTCCCTGTCCTAGTTTCTTTGATGACAAAAAAAAAAAAAGCTTTTCTCCTCATTTAAACTTGGTGGAGGAGGAACTCAAGGGTGCAAGGACGCCAGGTGGTTGCCCAGCCAACGAACCCACTTCCTCCAGAAGTCCGGAAGTGACACATAGCCCGGAACCTACGCTGAGCCAGGGTCAGAGACAGTCCCACAGCAGTGCCCGCGCCTTGATTCACTGGCTGGGCAGGAGAGATTTGAAACATCACCACCCAACACTGACTCCGCCCAGGCCCATCTACAATCCCGCCCAGCAGTCAGTTCAGTCCACCCGGGCCCCTCCGAGCAGCCCGCCGTGGCCGACGCCCGCGGGAGCGCGCGCCCCGCCCATACGACGTCACACCTGCAGGCCCCGCCCCTAGGCCGGGCCCTCCCCGCCACACACACACTCACACACACACCCCTTCTCCGCCCGGCCCTGCGGGGGACCCCTCCCCCTTTAACCATTTGGCAGTAGCTGAGGAAGGGTAGAGGCACCGGGCGGCCCGGAACTTTCCCCGGGGCCAGAGGGAAGCACAGACGGTCCGAGTCCCGCGCCACGCCGGGAGCCGGAGGGGGGGCCATCTCCCGAGTCCACCTTCGCCGTCCTCTCGCCCCCTCCCCCCATACGTTCCAATGCATCTGCTCGCAGAGGGAGGGAGCCCAGCGGGCAAGGGGCAAGCAGGCCCAGCACCCAGTCCAGCCCGCAGCCCGCTGCACACTCGCCAGCCCCGGGCAGGACAGTGTGCGGCACCCAGCCGGCAGGCACCGGAACAAATGCTCGCTTAAAATGGCTGATTCCCGGTCCGCGGCAGCTGCAGCCAGCCGCCAGAGCTGCAGCGGGGGCTGACGGGCGGTCCTCGGAAGTCCTAGTCAGCCGCAGCCGGGACAGGGAGGGCCGCGAGTGTGCTGTGCAGTACCCCCTCCCAGTCCCACACACCAGATCGCTCGGTGCACTTCGCGCACACTGTCACCCGAGAGAGCGAAAGTACCTTGGTATTTGTTGTCGAGCTCCCGCAGCACAGACACGTTCCTCTGCATGTCGTGGGGCAGCGACTCCACACACTCCAGGTAGTCCTGCACGTAGCAGGTGAGCAGCCGGCTCCGCTCTCCGGTCAGGAGCGCGGCCGACGAGTACAGCTGCTGCTGCTGCCCTAACATCCTGCCGCCGCTGCTGCTCCTCGCCGCCGCCGCCGCCGCCGCCTCCGCATCCAGCAGCCACACATGCAACAGCCACGACCGCCGCTCCTCCGCTCGGCAGTCCGGCGCCGCGGGGACACGGCCGCCGCTCGAGAGGGCACCGCCGAGTCCCCCGATCTCCACTCCCCCCAGAAGAAACCCTTACTCCCCGCCCCCGCGGTAACAAGCCCAGGGGCGGGGCGAGACCGGGGCTCCCTCCGGCCCCCTCCCTCGCTGGGAGAGAGCAGCGGGGTTCCCCGCGGCTGACGGCGCCGGGCTCCCGGGCGGTGACACTGGCTGTCTCCCCTGGGACTCCCCAGACACTACTAGGGCTGCCCGGTCGCCCGGATCCCCGTGACAAGCCCCTCGCTACCCTCTCGCCTCGCTATCAGCCTCTGTGCCTGTCGGAGTCTCAGTGGACTTGCCCCCGCCCCTTGGCCAGCGGCCGCATCTGCGCCTGCGCAGCACTCACTCCTAATAAGGCTGGGGCCCCGCCCCTATCGCCCTACCGAAGAGTTCGCATTCTCCCGCCTTCCCTGCGCCACCCGGGCGATTGGTCTGTCAACTCTCGCCTGGGGCGGAGGGAGGGTGCGGAGGGCGGCCAAACGGCAGGCTGCGCCCCGCCCCCTCTTAAAGGGGCCGCATGGCTGAGCCTGCCCCTTCGCCCAAAGTCTGACGGTTGTCCCAGAGAGGCCAGGCGACCACTTTCTCCTTTCTGTATCCTACAGGGATAGGAAGCGCCGGCTCGGCTTGCTCGGCTTGCTCGGCCCCGAGTTACCGACCTTGCCTCCATCTGGCGGATCCAGCGCCTCCCTCGCGAGCCTCCAAGACAGCAGCGAGCGGCCCCTGGGCGCTGCTGGCCGAGTGAGGCCTGAGAGAACTAAGGCGACCCAGGGTGCAGCGGGCGCGGCTCCGGGCATGCGCGGCGACTTCCCGCCGAGCGCCCCGTGGCCACGGTCGTGCTCCGGTCGCCACCAGGTTCCCGGAGCACCGGGGCCGACCGCGGAGGTAGGCGGTGCGCCCTCTGCCCTCGGGTTTTAAATGCCGATTCCCGCCTTGCATGCGGCCCCCCCTCTCCCCAGCGCCGGGGTGGCTCGCAGAATCTGCTCCCCTCCTCGCTCGCGCGCTTTCGAGTTTGGTTTAGGGAAAAGGTGGCAAGGATGCACCCTGCCCCGGCCCCCCCCGACCCCAAACCACACTAAGGAAACTGTTTCCAGAGGTCGAATCTCTTAGGCATCACATGCCAGCAAGGACTTGACGTGGCTGTGGCATGAGAAGCTCACACACACATACACAGACCGCACTGTATTTTCACTACACACACGCGCCCGGCACTGTATTTTCACTCGGCTTCATCACCAACAAGCAGAGGAGCAGTGCAGATGGGATTAAAAAATCGAATAAGGCACCGAGTGCGGTGCTTTCTGGGTGAGCGGTTATCCGCCTTACTCTCCCAGTACCATCAGTGAAACGCTAGGAGGAGGAGCTAACTGTAATCACGAATAGACTTCCGGAATGTATATAAATATGTGAGCTATTTTGGGTTGTTTTTGTTATTCTAGAAATAGGTATAAGTAAGAGTACTCGCCGAATTTTGATGAGACGCTTGTGCAAACCCCATTGGGAGCAGCGTCTTTGAGTGAGAAAAGAGAAAACGCCAGAGTGATAAGTTTGGGTGCTCTTGCCTGGTTTGCAGCGCTATACCTGTTGCACGGCCTCTTCAGAACACTTTCGAACAGTGGTGTATACTAAGCAGCTGTTGACATGCCAAGGGAAATCTCAGTCCTGGTCTAGCTGAAAATTTGGATTCCTAAACACAACGCGGAATTCGGCGTCCTGAGACAAAGGTTGTTTTGTAAGGCCCGGGAACTAATGTGTTAATGTCCTTTAACGCTGAGATTTTGACCAATGGAGTCAACCCAGGCAAGCACACTGTTGAATTTCTGACAACGTGGGACGAATTTTCTTGCCATTATTCTTTAATATTAAAGAGCCAGGTCTTGAAAATAATCATTGTTAAGGTTATTGACTTGGTTTTTTTTTTTTTTCTTTAACCTGAATATTAGTGTTTACTCACAAACTTGGTTCAGCCAATCCTAGCTAAAAGATCTTACTATTTATTGCAAGCCGCTCTGTTTCTTACCGGTTGGAGTTAGGCAATGTGTGGGCCCATGGATTTTATACAGCCTGCTTTACTGATCTATAGGCAGACTTGATGTGTGGGAACTGAGGAAAGTCAGTGATGCAGACGTACCAAGAGCAAAAAACAAGTTGGGAAGCAAAAAAGGATTTTGGAACGCATTCTTTTTTCTGTCCTGGAACTCACTCTGTAGACCAGGCTGGCCTCGAACTCAGAAATCCACCTGCCTCTGCCTCCCAAGTGCTGGGATTAAAGGCATGCACCACCACTGCCCGGCTTGGAAAGCATTCTTGGTACCTCTAATAATTCTGACAGACTGAAGGAGGAGAAAGAAATCCAGATCGTTGTATTTCCACTGGCACTGGTAGAAACCTTTACTTCAAACATGATAATATGTATGGATTATTGCAGGGGTGCTGTTCTTTTCTGTTCTTTCTTTAAATATTTATTTCATTTATATGAGTACACTAGCTGTCTTCAGACACACCAGAAGAGGGCATGGGATCCCATTACAGATGGTTGTGAGCCACCCTGTGGCGGCTGGGAATTGAACTCAGGACCTCTGGAAGAGCAAGCAGCCAGGGCTCTTAACCGCTGAGTCACCTCTCAGCCCAGGTGTGCTTTTCTTGCTGCGTTTATCATGCAGGTTAATCTAATTCTGACGTCCTTCTGAAAGCAGCCCGTGTGGGGAAAATGTTTACAGGAGGATGGGAAGTGGGCATTGCATTCCTTGGTCCTTGCAGTTCCAACTCGTTTGTTTGTTTGTTTGTTTTTCAAGACAGGGTTTCTCTGTGTAGCCCTGGCTGTCCTGGTACTCACTCTGTAGACCAGGCTGGCCTCAAACTCAGAAATCTGCCTGCCTCTGCCTCCCGAGTGCTGGGATTAAAGTCCTGCACCACCACTGCCCAGCAGTTCTAACTCTTGACCCTAGCTATTTATCATTGTCCTTTTCCTCAAAGTAGCTACTCACATGGTCTCTTCAGAGTGGGTTTCCTAACTCTCCCGAATGCAGAATTTAAAAATTCCCCACTCTCTAGGTCTCTAATGGGAAATGTCCTCAAGCCTATTTCCTTTATCCTAAAACATTTATGTCCATAGTTAATACAGTATGAGAAGAGAAAAACAATCAAACAATCTCAACTAATTAAAAGCAAACTAGCAAGAATGTCTGAGGGAAAAGAATCAGTTTCTGCTTAGTTAAGCCAATTACATTAGAAAATCTTTTCTTCTGTTTAATATTTCTTTTTTTTTTTTTCTTTTTAAAGATTTATTTATTTTCTTTGATTCATGGATGTGCACCATGTACGTGCCTGGTGCTCAAGGATATTGTGTTTGCTGGGCAGTGGTGGCGCACGCCTTTAATCCCAGCACTCGGGAGGCAGAGGCAGGCGGATTTCTGAGTTTGAGGCCAGCCTGGTCTACAGACTGAGTACCAGGACAGCCAGGGCTACACAGGGAAACCCTGTCTCAAAAAACCAAAAAAAAAAAAAAGGATATTGTGTTTATTGTGTTTGGTACACTGAAAAGGGTGTCAGATCCTATGGACCTAGAATTGCAAACAGTTGTGAGCCACCGTATGAGTGCTGGGGACTAAACCCAGGTCCCCTGCAAGAGCAGCAAGTGTTCTTAAACTTGGAGCCATGTCTCCAGCCCTGGATTTTTTTTAAAACTTTTTGAATTTTGCCTTTTTTTTTTTTTTTTTTTTTTTTAGATTAGCATAAAAAGTAATGGGCTTTATCATGGCATCTTAATACAAATATGTCATAGGCCAGGTTGGCCTCAGACTTAAGGTCTTTGTCTACCTCCCAAGTGTTGGGAATACGGGCATGTGCTACCATGCTCAGCTTAATATATATATTTTAAATTTTTTATGTTGTAAACTTCCAGACACAAAAGTGTAGTTATATATTCCATTTGCTCAGGGTCACCATTATCAACATGTGACTATATTATTTAATGTATAACCCTTTTTTTTTTTTCACCCTCAGAGGAGTATTAAAATCTTGTGTGATCGGGCTATAGAGATGGCTCAGTGGTTAAGAGCACTTGCTGCTCTTGCAGAGGACCTGGGTTCAATTCCCAGCATCCCCAATGCAGTTCACAACCATTCCTAACTCGTTCCAGGAGATCTGACTCCCTTCACTGACTTCTGTAGGCACCAGGAATAGATGTGGTTCACTGCCATACATGCAGGCAAACACTTATATAATAATCTAAACACTTTTTTTTTTTTTTTTTTTTGGTTTTTCGAGACAGGGTTTCTCTGTGTAGCCCTGGCTGTCCTGGAACTCACTCTGTAGACCAGGCTGGCCTCGAACTCAGAAATTCACTTGCCTCTGTCTCCCGAGTGCTGGGATTAAAGGCGTGCGCCACCACTGCCCGGCCACTTTTTTATTTTAAGAAAGGCAGGACTTCTACAAGGCCACTGAAACAGCCAGCCAAAAGATCTCTGCTGGTGACACTGCTTCTTAAAACATTCCTTGAGGGCTAGAGAGATGGCTCACTGCTCTTCCAGAGGCTCTGAGTTCAATTCCCAGCAACCACATGGTGGTTCACAACCATCTGTAATGGGATCCGATGCCCTCTTCTGGTGTGTCTGAGGACAGCTACAGTGTACTCATATAAATAATAAATCTTTAAAAAAAAATTCCTCAAAGAGGAGCGTCTATGCCACTTAGCAGTTTAGGGTCTCTGGTCTGGCCCTACTTCTATGTTCTGCTCAATTCCCCTCAGCAAAGTCTTGACTAAATGATATGTGTGGGGAAAATTGTTTAATACGGGAATTTTGGTAATATATTATACCTCATGGATATGTGTTTCCCAGCACCTACCTGATGGCTCACAATTATCTATAACTCCAGTTCCAGGGGATCCGGTGCCTCCTGCTGACCTCTGTGGTACCATGCACACATAGGACCCACATACATACAAGCACAACAGTCATTGATACATGTGTGAATACAAATCTTTTTTTTTTTTGGTTTTTTGAGACAGGGTTTCTCTGTGTAGCCCTGGCTGTCCTGGAACTCACTCTGTAGACCAGGCTGGCCTCGAACTCAGAAATCCACCTGTCTCTGCCTGTGTAAATACAAATCTTATGTGGAAGTGCTTTATATATAAACAGATAAAATACAATAAGAGTTTAGATGCACATTGCCATTAATCTAACCCATAATTTTTTCATAATGTGAGTTTTCCTGTTTGTCCACTGTCTCATTTAATCTTTTCACATTTGGATTAACAGAATCCAATCAAGTCTCAGACATTTCATTTGGTTAGTGAGGTCTTTCCTAAACCAGTAAGAGCAGTTAATTCCCTCTTCAGTTTAATGAAACTGAAATGTTTATCTAATATTTGGATGGTTGAAAAGCACTGTTAAAAATATTGGGAGATTCAGTAAAATTTCAGTAAATGAAACTTTTACATAAAGAGGTCATCTAGCCTGGTGTGACGGCATACTACTTCAACCCCAGCTTTCTAGAATCAAAGGAAGGCAAAGATTTTATGAGTTTGGAATTGAAGAAATGGCTCACCCAATAAGAGTACTGGCTGCTCTTCCAGAGGTCCTGTGTTCAATTATCAGCGACCACATGGTGGCTCACAAACATCTATAATGGGATCTAATGCCCTTTGCTGGTGTCCAAGATAGAGCACTCATACATAAAATAAATCTTAAAAAAACAAACAAAACCTGTGAGTTCGAGGTCAGCCTAATAGGGAGCTCCAGGCCAGCCAGGGCTACACAAACCTGGACTGAGACCTCCAAAGCATAATAAAGATCACCAATTGACAACTTGTCATAAAAATGTAATTGTACCTAATGCAAATGAATCCTTAAAATCTACAAGTTTATATTAATTTTAGAGTGTTTGTTCTAGATGGTCCTATGAAGCATTTTAAATTATCTTGAAAAGCCCAAAATTTTAAATCAATTTCTTAGTATAAAAGGTAACCAATAAACTTGTAAATTGTCTATATCTCTACTGAGTTCAGTTTTAAGACATGTTAGTTGCTTTATAAATACTGGGTTTTTTTGTTTTGTTTTGTTTTTTTAAATTGGATTTTTTGGTTTTTTCGAGACAGGGTCTCTCTGTGTAGCCCTGGCTGTCCTGGAATTCACTCTGTAGACCAGGCTGGCCTCGAACTCAGAAATCCACCTGCCTCATAAATACTGTTAATATATACTACACTAGTTATTATTAGAATATATATTTATAATTATTAATATTAATATAAATATTAAAAGAATATAATTAAAATCTTCACCAACTGAAGAGATCTATTACCAGTACCTAAGTGTATGCCGGAGATGAAATTTCCTTTCAGCAGGCTTTTGTTTTGTTTTCTTTTGTTCTTTTAAGAAACTACTTTGGGGGAGAGATGGCTCATCAGTTAAGAGCACTAACTGCGCTTTCAGAGGTCCTGAGTCCAATCCCCAGCAACCACATGGAGGCTCACAACCATCTGTAATACCAGAAGAGTATATCTGAAGACAACTACAGCTTACTCATATACACAAATAAATAAATTTTACAAAAAGAAATAGAAACTACTTTGGTTAGGACAAAGTTAAGGAAATATCAGATTGTCTATCAAGAGTGTTATATGTAATCTATGTACTTTGGGCTTTATAGTGGTACGGTTCAGCATTTAGGATAACTAACTACTAATAGCCAAAAGTCATCCTAGAACATTTAAATTCAGGGGCTAGAAATTACTTGAACTATCAGTGATAGGAAGCTCAGTATACTAGTCCCATAACTAATGAAAAAAGGCAAACATTTTTGTCTCCTTGTTTATCACAGAGAGAAAAAAATAACACATATGTTATACTTTGCATTATGCTGACCAGAAAAACATTCATTTCCCCTAGATGGTTACCATAGTTACATGAGCCATTTATAACATCAAGAGAGAACTAGGTCACAGTATTGAAGGAGTTTGAATTATGCAATTGTGTTTCCTAAAAGCAGGGGAAAGGTTTGAAATTTAGAGAAAGGAGCTTTATGCGGTGTGTTCAAATTGAAATGATGGTCTAATTTTTTGCCTGTGAAATTTTAAAATGTTGTCCAAGATTAAGTTATTGATAGAGTAAACTTAGTAGTAGGTAGATCCATAAATGTTATTTAAAAAGATACCTGCACATTCTGTCCTTGTAGATAAACCTTTTATCCTGAGATGTTTTTGCAAGTAATCTGTGCACCAGCGAGTGCCTATAATCTGTGAGTAGTCAGATGTGGGAAATGAAGCTTTCACCTCCTTCCCTCCTTGACGACCTGAGTAAAACTGTGGTCCATGCCTGTGAAGTACCATCCTTCCTTGTTAATGGGGATGCGGCCCTGAAATTGTTACTTTGTGACACTTGTGATTTGCCATAGCTAGCACTCCAGTAGAAATAAGAGCATGTGGAGAGGAAATGCAGTGAGGGTTTTTGTTTGGATGGTTTGTTTGTTTTGAGATAGGTTGGCATGGAACTCCCAGAGATCTGCCTGCTTCTTCCCAAGTGCTGACGTTAAGTGTATATGACATCATAGCCACAGAGAAGGGCTGTATATTTTTTGAAATATACTTTTATTAATTTTGAAAACTTCATGTATTCATATAATGTATTTTTTAAAGAATTATTTATGTATCTGAGTACACTGTAGCTGTCCTCAGACACACCAGAAGAGGGCATCAGGTCCCATTCCAGATGGTTGTGAGCCACCATGTGGTTGCTGGGAATTGAACTCAGGACTTCTGGAAGAGCAGTCAGTGCTCCCATCTCTCCAGCCCCATGTAATGTATTTTGATCAGATTCATACCCACTTTTAATTCCCTTCTCTTTCCTCCAAACCTATATAACCCCTTCCTCTCTTCCAAACTCATGGCTATTTTTTTCTTTTTACAAATTGTTGTTACATACAATATGCATAAACATATTTCTAAATACATAAATATAACCTGCACAGTCTGCAAAATGTTTCTCATGTTTTCACGGCTGACCATTTGGTATTCGATAAACGACCATGTGCTCTTCCTGGAGATATCTGTCTCACTCTTAGCATCGCTCAGTTCTGTAGTTCTCTGTATACAGTTAAGGCTTCCTGGGCTTTTCCCTGTGCTGCTTGGCTTGCCTGGTGGTGTCATCCTTGCTTGGTTCATGTTTTAGGCAGTCTTGGTGAGACCTGTGGATGTATCGTCTGACATTCTGAGGAGACATGATCTCATAGCAAACTCCTGATCCTCTAGGTCCTGCGGTCCTTCTGCCTCCTCTTCCACAGTGACCCCTAAGTAGGGTTTCGACCTACAACTCCATCCTTCCTTTAGTTAGGGATACAGGTTCTGCTTTCTTGTGGTTGGTTTTTTTCTTACTACTAAGACCCTCAAGAGAAGATGTTTTTCTTCAGAGACCATGTCTGCGGTTTGTACAATGCTTAATTAGAAGAGATTGAGTAACAAGAAAGAAAGGCTTTGTCTTGCAGTTTCAGAGGGCTCTTCTCAATTTCATGGTCACTGTGAAGATTTTTCATGTGAGAAGAAGTCCTAGATCACCAACTCTGCAACGTAAGGGAGTGCAGATAAACAGGCAGCCTCACGGAGAACCGGTCAGAGTTCACACCCCTCTCATGGAGTGATGCCGAAAAGTTTGAAGGTCAGCATTATAAAATGATGTCATGGCTCAGCAGGATGATGCAGTTGAAGCCCTGACAGGAGGACCTGAGTTCTCTCCCCAGATCCCATAAGGTGGCAGGAGAGAACTGACTCCTGAGAACTGTCTGCTGACCTCTACACTCTTGCCTTGGTGAGTGCACACCTGCTGCGCTCACACACAAAATAAATAAACAATATTTTTAAATAATAAATTGTGGCCAGGCAGTGGTGGCACACGCCTTTAACCCCAGCACTCGGGAGGCAAAGGCAGGTGGATTTCTGAGTTCGAGGCCAGCCTGGTCTACAGAGTGAGTTAGTTCCATGACAGCCAGGGCTACACAGAGAAACCCTGTCTCAAAAAACCAAATAATAATAATAGTAATAATAATAATAAATTGTGTATAGATTTTTTTTTTACAGGTGACAATGTTGGCAATGTTGGGACAGAGAGCATTAACTTGCTCAGTGCCACACAGCAATACATAAATCAGTACAAAAGTGAAACAAAAGATAATCTGATTTTCTGGCTCAGAATCATCATTGGAAAGAAAGCTACCCATAGGAAGAAAATTAAAGACTTGGGATTTTATGAGATTTTTTTTTTTTTCTGTAGAATCTTGCAGCAAATTTAACGGAATCATCCAGAGAGGAAAATTAGCATATTCTCTTCAAACTATCACAAAATTGAAAGTACCAGAAGTCATGTATCCCTTAGACTCTTATTTTCAGCCCTAGCTGAATTTTTCAGCCCTAGCTGAATATTTGACTTTTAAAAATGAAGCTAATGCTATTAGCCAGGTGCTCTCTGCTAAATTCTTTTATTCCTTTTAAATTATTCTGACTGGGCTGGAGGTAGAAAGCACACTCAATATAACATGTGGGCCTTTCTCTAGCTCCTAAAAATAAAATTAGAATCAGTTATTTAATGAGGCTTTATTGGAGCTATTGCTACACTAACTGCTTTTTGGCATGATTAATTTAATCCATCCAGGCAGTGGTGGCGCAAGCCTTTAATCCCAGCACTCGGGAGGCAGAGGCAGATGGATTTCTGAGTTCGAGGCCAGCCTGGTCTACAGAGTGAGTTCCAGGACAGCCAGGGCTACACAGAGAAACCCTGTCTTGGAAAAAAAAAAAAAATTAATCCAGCATGTTGGTAAATAATGACTTATCTTTAATGGGAAATGAATTTTCTAAACTGCTTATCAAATTTATTTCCATAAATAGCATTTTCCAACAACTTACATATCTGAAAGTAGTGTATGTTACTTATACAACATATGTAGGAAGTGTTCCTGGAAAGTCATCTTTAAGCCTTATTTTGTTACATCAAGTGACTTATTAAATCCATGTGTATCTGTGCATGTGTTCTTTTGTGAATGTGTGGAGACCCAAGGACAACCTCAGATGTTGGTCCTTGCCCTTTACTTCATTTGCTACAGGGCCTCTTGTTCCTGGCTTTGTATGCCAGGCTAACTGACTCCAGAGCTTCTGTTAGATTCTCCTCCTCCTCTCATGTTACATAGGAGTTCTGAGATTATAGACATGTCCTAAGAGTTTCAGAGACCTCAGCTCATGTCCTGATGCTTGCACAAGCACTTAACCCACTGAGCTTTCTTATCAAGTACTTTTAAAGGTGCTGGTTCTATAAAAATAGATTTTATAAGACCACACTTGAGAATCAACTTTTAAAATAAAGATTTATTTTCAGTTACGTGTATATATGAGTCTGTATGTGGGTTACGTGCGTGTATGAGTGCAGTGTCTGCAGGGTACAGAAGAGGGCCTCAGACCCCCTGGAACTAGAGTTACAGGCACTTGTGAGAGACCCAGTGTGGGTGTGGGTGCTGGGAACTGAACTCAGTCCTTTGCAAGATCAGTACATGCTGAACTATCTCTGCAGCCTGAGAAACACGAATCTCTTTGAAAACAATCTTTTGTTAAATCTCAGTGTTGTCCTAAAAACATGTCTCCATCCTTTTCTCCTTGTGTTTTATGGAAGTCACATGAGGCAGTCACAGCTTGTACCACAGTTTCACCCATACTGTGTCAACATCCCCCATCCGGCCAAACTGTTCCAACAGTACTTTGATCTGCGTCTGATAGAGACAACTCTAATTGCATCTGTTAAAGGCAAATTAGTACTTGCAAAACAAATGTCATTTTAGCCACGAACTAAGTTCCAAGCTGCTGAGCTCCATAGAGGATGTATAGACTTGGATTAGATGCAATGGCCACCACTCTTGGCGATCATTCTGCTGGATTCTGTTGCCTCTTATGCAGTGGTTCCTACATTTAAGTAATGAGGTCAATAGGAAATAATGCTTTCTGTTCCCACTAACTGCTTATTTCAGAACACTTTCCTGACACTAATGTATTCCGACTTTCAGTTTTAGTACAAATACTCAGGGACAGAAATCTACAATTGCATACAATGAGTGGCAAATTGTTTGAATCCACATTGTGTTTTAGCAGTTTGAGAGAGGCTTTATGTAATCTTTGACTCAGTTCTTAACTTGTGGTTAAGAACTTTTTTAAGGGCTGGAGAGATAGCTCAGCGGTTAAGAGCACTGGCTGCTCTTCCAGAGGTCCTGAGTTCAATTCCCAGCAACCATGGTGGCTCACAACCATCTGTAATAGGATCCGATGCCCTCTTCTGGTGTGCCTAAAGACAGCTACAGTGTGCTCATATACATTAAATAAAGAAAGAAAGAGAACTTTTTAAATATTTGTGGGATCTCATTTCAGTGTTTCAAGTTAAGACAGAAAAGGTTTAGTATTTTATGAGTCATGTGTCTTTAAATTGATATTTAGGTTGATGTTACATGTCAGTGCTTTCTGTAACTGTCCACAATCTCAAAAGGGTCCCAGGAAACAGAACTACCCACAAGAGAACTTTTTCCTGAAGTCTTTCACTGAGCTGTTGTATTAATAGCAATGAAACTTAGCAGTCATACCTAATAAAGAGGAATCTAAGGAAGGCAACTGAGACTGGAGACAGACTGGGAGATGGTGTTTAGTGACGTCATCAGAAGGCAACTGGGAAAGGAGACAGACAGGTAGAAGACCCCAATGCCACAAAGCAAAGAGGCACAAGAAACAGCTTGTATTTGTTACAGGACTCAGAACTCTTAAGAAACTGAATTTCCCATAGGACATTGTTTTCAATTTGAAATTTAGAAATTAATTTATTTTCTAAGAAAATAAATACTGGTAAACACTGGTGAGGATATAGCTCAGGGCTGGAGCTACATACCTAACATTCTGGATCCAGCCACACTGGGGGTGGGGGGTGGGTTGCTGAGATAGACCAAAACCAACTTGGGGCAGAAAGGACTTAACTGGTTTACTTGGCTCTGGCTTCCACATCAGTTCATCTTTGAAGGATACTGACCAGCACTCAAAATAGGACGGGAACTGATGCAGAGGCCATGGAGGGATGGTACCTACTGGCTCATTCCTCATGGCTTACTCAGCCTGCTCTTATAGCACCCATGACCACCAGCCCAGGGACGGCCCCAACCCCATCAATCACTAATCAAGAAAATGCCCCACAGGCTCCCCTACAGCAGGCTGTTTGGGAGGCATTTTCTTCAGCTTCCCTCCTCTCAGATGACTCTAGCTGGTGGCATGGAGCCCTAAAGCTAGCCAGCATAGGAGGGGAGGAAGTAGTTATGCAGAAACATAAAAAATTATTTGTGTGGTTCTAAAACTTCAGACTGTAAGAGGCAGTTTTCAGTATTGAGGAAAGGCCGAGCCCCCAGCTCTGCTGCGTTCCTGGGAGAGAAGGGGAGATGGGATAAAGGAGAGACTATCAGGTCAGACTGGAAGGGGAGTGGGCTCAGCACGTTTATAGGAAGTAACGTGATGCTTTGGCAATTGTGGTTAAGAGGGAAAGAAAAGAAAACTTTAGGGTTTTATCTTAGTCAAAGGTAATGGCACAGGTAAGGAAAATAAAAAAATCTCGGCAGCCAAGCAGATTTGCAAGGAAAGATAAAGAGATGAAATTATACGAAGATGGTAAGCCCCGTAGGTTTTCCATCTGAGCCCTACCCACCTTGGGTATCCCCGTCCAAATAGCGCAAACGGATCCCCCTCCGCAACCTGTCTGAGAGGACGACTCTGGGAAATCGGAGTCTAGAACACGCTGAGCTGGTTAGAGTACTAGAGGAAATGAGTCGGAGAGAAAGTGGTCTGAAGACTATCTTCTGTGTGTCCAGACTTCATCAACTTCATATTACTCCCCTTAGTAAGCCAGGCAGTAAGTGACCGCAAGGCTGTGCAAAAGCGTTAACAACAGACCTGATTGTTTCCTTTTGACTTGTTTCCTGGTCTCCAGGAGAACCATCTTTGAGTCTCAGCTGCCCCCCCCCCGGGGGGGGGGAGACCTGGCGTATTCTTTCTGTTTAGTTTTTTTTTCAGGCAGGGTTTCTCTATGTAGTCCCGGCTGTCCTGAAACTTGTTTTGTAGACCAAGCTGGCCTCAAACTCAGAGATCAACCTGCCTCTGCCTCCTAAGTGCTGCGGTTAAAGGCCTGCACTACTATGCCCAGCTGAAGTGTTCTTCATATTACTAATAATGATAGATAGATAGATAGATAGATAGATAGATAGATAGATAGATAGATAGATAGATGATATATATATATATATGATATATATATATATATATATATATATATATATATAGAGAGAGAGAGAGAGAGAGAGAGAGAGAGAGAGAAATGACCGACTCCGTATTGGCTTGCCAAGTAGTTTCACACACATACATTAATCTTACCTTTATAAGATGCAGCTGGTTTTATTACTGAGGTCCTGTGTTTTGGTTACTATTCCTTATTGCGTAGTAAAAATTCGTGAGAGGTGCACCCTGCAAAACTGTTGGCTCCTAAGCCTCATGTGAGCTGTGGCCAGTGGTGTTCACAAAGCTATAGTTTGCTGAGAGACAGCCAGCTGCACAGAGAAACCCTGTCTCGAAAAAAAACAAAAACAAAAAACAAAACAAAAAAACAACAACAAAGGAATCCTCCATTGGCTCCCTCCGAACTTCATTGATATATCTTTTTCCTAGTGTTTTTGCTCTGGGGTGTGTGTGTGTGTGTGTGTGTGTGTGTGTGTTATGTGCTGTGTATAACATACGGGCAAATATGTGCAGGAGCACATACACATGTTTATATTGACCAGAGCTCAACATCCAGTGCCTTCCATAATCACCCCCCACCGTATTTCTTTGAAACAATGTCTCTCACTGAATCCGAAGCTCACCAATTTGGCTAGGCTTGTTAGCCAGTGAGCTCTAAGGATCTGTCTGTGTCCACCTACCATCAGCCCCACCCTGCTCTGGAATTACAGAGGCTGCCATGCCTGGCTCTTAGGTGGATTCCCAGGGATCCACACTCAGACCCTCATGCTTGCTTAGCAAGCCCTTGGCTGTCTGAACTCTCTCTCCAGTGCTGGTCTGTAACTTTCGCTGTAATAAATCTTAGTCATGCATACAACAAACTGTTGAGTCCTTTTTTTTTTTTTGGTTTTTCGAGACAGGGTTTCTCTGTGTAGCCCTGGCTGTCCTGGAACTCACTCTGTAGACCAGACTGGCCTTGAACTCAGAAATCCGCCTGTCTCTGCCTCCCAAGTGCTGGGATTAAAGGCGTTTGGCACCACCACTGCCCGGCAACTGTTGAGTCCTTTGAGTCCTGGAATCACCGAAGAAAACAGCCATATATGTAAAATGGAATACATTAAAAATCCATTATCCATCTGCATCTTGATACAATCACTGAGGGGGGAAAAATCACCATGTGTGAGAATTTTCAAAGTTTGATCTGTGTCCAGGAGACATTTAAGTATTTATAGGGATACAGAACTCACTGGGAAATGCTTATGGTATAAGTATAAATAAAAGCCAATTGGCAGTAAGTGTAGAAGGAAGGTAGAATCAAAGACAGGCTAGATTACTAGGAGTTAAGCGATAGACCCAAGATATAGATAGAACCAAGCCTGCATTTCTTCCTTGTATGTATTTCAGCACTTTGTAAAAAGATGTAAATGAAAAATTCATGGATTTTTAACATGTCTTAAATCCAATGCAAGTTTGAATGAACTTCATGTAACCAAAATGCATGCTATATCCAAATGTAACACATATGATAATTACTTGGACCCTGCAGATGTGAATCCCAGGTGCAGATTAATGCAGTTAGAAAGGCTCAGCAGCTGTGTGTGTTATCATCGGTCAGCAGATTCTATGTGGTCATTTCTTCAGCAGTCTAAATTGTTTGCTTACTCCTAAAGCAGTTTGTTTAGTTACACACAATTCTGACACTTGCAGGGAGAATCCCAAAACCCCAGATTAGGAATGAGTTTTGAGCCTGGTAGTGGTGGCGCATGTCTTTAATCCCAGTAGTTGAAAGGTAGAGTTAGGCTGATCTCTGAGTTTGAGGCCAGCCCTGGTCTACAGAGTGAGTTCCAAGATAGCCAGGGCTATCCAGAGAAATCCTTTCTCAAAAAACAAACAACAACAACAAACCTCTGAGACCTTGTTCAATATTAAATAAACAAAACTTTGAAAGTTCTAGTAATTGCCAAGTAGATTCTAGCAAATAAATGTTTGCTAAATAAAATTCTTTGGCCGGGCAGTGGTGGCACACACCTTTAATGCCAGCACTTGGGAGGCAGAGGCAGGTGGATTTCTGAGTTCGAGGCTAGCCTGGTCTATAGAGTGAGTTCCAGGAGAACCAGGGTTACACAGAGAAACCCTGTCTCGAAAGAAAAAAAATTCTTCACACAATATTTAAAATTACCAAAAGGCACTGGAGAGCAAGGGAAGAGGGAAGAGAGCAGTGGTTCTCACCCTTCCTAGTGCTGCAACTCTTTAAATGCAGTTCCTTGTGCTGTGGTGACTCCAACCATAGCATTACTTTCGTTGTTACTTCATAACCGTGTCTTTGCTACTATTATTAGTTGTATTGTAAATGTCTGCGTTTTCCAGTGGTCTTGGGCAGCCCTTGTGAGAGGGTCATTTGACCCACTCAGGGGTCAGGACCCACATGTTGAGAACCACTGGTCTAGCAAGAAGTCTAGGCTTGGAGGAAGAAAACTGCGGTTCTCGAGCTTCCTATAAAACTGTCATGTAGCCTGAGGGAAGGTTCCAGTCAGTATATGAGACTGTTAAAATTTAAATAGAGAAGTTAGGGAGCTGGCTCAGGGTTGAACCCTAGTGAGGACCTGAGTTTGGATCCCCACAGGCCCACAACTGCAATTCTGGAGCTCCTGGGGCAAAATGAGAGGTGGACTCAAGAGAGCCTGTCTCCAACCAGGTGAAAGCTAGAGTCGATAGCCCAGACCGTGCTCTGACCTCCATATATGCACTGTGACACATACGTGCACACTTACACATGTACTGTTAGGGATTTTTGTAATGGACATAGAAGTGCGCAAACTTGGACCAGGAGTGGTGGTGCACGCCTCTCATCCCGGCACTAGGCAAATTCGGGGGGACCTCTAGGAGGGCAATAGCAGTATAGAATACTCCAGGCCAGCCAAGGCTACATAGGGAGACCCTGTGCCTTAGGATTTCATTTGTGCCAGGCAGTGGTGGCACATGCCTTTAATCCCAGCACTCGGGAGGCAGAGGCAGGTGGATTTCTGAGTTCGAGGCCAGCCTGGTCTACAGAGTGAGTTCCAGGACAGCCAGGGCTACACAGGGAAACCCTGTCTTGAAAAACCAAAAAAAAAAAAAAAAAAAAAAAAAGAAGGATTTCATTTGCTGCCATGAAACACTGCAACTAAAAGCAAGTTGTAAAGGGTGTATTTACACTTGTACATCATAGTCTATCACTGAAGAAAGTCAGGACAGAAACTCAAACAGGACAGGAACCTGGATGGCAGGAGCTGATGCAGAGGCCATGGAGGGGTGCCGTTTACTGGCTTGCTTCCCAGCCTGCTTTCATATAGAACTCAGGACCACCAGCCCAGGGATGGCACCACCCACAATGGGCTGGGCCCTCCCACATCAATCACTAAATAAGAAAATACCCCATAGGTTTGCCCACAGACTGATCTTTTGGAGGCATTTTCTCAACTGAGGCTCCCTCCTCTCTGATGACTCTAGTTTGTGTCAAGTTGACACCAAACCAGCCAGTACAACAATTTGTCACACAAACAGATCACTTTTTCTTTTATTTATTCATTCATTTATTCATTTATTTATTTGTTTATTTATTTGTTTATTTATTTTGTTTTTCAAGGCAGGGTTTCTCTGTGTAGCTCTGGCTGTCTTAAAATTCATTCTGTAGAGTAGGATGGCCCTGAACTCAGAGATCTGCCTCCCAAGGCTCCCTGTGAACAGAGACTGTCTCTGTTCCAGAATGGGCTTGCCCTGGTATGACTGAGACTCTTAGCAGGCAGCCTGGTAGGTCCTGGACTGGGAAGAAGTACCCGGTCTTCCTGGGTGGTGGGTGGGAAGGAGAAGGTTTACCTAGAGTAGAAAGTTGATCCTGTCAGGTGGACAGAAAGATAGAGGGAAAGGAGTGGTCCCCACGTGGGGGCGGGAGTTGGGGAGCTGGTCTGGGTTTTCAGCATCAAGATAATAGATTTCTCCGCCGACTAATAAGCCAATCCAAGCAAAATTAAAAGTATAAAAGCAGGTTTTTAAATTTGGGGACAGCCGGGCAGTGGTGGTGCACGCCTTTAATCCCAGCACCTGGGAGGCAGAGGCAGGCGGATTTCTGAGTTCGAGGCCAGCCTGGTCTACAGAGTGAGTTCCAGGACAGCCAAGGCTACACAGAGAAACCCTGTCTCGAAAAAAAAAAAAAAAATTGGGGGACAGCTCCCTGGTTTGTTCACCAGTCTCAGGGGACAAGACCAGGGAAGTCGCCAAGGAGACAGAGAGGGAGAGGGAGGGAGGGAAGGAAAGGAGGGTAGAGAGAAACAGAAAGGGTGGAGAGAAACAGATAGGGAGACAGACTGGGAGGAGAGGGAGAGAGAGAGAGGGAGGAGAATAGAGAGAAATAGAGAGAGTAGGTAACCAAAATGTCTGGATTATATAGGGAAGAGCCTCTCCAGGGAAGGACAGCCCAGCCCCAGGGCTGGAAAGTCCAGGGTAAGGGGACAGGGTATGCCAGCCATATCTTGGTACGGAGTAGGGACTGAGGGATGCTGGAAGGACCTGGAGGCTAGGTGTGCTTTGGTAGGCACTCAGACGCATCTTCCTGGTTTGAAACTTAGCAGGAAGGAACAGGGCACAGTCACAATCTGAACGAAGCAAAACCAAACTCCAACTGTGTAAACTCAATGTCCAGTGTCTGGGAGTCACTCAAGATCTCCTGGGCTCCTCCAGGGCTTGGGTCACTTCTCTGGATCCACCCTCTGCAGCTCACACAGATTGTATCCTAGGCTTTGGATAGCTCCCCTCCACTGCTGCTGCTGTTCCTGGTGGTCATCCCATGGTACTGGCATCTCCAAAATGCTGGGATCTAGTGCTGCAGCTGGGCTCCACTTTCACCAATATCCTCTCCTAGGCTTAAAAAAATGCATTGCAGCTGGGCAGTGGTGGCGCACGCCTTTAATCCCAGCACTTGGGAGGCAGAGACAGGTGGATTTCTGAGTTCAAGGCCAGCCTGGTCTACAGGGTGAGTTCCAGGACAGCCAGGGATGTACAGAGAAACCCTGTCTCGAAAAACCAAAAAATAAAAATAAATAAATAAATAAATAAATAAATAAATAAATAAATAAAAAAAAATAAATGCATTGCAGCTGAGTCATAGAGCAGCGAGTGTGATTTCTTACACGTGTGCAAAGGAAGGAACGCCAGCAGTACTGTAATCACAGCAGGCTGTGCCTCTGTTTGAGGTCAGACATCTACTGAATACTGAAGGTGGGTCTCCACTTCCTAATAAAAGTCTAGTTTCCTGTGCTGGAAAGATGTCTCAGCAGTTAAGGGCATTCATCCCTCTCGCAGAGGGCCTGGGTTTGATTCCCGGCACCCACACAGTGGCTCACGACCGTCTGTGGTATGCATACCTAGAGGGAAAAAAAACCCTAAAAAACTCTTAAAAGGTCAACTATCTTGGTATAAATGAAAAAAAGATTTTGCTACTACAGATAGCATTTATTGGGGGTAGAAGTTGTTTTACATAAGCAGAAATAAAAAGAGTTTGAGGCCAACCATTTGAGAACCTATCTCAAAGTAAATAAATTAAGTACTTATACCACTGTTATATTTCTGTCCAACACTTTTTCTACTGTGTACCTTTTTACATAATCGAGTTGACCATGTATATATTAATTTGCATTTTTAAAATATTTATTTTTATTTATATGAGTACACTGTAGCTGTCTTCAGACACACCAGAAGAGGGCATCAGATCCCTTTACAGGTCATTGTGAGCCACCATGTGGTTGCTGGGAATTGAACGCAGGACCTCTGGAAGAGCAGTCAGTGCTCTTAACCGCAGAGTCATCTCTCCAGCCCCTAATTTGCATTTTTTATGATGGTTAAATAAAATTCCATCATTTGAAAATAGTACAAATTACCTTCCTGTTCATGGTTATTCAGATTGGTTTTAGACTTTTTTTTTTTTTTTTTTTTTTTTTTTTTTTTTTTTTTTTTTTTTTTTTTTTTTTTTTGGTTTTTTTGAGTCAGGATTTCTCTGTGTAAACCTGGCTGTCCTGGAACTCACTCTGTAGACCAGGCTGGCCTCGAACTCAGAAATCCACCTGTCTCTGCCTCCCAAGTGCTGGGATTAAAGGCGTGCGCCACCACTGCCCAGCTAAACTTTTTTTTTAATATAAGGTTTAAATGGCCATCTCGTGCTTGCCTATTTTTAAATAGTATTAAATTATTTCCTTGGTAGAGGATCCTAGGAAGAGAACGACTAGGTAGGGGCTCTGGTCATCCGACGCTCTCTTCCCTCCTCCACAGAGTTCCACAGTTTGCATAACCGATTGCTTCCCTCTGGCGCCTTTGGTTTTCTCCCTTGCTCGTTCCCACGCATGGTGGGCCAGCACAATGGCCCCCGGGTTCTAAGCCACAGCCCTACTTAAAAGAAAAGCCCCAAATTTGCATCTGGACTTCTGCTGTGCTAAATTACTGAAAGCTAAGTAAAGGGAACTCAGGAAAAGTGAGAGTCTCCACTCCGGCTTGTGGGGACACCTTCCCCACGAGGGGATACTTTGACAAAGGGAACAAAGGACAGACTGGGCGCTTGCCCTGTCCTGTGGCAAAATAGTAGGTTTCAGTCTGGCACATTCCCCGCCCCTTCCGTTTCGCATTACTTCTCGTAGTCTTTTTTTTTTTTTTTTTTTTTTTGGTTTTTTCGAGACAGGGTTTCTCTGTGTAGCCCTGGCTGTCCTGGAACTCACTCTGTAGACCAGGCTGACCTCGAACTCAGAAATCCACCTGCCTCTGCCTCCCGAGTGCTGGGATTAAAGGCGTGCGCCACCACTGCCCGGCTTTCTCGTAGTCTTATAAATACCCACACCCAGCCTCGTTTTCCTCAAGCACTGGACATTCACTCGAAGGTTTTCCTTTAGCTTTGACCATCGCTGTGAGATTTAAACTCTGAGAAAAGTTTATAACTAGGTGGCCTAACAACTTTCTAAGAAGACTAATTGATTTTTAAAATGCTGATTTACATGTCGTTTCTAAGTTAAGATTCAGGCAACTTGGTCTGGGAAGATGGAGTAACCATGCTTGTTGCTCTAGGCAGTGGTGGCGCACGCCTTTAATCCCAGCGCTTGGGAGGGCAGAGGCAAATGGGATCTCTGAATTCAAGGCCAGCCTGGTCTACAAAGTGACAGCCAGAGGTACACAGAGAAATCCTGTATCAAAAACCAAAAAGAAATGGAAAAGAAAAAGAAAGAGAAAGAAAGAGAGAGAGAGAGAGAGAGAGAGAGAGAGAGAGAGAGAGAGAGAGAGAAAGAAAGAAAGAAAGAAAGAAAGAAAGAAAGAAAGAAAGAAAGAAAGAAAGAAAGAAAGAAAGACTTTCCGCCCAAGGATGAGGTTGTCAGTTCTAATCCCCCACATCCACTTAAAATGTTGGACCTGACCCCAGGGTAGATAGATGACGGGAACATGAGGTTGCTGGTCTTGCTGGCTTCACCTAGACCCCGGCTCGGTGAAAGACCCTTTCTCATAGGGATATGGTGGAGCGTGGAAAAGCAGAACACCCAATATCCTCCCCTGGCCTGTGTGTGCGTAGACATTGCAACGGCATGCATACATGCATACACACCACACACATTCATACGCATCCACACTGTTGCGGCAAACTGCATCCTGTATTCTGATTAAACAACAAATATCATGTGATATAACATGGAGAGATATCTCTGTGGGTCAGAGCATATATTGTTCTTGTTGTGTTTTTTTGTTGTTTTTTGTTTTGGTTTTGGTTTTGGTTTTTTCGAGACAGGGTTTCTCTGTGTAGCCCTGGCTATACTGGAACTCACTCTGTAGACCAGGCTGGCCTCGAACTCAGAAATCCGCCTGCCTCTGCCTCCCAGGTGCTGGGATTAAAGGCGTGCGCCACCACGGCCCGGTGTTTTTGTTGTGTTTTATAAAAAGATAAGGAGAGAAGGAATATGCTTGATGGATGGAGGTGTGGGGGGAGGGGGCGCCTCTGCGGGCCCACGCTGAGGCATCGCTTCCCACTGAGGGACCAGCCACAGGACGGTATAGTATAGAAGAGAGTTTATTCAGGGCATGGGGAGGGGAGTTGAGGGAGTAGAGACGGAGAAAGGCGGGGGGGGGGGGGGGGGGGGGGGAGGGGAAGAGAGAAAGAGAGAGAGAGAAAGAGATATTAGTAGAGGTCGGTCATGATCACGTGGAGAGAGAAGGGGAGGGGAATGGGGTAACAGGAGCAAGAGGACAGAGCAAGCAAGAGAGTAAGAGAGAGAGGAAGGGGCAAGTAGCCCCTTTTATACCGAGTCCCGCATACCTGGCTGTTGCCAGGTAACTGGGGCGGAGCCTAGATTAAACAGTTCTACCAAAGGACGTGAGTTTAGTTGCCAGCATCTATGTTGGGCAGCTCACAAGCACCTGTAACTCCAGTTTCAGAGGGACCTGGTGCCTCCAGCCTCTGAGGGCCCCCGGCTCTCACACGCGCACACGCACACGCGCACGCACACGCGCACACGCACACACGCACATAATAGAAATAAAAGAACAAGAGAACTAACTGATAATTCTATCACCTTTACTTTTATTCTCGCTCTGGGCACTACTGCCTGAGCCCTTGTACTATATATATTTTGTGGCTTGTGGAGACCAATCAAGTAAGAATTTACAGACAATGAAAACTAATAAAGGAGAAAAAGGAGGGTATTGTTGGCCTATGGTGCGTTTATTTAGTCGGCACATCAAAAATTTCACTGAAGAATTCAGAATTTTCATCAAAAGGTCGTATGTCGTATGGTCGTGCAGATACTGGTTCTCAAGATGAGAGCCAGAGGATGAAAATGAATCTCTGAAGAGTCATATAAATCCGGATGAAGAATGTGGCGAGGATGCACCGAAGGAAGGAAAAGAAGGAACAGAAAACGGGACAGTGTCTACAATAAAGAATGGCTAATGGCGACAGTAACTTTGTTCCCCTAGGAAATGCTCAGAACCTCTGTGAACTGTCATCCACCCAAAAGTGAGACTATCAAGTGTGGTAGGGAACAACCCTTAATCCAAGAATTTAGGAGGGAGAGTAAAAGGATCTCCACGAGTTCAAGGCCTACCTGCTCTTCATACTGAGCTCCAGGCCAGCCAAGGCTAAATAAATAAATAAATAAATAAATAAATAAATAAATAAATAAATAAATAAGGGAGGAAAGGAAGGAAGGAAGGAAAGAAAGAAAGAAGAAAAGGAAGGAGGGAGGGAGAAAAAGAAAGAAACAAAAATATGACTAATAACAGAAATGTAGGTTAGAAAAAAGATGAAAAACTGTGCGTTCAAAAGGGGAAAACTAAACTATTAGTGAATTTGGAAGCAAAATGTTATGGTTAAAGTAATCCTAACTTATTTGGCACATTAGATGTCCAATATTTATTTATGTATTTATTTATGTATTTATGTATTTATTTATATTTTCCCAAATAAGAAGCAGCCTTCTTTTTCCTTGCTTTTGAAGTTTATTTCTTAGGCAATCTTGCCTGTATGCTGCCCCCTGGTGGCCAAAGGATCTCCTCTTTGGACATTCCACCTATGCCTGAACTTTCTGGGGCAGGACATTGTAACTTAGGGAACCAAGGGTCTGTTTGTTTGTGCTTTTTCCCTACAAAGAACACTAAAAAGTGAGAGGGTAAAAGAATTTTTTCTAAGCCTGACAGTGTGAGTTTAATTACCTGAGGAGTCCAAAGGGCACCCCATTTCCCTCTAAAAGAGCAAGCCCGCGAACTTGGTCCAACATTGAGTCTAGGCTCAGTGCAAGCTGGACTTCAGAAACCAGGAAGGATTTCTGATGGTTAGATTAAAGCCAACCTTCCTTAGAATTTATGAAATAGGCTCCCACCAAAAGGAGTCATTTCCCTTGCCTCTGGCAGAAGAAACATGGCTCTTCATTGGCTTATACCTATGGCAGCTCTCAGCATATCAAAGTCCACACTGGCTTCGGGGTTCCTTCAGTCCCTATTCACAAGTACCCATTATACATTTAAAAGCTCCCACCCCTTTCCATGCTAGCATCCTAGCCTTTCTTACCCCAGAAGTCTTTCTTTTTTTGTTTTTTGGGTTTTTTTTTTTTTTTTTTTGGTTTTTGTTTGTTTGTTTGGTTGGTTTTTTGTTTGTTTTTTTTTTGTTTGTTTGTTTTTTTGGTTTTTTTTTCGAGACAGGGTTTCTCTGTGTAGCCCTGGCTGTCCTGGAACTCACTCTGTAGACCAGGCTGGCCTCGAACTCAGAAATCCGCCTGCCTCTACCTCCCAAGTGCTGGGATTAAAGGCATGCGCCACCACTGCCCAGCCCAGAAGTCTTACTCTTTGTAAGGACAAGCTTTATCTCCCACAACCACCACCACCGCCACTCTCCATTCCCCCCCTCCCGTTGTCCCTCCTCCCGTCTGCCCGTGTACCCTCTCCTCAGTCTGTATATGCGCGCGCGCGCGCACACACACACACGGAAAACTGCAACGAAATAAAAAATGATGAGTAAAGTCCTAGGTTCAGTCTCCAACAATGGAGGGGAAAAAGAAAAAATAACAGTCCGGGCAGTGGCAGTGTAGGGCTGGAAAGATGGCTCAGTGGATAAGAGCACTGATTGCTCTTCCAGAGGTCCTGAGTTCAATTCCTAGCGACCACATAGTGGCTTACAACCATCTGTAATGGGATCCGATGCCCTCTTCTGGTGTGTCTGAAGACAGCTACAGTGTGCTCATATACATAAAATGAATAAATCTTAAAAAAAAAATGTGTGGACATTTCTCATAAAACCATAAGAAGACCTACCATATGACCAGTTATGTCCTCTCTGAACATGAACCCAAAGGGGTCTGTACCCTCCACAGGGTCTGTACCCTTCCACAGGGGTCTGTACCCTACCACAGGGTCTGTACCCTACCACAGGGGTCTGTACCCTTCCACAGGGGTCTGTACCCTTCCACAGGGGTCTGTACCCTACCACAGGGTCTGTACCCTTCTACAGGGGTCTGTACCCTCCACAGGGTCTGTACCCTACCACAGGGGTCTGTATCCTACCACAGGGTCTGTACCCTACCACAGGGTCTGTACCCTTCCACAGGGGTCTGTACCCTACCACAGGGGTCTGTACCCTTCCACAGGGGTCTGTACCCTCCACAGGGTCTGTACCTTTCCACAGGGGTCTGTACCCTACCACAGGGTCTGTACCCTACCACAGGGGTCTGTACCCTTCCACAGGGGTCTGTACCCTACCACAGGGTCTGTACCCTACCACAGGGTCTGTACCCTTCTACAGGGGTCTGTACCCTCCACAGGGGTCTGTACCCTACCACAGGGGTCTGTATCCTACCACAGGGTCTGTACCCTACCACAGGGTCTGTACCCTTCCACAGGGGTCTGTA
>CM052719.1:35140778-35164859 GCA_028551405.1 Uromys caudimaculatus
TTTTTTTTTTTTTTTTTTTTTTTTTTTTTTTTTTTTTTTTTTTTTTTTTTTTTTTTTTTTTTTTTTTTTTTTTTTTTTTGTCAGCTTGACTAAGCTGAAGTTATTGGGAATAGGGATTCTCAGTTAAGAAAACCCCTCCATCAGATTGGTCTCTGGGTAAGTCTACGGTTTATTTTCGTGATAAATAATTGTTGGTGGAGGGCTGAGAGCCCAGCCTACCGTGGCTAGTGATATTCCTGGTGGTCCTGGGTTGTATAACAAAGCATGCAGAGCAAGCCATGAGGAAAAAACTCGTAAATCTGCATCCCTTCATGGGCTCTGCATCAATTCCTGCCTCCAGGTTCCTGCATGAGTTCCCGCCTTGATTTTCCTCAAGGATGGACTGTGGTATGGAAGTGTAAAGCAAAAAAGTCTTTCTCCCCCGAGATGCTTTTGGTCAGAAGGGTTTATCAGATCAACAGGAAGCACACTAAGACACCATCACTGCACCAAAATGCAGAGTATAACAAAACAAATAATAACTTGGGAAGAGTTATTGCACGGCCCTTGTTCTAGGTAGCGAAGTATGCGACTGGGGTTGGACTACTTGTGTAATTCCAATATGACCACCCATCCCATGTTCAACATGACGGTGTGCTTCTTGCTACCATGGTGGTGGCGTGAGTGTTGCTATAGATGGCAAGACATTCAGTGGACATGGTTCAGCCACATTGGCGTGTCGTGGAGAGGTTCCGCCGTGCGAGTGTAATGGAAGGATGCCCTGAGAATGACTGACTGACAAGAGAATACATTGCCATCCCTGAGAGCATCGTATATGGGACAAGATTGCTGATGCCGTCGTGTTGGTGTGGCTGCTGCTGGGGGACTTGCAACTGAGGACAGATGGTCCTGAGGGGAGATGTGCTCGTGTAAGGGCGGGGTCTAAAAGGGAACGGGCTCTATGGGCAGCATCCTCCATATTGTCCCCTGATTCATCAAGTAGATTGGATGGAAGAGATGATGAAATGGAGGGGCTGGCTGTTTCTTACATCTGGACGAGGGCAGGGAAGTAAAAAGAGAGATCTGAGTTCCTCCTGGGATCCAAAAGCATAGAACCTTCCATGGGAAGGATCGGATGGTGAAGAAGGAAGCGGGGCAGAAGCAGGAGAAGACATTCCTCGGGTCCGCTCCTCAATATGGAAGAAGAGAAAATCTTCAGTATACAGAGGAGGGCTTGGGACAGGAAACTCTGGTAGCCACGGAATATTCTCCCTCAGAACTGCTTAATTTGGGAAAGACCTTTTAAGCTAGAGGGACGTTTCACAATCTGGTTTGTGAGACACACAGGCAGATGGAAACAGTCTAAGCATCACAGAGGCAGAGGAACTAAGTAATATAACAACTCGTCCTCTCTTGAAACAAAGACTCCTTTCTCTGAGACACTATGAGGGAAATGAGTCTCTGCTGGGTTGGCTTATACGAATCATCAAGGACACTGGGTTATTGCTGGCTAAAGTCCCCATGGATACTGAGAACTGGAAGATGATAAGGAAGGGTCAGGCATAATGTTATAATAGGCTTGAGACAAGCAGTGTTTGATGTCCAGTCTAACTGGAACTGATAGGGTTGAATTCACAGGAGAACTAAGAAACTGGCTCAGCAGAGACCTTGGGACTTGTCTTAGCTGTGATAAAATACGAAAGGCAACTTCTAAGAGTTTAATTGGGCTTATTGTTCCAGAAGATTAGAGTCTCTGATGGCAAAGGCACAGCGGCAGCTGAGAGCTCACATATCAATCCATAAACGGGGAGAGAGCACATGGGAAAGTGAAGTCTTTTGTAACCTGTCTCTATCTCCACTTCCTCCAACAAGGCAACACCTCCAAATCCTTCCTAAACAATTCTACCACCTCAAGACTAAGTAATTCTAACACACGGGGGCCATCCTCATCCACACCATTACAGGACTAGTTTTGAATTCTAAGTGGTTTTGTTGTATCCCTGGTGGAGCATGATCTTTATAAGTAAGTAGAGGCATTGTACAATCATAAAAACTCAAATTGGCATGGAAACTGGGTTAATAAATGCCAAGCAATCTAGGGGAGATAAGAGAAGGGAGAAGCAGACAAAAGGGTCTGCTAGCCTCCATCAAAGGCCAGTGCGACAGTATGTGGGCCCATACGAGTTCCTAGAAGGCATAAATAACAGAATAATAACAGGCTTGTCCCTTAGAGTAAGCTGTACTCATTTCTTCCTGCAAAAAGACTATGCTAGGAGGGGTGACTTTTCACCTAGCCTAGGCCCACTCAGCTGACAAATGTGACTGAGGGAAAGGTAGTGGAAAAAAGCAGGAGTCATATCTCAGTGCTGGCGCAAAGACTGGTACAGAGCCAGCTCCAGTAGCAGGTGTAGCCCTAAACCCCCTCAGTCCTAGGCAATGTTGAGCAGCTTGAGTCAATCCCATTGGGCCTTCAGTATGGGACATGCACACAACTCCTTTGTAGCATCCCAGGATAAGAAAGTGGGTCAGTTCAAGGAAAATGATTCTGGATTATAAACCGCTAAATAAGAAGTACATTCCACCCATCCGTCCATCCATCCATCCATCCATCCATCCATCCATCCATCCATCCTTCCCAATATTATTTTTATAAGACAATTGATAACAATAGAATCTTTTCCTGTTCTATTGGTCCTTGCTAACATTTTTCTTTTGGTATCCTCTTTACTGACTGCTGAGACCAAGGGCACATTCTTGGAATGGAGGGTGGTGGCCTTCAGTGGTCCTTCTTCTTCTCTGTCAAAAGCTTTCATTATACAATTCCAACCTTTGAATGCCTTATAGATTTGGAAGATACTAAAACACCAGTTACAGAGCATGATTGGAAAATAAGCCACCCCCAAAAGCCATATGGTTGTTGGATAAAGCTCAGTGGTGAGGATGGGTTAGTTGTTGGCCAGGCAGGCTCTTGAGTGTAGCAGTTTTAGAAGAGCCATTGTACCCGGCATGAACTCCAGAGTGGCAGCCATTTAGACCTTATAGTAATCTCTTATAGACATTCAGTGATTGTTAGCTGAATTTATGGGATTGTTCTTCCTTGGGAATTTCAGTGCCTGATCATGACCTCAGTCCTAAGAGATTCCTGGCAAACCTGGAATTCTTTTTTTTTTTTTTTTTTTTTTTTTCGAGACAGGGTTTCTCTGTGTGGCCCTGGCTGTCCTGGAACTCACTCTGTAGACCAGGCTGGCCTCGAACTCAGAAATCCACCTGCCTCTGCCTCCCAAGTGCTGGGATTAAAGGCGTGCACCACCACTGCCTGGCTAAACCTGGAATTCTTATAATGACTGTTTGCTTAGGTAATAGTTTCCTAAGATAACTCCTCGATCAGATAAGAGGTTTTTGGTATTCGGGAACTGACTTGTTAAAAGACCTTTAGTGTGACAATCAATAAAAGTGCTTTTGCAAGGTGGTTCAGGGTTCAGTCCATCAGAGATTGTCCCTCCCCTGCTGCTAGGAAATCTTATTTATAGAGTACACTGCAGCTGTCTTCAGACACACCAGAAGAGGACATCAGATCCCATGACAGATGGTTGTGAGCCACCATATGGTTGCTGGGAATTGAACTCAGGACCTCTGGAAGAGCAGTCAGTGCTCTTAATCGCTGAACCATCTCTCCAGCCCAGGTTGCTAGGAAACCTTAAGGCATCCTGCACTATCTTTCTTTGATCAGACCCTGTATCTAAGAACACTGATACCCGAGGCCCCTCAAATGATAAAGACTATTGCCATTGCTGTTGGCTGCATGCCAGAAGTGAATGGTAAGAACCTATTGGTGAAGACGTAACCTGCTTTGGTGACAGGATATGGAGAAATGAGACTGGAACTAGGCTTAAAGTTTCCTCCCTGGTGCCTGATTTACCTATTGCTGGAAGACATCTTGCAGTTGGCTGGGGTGAGGGGCAGTTATTGCTAGCAATCCTATTCAGTTAATGACTTTGTGTGCTATACCATCAACAATACAGGGACCCATGGATGCAGTTGCGGTGTGACTGTTACAGGTGCAACCAACAACTTTCCATTTGTATTTAAGGCCCACTCCACAGAAGAAAACACTCATCTAACACTGCAAGCCAGGGTGGGTCATAGGCTATTATCTTGTTAAACTGATGAGATGATAGTCCTGTTAATTTAAAAAATACATTGAGATATATATAGAGTTCGTATGTTAGCATGTATGTAGAGGACAGAAATTGAGATCAGGTGTCCTTTGCTATTGCTCACCAGCTTATTTTTGAGACAGGTCTATCAGTGAACATGGAACTCACTAATTCTTCTAGACTGGCTGGCCAGTGAGCTCCAGAGACCACCCATGTCTGTCCATTGGTGCTGGGGTTACAGGTGTATGCTGCTGCTACAGATTGGTGTTGGGGGGGGTCTTTACTCAGGTCCTCTGGGTTGCACGGCAAACATTGTTCTGAGTCATCTCCCCAGATCCCAGAACCCAGTTTCTTAAACCCATAAGGGATCACTGTAACTTAACATTGGGGTTGTGAAAAATTTGGTGGCAGTAGGTTTCTGAGTATGCAATGATCACAGCCTAATTCAAAATCAAATGTAATGGACGTGAGGTGTTTCTGGCAGTGCTCATCCTGCAGTACCCCACGACCTCACAGGCACCTCTGTTCTGTACATGAAACATGACTATGCTGTACTGTCCATGCCAGCACACCATGTGACACCAACAATTCTGCTCAGACGTGAGATTACTGTATATAATGAGATACAGCATGTTTAGTACAGAGCTCCGCTTCTACAGAAACATTGCGATTTAATTATGGACAGCCAGGGACTTAGTATTTTATCATTGTTACATCAAGTTGGGGTTTCTTTGGATTGGATTGTGTTGGAATGCTTGGTTAAGTTGCTTACTTGGCCTTGAGTTGCTGACTAGATATTCATAAAACATCAAATGAAGTTTGTCCTGGGATTGTCTTCTAACAAGTTTTTTAAATGGTCCGTTATTCTACCATCTCAGACTACATATTTATGTAAAGTCGTATATTCAGCATTGGCAATTAAAATCAAAATACTGATCAAGTCTAAAAACGATTCAAAAGTAACCTTTATTTGCCTGATGCAATTGTCTCAGAGGCTTATTGTTTCTAGTTCCTTCTGAACTCTGGCTGACTGGTTCAACTCAGCTGTGCTGACTCAAACTCCTAAGCTGACTGATTCAATCTGGCTTCTCTCAGCTTGTCACTGAATTGCTCCATTTGGCCTCAAACTAACTCTGGTAATTTGTTCTAATCTTATGGCTCTTTCTCATTCTCTGGCTTCACCTACCTCTGCTGGCCTGCACTGAACTGCATGACCTCAGGAACAAACTCAACTCCACTGAGCTGTACTCACTGCACTGACTCCCAACTCACTCTGTGACACTGCAATGAACTGACTGGACAGAACCGACTGAACTGAACTGGCCTGACTTCCAACTCCCTTCTCTTCCCGATCTGCTCTTAAACAGTCCCCCTTTCCGGCTTGTTCTTGTGAGAGGCAGCATATCCTATCTGTCTCATCCTGTCAAATACTTTTCTAATTTGTCACTGTTTCATTAGTATGCTAATAAATAGTAAAATGTATACATCATGTTGGTTACTTTTCTGTTACTGAGCTGAAACACCATGACCAGGGAACTTAAGGAAGAGAGTTTATTGTAGCTTATGCTTCCACAGGGATGAGTTCATGGGGCATGGAGGTACAGCAGAAAACAGCCAGAACGGCAGCAGGAATAGGAAGCAAGGAGAACAACCTAGAAGTGGGATGAGGCTTTAAACTTCAAAGCCCCTCCCACTCCCTACAAGTGATATACCTCCTCCAGCAAGGCTGCACCTCCCTCTATGAAACATCTTCAAACACTACCACCGCTTGGGGTCCAAGGGTTCAAGAGCCTGAACCTATGGGGGACATTTTTCAGTCAAACACACACACACACACACACACACACACACACACACACACACACACACACACACTTTTTAAAAAAAACTGTATCATTAGAAATATTAGGCTTAACATGCACAAAGCCAAGAAACCAACAATGCCAGATAGTGAATTTCTATCACACTGTCTTTTGAATACCCAACAGGAGGAAACACAATTTTAAAAAAACCAAAATTATGGGACTGGAGAGATGGCTCAGTGGTTACGAGCACCAGCTGCTCTTCCAGAGATCCTGAGTTCAATTCCCAGCAACCACATGGTGGCTCACAACCATCTGTAGTGGGATCTGATGCCCTCTTCTGGTGTGTCTGAAGACAGCTACAGTGTACTTATATACATAAAATAAATCTTTTAAAAAGTATAATTATCAGTGTCTGATTTGTATACCTATTTCATACTCCTATACACCCAGGTTCTCAGGTGGGGCTTTGGGTATAGCTCCATTGGCAGAATGCCTTCCTAGTATGTACAAATCCTTGGTTTCGATCCCAGCACTGCACATAAACCAGAAGTGGTGGTGCACATCTGTAATCCCAGTACTAGGAGGTAGAGACAGTGAGCTAGAAATTGTCTTTCAAGGTTTTTTTTTCTTTATTGTAAATTCTTGGACAAAGAATTATATTATTATTATTGCGGAAGACATTTAAGAAGTCCTTAGAGGCATTTTTGTGAAGGACTCAGAGAGACTTGATCAACTGTCAACTATCAAGTTCACTTGATAAAGTCTTTGCTGAGTAGGCTAGTTTCTGCTGCCCTTATCTTCAGAGCATTCAGAAATGTCCACAAAGTACTCCTTCAGGTCACGGCTCAGTCAACACACTGAGGTTGATACATCTTTTGCTGAGTGCATGATTTCTTTTATATGTAGAAAGTATGTGAACAAAAGGACGTGAAACTAAACTTGTAAGGGAACAGGGGAAGGGAAGGGGAAAGGGGCAGATATGACCAAAACTGTAAGTACACATAAAAATGTAACAAGAGCCCTTGCTTTGTACAATTATATAGCTAACAAACATGTTATAACTCTAAATAAGTTTAACTTCTTTTTGTTACAAGTACTTTCTTAAACAAAGTTCAGTAAATTATCTATTATTTTGATTTTTTAAATTAACTGTTAGGAGAGCATTAATATTATATCTAATGAATAATTCAGCCTCCTTTTCAGTATTTAACCATATGCTTCTACATTAAACAAATGATGTCTCTGTGATTAAGCTCATTTTATCATGCTAAGGATGTATATGTATGCATTTCTCTCTCTCATTAAGTTTATGTCAAGGCTGCAGAATTGTTCAGTGGTTAAAGAACACTTGCTGCTCCCACTCCTAACCACCACAAATTCCAATTCCGGGAGATTCTGATACCCTCTTCTTCCTCTGATGTACATTGTACACATACATCCAGGCAAAAACCACTTATATACATAAGACAATAATTCCTTTTTAAAATCTTAGAAAATGTCAATGGAGATGGCTTAGAAATCTTAGAAAATGTCATAGTGGTGCAGGCCTTTAGTACTATTTATTACCCATGAGACCAAGGCAGGCAGGTCTCTGAATTCAAGATGATTTCAAAATCAGCCTGGTCTACAAAGCCAGTTCCAGGCCAGCCAGGGCTGCCAGAGCTGCATAATGTGAACTTGTCTTTTTTTTTTTTTTAAAGGTGTTAATGCTAATGGTGGTACACATCTGTAATCCTAGCACTCAGGAGGTAGAGAGTCTGAAGGTCAAGATTATTCCTAGCAATATAGAGAATTCAAGCCACCCTAGACTAGAGAGCTTTTGTGAAAAAAGAGAAAGAAAAATGGGGGTGGGGAGCTGGGGTAGTAAAATGGCATAGCTATTAAAATGCTTACTGCGGGAACTTCACAGCCTGAGTGTGAGCCTTGGAATTCACATTGGGGGAGAGAAGACACTACCCACTGTGCTCACATTGTAAGACGCTCTCTTCATCAGTGGTCATTTTCTCTTCTCGGGGAGTCTGAATCAGCCATTTCTATCTGCTCTTTGATTAGGTTATCTCATGCTTTTTGTTTTTGTTTTGTTCTGCCTTTTTTTTTTTTTTTTTTTTTTTTTTCTTTCCCAAGACAGGGTCTATGTTGCTTGGTTGTTCTGAAACTTGCTTTGTAGACTAGGCTGGCATCAAACTTAGAGATCTGTGTGCCTCTGCCTGCTAAATGCTGGGATTAAGGTATGTGTCACCACTACCCAGCCTAACTCATTCCATTGCTGTTTAAGATTTTTAATTCAGATTTTGATTATACTTGTTTTAAAATGGGTTCTATTTCACCAACTTCCAATTCTATCAGTATTTTCCTTACATTTTTTCTATTCCCCTTTTTAGTTTGACTTTCTATTTAAGCATCACTTGAACTACATCCAGATGTTTTATTAGCTAGTATGTAGTCTCTTTAATTCCAGAGTTATTAAAGATTTAAAATTTCTTTTATAGTCGAGCTGAGCGTAGTGGCCCATGTCTATAATCTCAGCTACTCAGGAAGTTGAGGTAGAGTTAGGAGTTGGACTGGAGCCCATCTAGGCATTTAGTAAGATTCGCTCTAGGTTATTTCTAGAATAAACAAACACATGATTTCTAAGTTAGCAGCCCTGCAGTAAAATTGTTTATACAATTACCGATCACTTAGCAATTGTCCTATAAGTGCTTATAAAAGTGGATGTTTGGAGCCGGGCAGTGGTGGCGCACGCCTTTAATCCCAGCACTTGGGAGGCAGAGGCAGGCGGATTTCTGAGTTCGAGGCCAACCTGGTCTACAGAGTGAGTTCCCAGACAGCCAGGGCTACACAGAGAAACCCTGTCTCGAAAAACCAAAAAAAAGAAAGTGGATGTTTGGCTTTTTCAGGAATTCATGTAGTATTTGTATTCTATTATTCTCTTTACATCCTCAGAAGCACTTTTTGTTCAACTAATGTCATTGATGAGTGACAATACTTTAAAAAATGCTTTTTATGTGAATTGGTGTTTTCCCTGCATGTGTATCTGAGTGTTGATCTCCTGAAGCTGGAGTTACAGTTGTGAGCTGTTATGTGGGTGCTGGAACTTGAACCTGAACCCGGATCTTCTGGAAGAACAGCTGGTTGCTCTTAACTGCTGGGCCATCTCTCCAACCCCATGATCAATATAGTGTAATCCTTTAGTACCTCCTATAACTTCTTATAAGTGTTGAATATCAGTGCTCAGATATTTCAGCTATTGGTAATTTTTGTAACTCTATTGCTTTTATTGATTTTTTAAAACTTCATTTCAGACATTTCTAATACTAAGAGTTTAACTTCTTGGTATATTTTCATATTTGGTCAACATTTTACCAGTAACTGTTATGTGCAAGATAATGATGCACCTTGTTTTTACTTTTATTTTTTGTGCTTATTCATTTGTCTTAGGAACATTCAGTAAACGGCAGCTTGCTGCCTGTTTATTCCAGGTAGCTCTTGAAAACAGGCTATTTTATTTATATTTAATTAACATTAAATTAATACTAAGACTTACTCAGGGAAGAAAACTCAAGTTACACTGCTACCAGACTCTGACTTTGTCTGAGAGTGTATTCCTGTGTCTCTTACTGGCCAACAGTTCTATCACAAGTAACTTTTCAGTAAGGACACAGTAGGGATTGACTTGACCTTCCATAAATACCAGATTTAAGGCAGTGCGCTTTGTATGGCTGCCCTCTAACTACTAGATTCCAGACATGATTTTAGTGGGAACAGCTTCCCCAGAAAGGCAATGAAGGTACAGTTTTAGTGTTAAGGAAATAAGGGCCATGTAGGCTGTCAGGTAAGATTGTTAACGCCTTGTCCACTTACCAATGTTTTAACCAGCAGGCATCTGACACAAAGGGTGCCATAGACACAGCCTGGGTAGCAAAGAAGGGATGTGAGAACAGCTCAAAACCCAGCAGACAGGAAAGACAGGAGCAGGGGAAGCTCTGCTGTGGGCTAAATTTTTGACTAATTCTGTTTTGGGAGCCTAAGTTGGGTACTTGGGAAAGCATTTGAGATGGGATCAAAACTTGGAGTCAGTGGATGGCTTTAATGGTGTAAGTGCGGCATATGGCAGCAACTGGGTGGACGTCTCGACAGCCATGTTTTCACTTTTTTAAAATCTACTTTGGCTTGCCCAACACCCATCTTGTGGTTAAGGTTTCACTCAGGAGAGCTACCCTGAAGCAATGAGAACTTTGAACTATCCCTACTATTAACGTGATGCAACAGGTTCAAACTGTGGTGAGTACAAAGTCAAAGAAAGTAGGGCTGCTGGGCGTGGTGGTATTCATCTCAAGACCATGGAGCACACATTTAAAGGAGTAAGAGGGAAGACAGGATTGACTCTGTAACTCAACTTGCATTTTAAAAGTTTTAACTAAACACAAAACAAAACCGCACTTCAAAAGTACATGAATATAAAAGACAGAGCCAGGCAGAGAGGAACACATGTATACACCAAGTATTCAGGAGGCTGAGCCAGGAGGGACACTGAGTTTGAGGCCAGCAGAGGTTGCATAGGACCAGACCAGGCAGAGCTGACCCTGGCTTAAGAAAACAAACAGTAATTAGCCCCTAAAGGTGCTTGCCTCTCAGCAGCTAACGCCCTAGCACCACTCTGACTTACTCAACCCAGCCATATGGTCTCAAATGAAATTACAACCAAGGGCATGACTTGCAGCTAGGCTTTCTGGATACTCTAACTTCAAGTAAAGACCAAATAAACTCACAAATTATTTATCACTAGAAATTCTTAATCCCTAGAGTCTGGAGTGAAACATGCTACCATCTTAACTCTCTAATCTTTTTAAGATCTTTGGAATGTAATTTTAGTCAATTAGGTTTTTGGTCTTAAATGCCTAGGGTAGTGGTTCTCAACCTCTTTGGGGGTTGAAAGATCCTTACACAGGGGTCACCTGAGACCACTGGGAAACAGATATTTACCATACGTATCAGTAGCAAAATTAGTAGCAATGGAAATAATTTTATGATGGGGCTCATCACAACTTGAGGAACTGCAGCATTAGGAAGGTGGAGAACCCATTGGCCTAGAATGTAAAGCCACCTTTCTCATTGCCACGACACAAGAAACTGGAAGGTTTATTCTGGTGTACAGTCCATAAAGGCAGGGAAAGCGTGGCGGTAAGGGCATGGGACAGCAGGTCACATTGTGTCTAACCAGGACAGGAAGAGAAGCCAGGCAAGGCATGGTGGGACTTGAATCCCAGCATATGGGATTCAGAAACATGTAGAACTGTGTGGTGTCCACCTGGTCTATATAGCTTATTTTTTACACAGGGATCCTATCTCATAGTGGAGCCAATGACTCCTGTCCTCCAGCAGTGAGACTCCACCTCCTAGAGCTTTCACAAGCCCACAAACCGCCTAAGAGCAAGGCGTATATAACTTGTTGTAACTACACAAAGTGCAACTTAGCATTCTGACAATTACTTGTGCCCTTGGCTATTTGTTCAGCTGTACTTTTTACAATTGCAAATTTACAATTTTACTCAGCACTAAGTATATTTAACATCTATGAAACTAGAATCAAACAACTGATAGATGAATTTAGCCATGGAGCAATTTCAGCTTTACCATTTACCGGGCTTTTACAGTCATAGCTGTACTCTCTACTATGCCTGGAAAGTCTTGAAAATCCCCAAGAACAGATTCCAAAGTTATTGTTCTTTCTCTACACTGTACTAACGAAGAATTATAAAATATGTATTTGTTCTAAATTAGACATCTTAAATTTTTTTTTTTGCAGGTTTGTTTACATGTTAAGGTGTATACAGAAGTCAAAAAACTTGACCTCAAGTTTCTTTCGGTTGCTCTCCACCCGAGGCAGGGTCTTTTGGCTGAACCTGCAGCTCCCTAAGATTCCACGTTTTCCCAGTACTGCAATTACAGACGGGCCATCATTGCTGCCCAGTGTTTACATGAAAGCAACAAATACTCAACTCACTGAGCCAACTCCTAACCACAGGGATCTTTAAATTTTTGTTAAGAGCATGTTGAATAAATAAACACTATAACTAACCATAGGAGTGGTCACACAGCTATAACCCCAGCATTGAGGAAGCAGAGAAAGGAATACTACTTTCCAAGTTCAAGACCAGCCAGGACTATGTAACATACCCTTTCTCTTAAAAAAGAAACATTAGTTTTCATTTGTTTTTGTTTTATGGAGGTACTAGAAATCCAACTTAGGGCCCTGCACGCTAAGTAGCATTCTATCACCTACCTTTTTCTTGGGGAAGGGGTTTTTTTGGCAGGGTTTCTCAGAGATCCACCTGCCTTTACCTTCTGAGTGCTGGGATTACAAGCATGCACCACTATCACAGGACTTACATACCAGAACCTGTTTACTTTTTATTTTCAGACAAGTCTCAAACTTCTTTGTCGTGCTCAAAGGACTTAACCTCAGCTCTTCTTTTCTGGCTGTCCTGGAACTCACTCTGTAGACCAGGCTGGCCTCAAACTCAGAAATCCACCTGCCTCTGCCTCCCAAGTTCTGGGATTAAAGGCGTGCGCCACCACTGCCCGGCAACCTCAGCTCTTCTTGATGAGCCTCTCAAGTAGTTGAAATTATAGGTCTATGAAAGCACACACTCTTCCACATCAAAAAATTACTATTATTTAACAGATTTTCAATATAATAGCCTTTATAAATTTGCTTAAAATAAACCATTTTAGGAAATTACCAAATCATCTAAAAAGATGTATTTCAGAAATGTATTTATTCTAATTTTTGGCTCACTTTTCTGGTAAGCATTAGTTTACAAAATACACAACAGAAGGAACTTGAAGGTGTCTTTTACAACTCACTTATGTTATTGCTTTCCACAATATATAAAGGTAGCCCATTTACAGAATATAGATTTACCTCTGGTATCCAATGAGCCATTCTTAAAAACCAAATAATTTTAAAATGTTATCTGGCAAAATACAAACATCCCTGATTATTTCAGTTCAAGCTCAGGAAACTAAGCATCTTTATTATTCCTAAACTACAAAGTAATTTTTACACACTTAAACTGTGCTTATGTTCCAATACTAATACAACTAGTACATATGAAAGTTTTTTTCCTGTATATTATCTCCATTACTGTTCAGTGTGCAGCTCCTAGAAAGCCAGAAGTCATATACCTTAGACCAGACGTTAAAAATAAACCATATCAGATTAACAGAATCACCTAAGACACAGAAACCAGATTCTAGCTACTTCATTACTAACAGATGCCGTCCACATGAACACACAATCATTAAAGAACTGACCATGGCTCTCTAGTCTTCTCCACATTCTTCTGAAATCTGCAAATACAAAAACCACCTGGTTCTAGATATAAACTTTAACTTCCCTATTTATAAAAATGTGTACTAAACTATGAAAACTACTTGGTTGTAGTTTACTTTGAATAGTAGCGAGGAGCCAACTTACAAGACTTAGTTATGACTTCAGGGTGGGGGAAAAAAAACACAACTTCTTGAAAAGGTAAAATAGCTTAAAGCATTTAATATCTAAACAAATCAGTCTGTTCATAGTAGTCACAAAATATGCTTAATATAGAAACCAACATGTTTTAAGAAAGTGTAAATTGCATTTTACCTCAAAACATAAATTAACCTGCTTAAGAATCCGCAGCGGTCAAAATTATGGTGAATTTTAAACAACTTCAGAATAAAATAACAATAAGTACTTTGTACTGCTTTATATCTTTAAAAAAAAAAGTTTACAGCTTCTCATGAAAATAGTTTGAGGCAACTACTTTTATTCTTCAAAAGATGTTCAACATTCTTAAAACCTTACGTTGTATATTTTCACACATTCAAATACTATGGTCCCCTTTCTTTTATGTGATTTAATCAAGTTAGAAAAAAAAAGCATGGTAGACAACTTAATACATTTCTACCAAATTGGTAGTAGTACAAAAATTTTAAGATTCTACAGAACTACACATCGTACCTAGTATATCATTAAAAATAGAAGACAGTATTTTTTTCAGCAAATAAAACAGCACACTGGTATGCTGTCAATGTATACCCTTTAATATGCACTGTCATTCATAAATTATTTACAGCTCTACTTTAGTGAAGAGAACTAGAATTTAATTTTTCTGCAAAACTGGAAAAAAGCAATAGAAAATCTGTGAAAGCCAGTGTTTATATAAAAGCCAGTTTTTCTCTTCAAACACCAGATACTGGATGCAGTGATAACTTGGAGAAATTACAGTAATTCTTGAGGATGTTTCAGTGCTGGAGGTAAGTTTACAGGTCTTGATTCTTCATCGAGGAGTACTAGATCTTCTATCTCATTGCCTCTATACTTCCTTTTACAGATCTTTACCACCACCTTCTTCTTGAGAAATAACTTAAGTGCTTCTCTCGATGCAACTGCTTTTGCATTTTCTTTGCTTTTTCCACAGCCAGTGCCCAAATACACCGACTTACACCTCAATTCACAAACAATACTTTCTTGAGAGCTCTTATTTTGAGGCAGATCTGCCAGTTCTTTCAGTGGGACAAAAAATACATCCAGTGTTGCTTTCAGAGCCTCAACAGCTGCATTTAGCAGCTCTCCATGATTCACACTGGGGCTAAAGCCACCGACTGCTACTAACTTCCATGCCACTGTTTTATACAGTCTATTGAAGAAAGGTTGCTTCTGTTTTATATCCTCATTGGTTAACTTTCTACAAGTGAATTTGACAGAACTCTCACTGGACTGTGAGGTACTTTTAGAAGGCAACTGTGAAGTGCTACTCTGAGAACTACCCTTAGAAGCTAGCTGAGACATGCTTCCTAAGGAAGTGCTTTTGGAAGCCACAGATCCACTGCTCTGGGAGCTGCTTTTGGAAGCTAACAGTGATGCAGCTACCTGAGAAGTGCTTTTGGATGTCAGCAGTGACGTATTTGTTGAACTGCTCTTGGGAGTTAGTAAAGAGGAGCCTGATGAGGAACTGTTTTTAGAACCTGATGAAATGTTTGCCTCTGAACTAGTTTTGGATGTTAACCCACTCGAAGCTGTCTCTGAACTAGACTTACAAGACAGTAATGGCAACTCTACTTCTGAGCTTCCAGAGGAACCCAACAAGGGCACCTCAATCTCTGAGCTGCTCTGAGAGGCTGAGATTGAAGAACCTTCCAAAGCACTCTTTTTAGGTGATCCACTCTGCTGTCTGGAATCAGTGGATTGGGTCATATGACTATTCATACTGGATTTCAACAGTGACGAAACAAATGATGCTGAACCATGTTTATCTGGAGCTTCTGGGTCAGAAGCTTTTCCGGCCCCTGCTGTTGTTACCTGAGAGGAATTGCTGCTGCTTTGGCTGCAAACAGATCTATCTCCTTCACTTGTGGAACTATTCTGATGGGAGACACTAGAGCTGCTCCTAGCTGAGCTCCCACTACTCTCTGATTTGGTGGACGACCCCTTGGACGCTGAACTGTTTTCTTGCTGAGCTGCTGAACGATCTGTTTTGGCAGATTTTTTTCCATGATCACGCTCAACCGAAGAATTGTTTTTTCCTTCTATAGCTCGTTTTTTGCATGGCTCTTCTACCCCTTCTAGAAAGAAGAAAAACACAGGTATTTTACTAGGAGTCCTACAGACATGTTAATCAACAAAACATTCATTTAAAAAGCACAGAGTGGGGTGGCAGCACACGCCTTTAATCTCAGCACTCAGGAGGCAGAGGCAGGCAAGACCTCTGAGTTTGAGGCCAGCCTGGTCTACAGAGCAAGTTCCAGGATAGGCTGGGCTACACAGAGAAACCCTGTCAAAACAAAAACAAACAAAGCAGAAAAAAATAATTCAGAACCAATAGTTTCTTTTAAATTATGGAACTTCATTAATATGTTAAAATGATATCAATTAATATGATTAATTCCTAATATTAAATTAACAGCATCAGACATTGGACTTGAAAATGTAAAACAGTTAAACTATCAAATTCAGCACCTAAAACAACAGACAGACACACAATTTAGCTTTAACATTCAACTAGATTAATACAGTATACACATTCTAGATTGTTAAAAGAAATTAGTAAGGACAGTAATTCCTAATTTTATCAAGCTTATTTTCTAAACTCCTATGTATGTTCACATCTATGATCTGCTAACCATTGCTACTCGATATCCCTCTTTTCTTCACCTTGGCAACCAGTTCGTCTCGTGTGGTATGGATTGGAGCATCTGTCACTTTGATGCCTTCAGCCATACTAAGAATTTTATCCATAACTTTTTGAGGGTACCTGAAAAAGAAGCAAAAGTCGCTCTCAAGACGTGTTTTTTCAAAATACTGGCAGTGTGAGGAATGCAGGCCGGGGGAGACTGCATTTCCTGGTCGCGATCGGCACTCGACAACTTTTGTTTCCGGAGATGCCAGAGAGAAATGCCCTAGGGCTCGGGAGGCGGGTCTGTGCCAGGGAACTTTTAAACTCAGGGTCTCCCGGGCCGAGGACCGTCAGCTAAGAGCCAACAACTCCATCTGCTGGGCACACAGAACCCGGACACCCGCCAACTGTGAGGTCGGGGCTGCCACAGACGCCCTTCTTGCCCTCGGAGGCCCGACAGTGCCACCGATTCCCGCGCTTCCCCAGCGGCCCTCCCCAGCGACCCTGGTCCCCGCGAGTGCTGCTCGCCCAGCGGCAGGGGGCGCGGACCAAGCCCGGCAGGCTGGATAGCGACGCTCCCTCACTCACCGGCACCCTAGGAAGACATGGTTTGCCCAGGCCATGGAGAAGGAGACGAGCTGCTGGAGCTGCCGACTGCGGGTTCCGCTCTCCGCGTCCGCAGCCTCCTCGGACGCCGGGACCAGGTCCCCGGCATTGCGAAGCAGAAACTCCCGGCGGTGGCGCCAGTGTTTGTCCGTCTCGCCCTCACAGCGAAGCGTCTCCACCCAGGCGGCTACCCGCGGGTTTTGGCTCAGGTACTCGGACACCTCCTGCGCCATGTTAGGAGCTGCGGGACGAGGAGAGCGCGAGCGCAGAGCCCAGGGCTAGGCGGCGAGCGGCCCTGTCAGCGCGGCCTGCACCGGCGGCCCTCCCGAGAACGCCCCTCCAGAAGCCCAAACACCAAACAACAGAACAAGGCGCCGACGAACCGCCCACTTCCGCCTGCCGCGGCCTCGCTCCCTTTTATAACCTCGCCGCGGCCGCGCGCTCGCGCGACCTTCCGGCGCGAGCACGTCCTTCCCAGGATGCTTTGCAGCGCCCAGCCGCCGGCGACTCAGCGGTTGCGCCCACCTGGGTCGGAGGGCGCGCCCAGCCGAGGCGGGGCCGAGGCGACTAAGGGGCAGGCGTGCCTCCCGCCCTGAAAGGGCGCGCAGCGCCAGTGCGGCATCCTCAGCGTTCCGCTGGCGCTTTGTGACGCCGCGCTCTGTTTCTGCCCCGGGCCCGGGACAGCGGGCGGAGCGCGGGGACCTGGCGGCAGCGTCGGAGTCGCCGCTCCGCCTGCGCGTCTCCGCCCTCGGACGCTCGCAGTCGCACGCGGCCAAAATAAACAAAAGCTGGCTTCCATGCCTGCGCCCTGCTTGAGAGCCGCTGTGGGCCGTGGACACGGAACCTAGTGTCCTGAGGCCCGGAAGTACTCCGGGCGTTTGGGGACCTGGGGACGTCTTGTGGGATAGAGACAATAAAAGTACCAAGCACGTGTGTAACTTAAACGACTAGCACAAGCGACTCCGGCTGGTTCTGGCCGGCTGCAGAAGCCAGGCCTTTGCGCTTGCGCCCCACGACCTGGCTTGGTTTCCGCGGTTTCTTAGGTTCCTGGTTCAACAATACCCGCTTCCTCTCCCTTAACGTTTGGTCCCCAAACTATAAACAACCTTGTGCCAACTGGTTTTAGCTGTTATCGCCGGTTGAGCCAAAATGGAAATGTATCGGCTTATCTCGTCCACCCGGCCTCTCAAGAGCAACTGTGCTTTTGCATTTTTAAAAAATTTATAGGCCGGGCAGTGGCGCATGCCTTTAATCCCAGCACTTGGGAGGCAGAGGCAGGTGGATTTCTGAGTTTGAGGCCAGCCTGGTCTACAGAGTGAGTTAGTTCCACGACAGCCAGGGCTACACAGAGAAACCCTGTCTCAAACCTCTCCCCCCCCCCAAAAAAAAAGTTTATGTGTCAATGTCTTTACTTGCATGTAAGTCGGTGCTACATTTGCGTGCCTGATGCCCTTGGAGGCAAGAGAGCAGTAGATCTCCTGGAGTTGAAGTGACAGGGATTTTGAGTGGCCTGTGGCTGCTGGGAATTGAACCCAGGTCTTGAAGATCTCCTTACTGTTGAGCCAACTCACCAACCTATAGATTTTTTTTTTTAAAGTTGCTGGAGTCCAGGTATATGTCTAATATTAATGAAATCAAAGCATGAGTGTAATAATATGAGATAGTGATAAATTATGTAATTGAATTTTCATTCAATAGATCTTTGCGTTTTGATGTGAAAAATGCTTAAATCAGAATAATCACGCAGAAATTCAGTCATTTTGTTACTAAACCTTGACAGCCATAGCCTGAGCCCCAACACTGTTCAGCTTCTATAAGCCACTTTAGTAGTGGGAAACAGGAAAGGACTTTCAAAGAGGGAAGGGGGAGAGAAATAGAAGAGAGGGATGGATACTCACTGACACCCATCCCACCCCACGGGAGTCTTTGGAGCGCTGAAATGAGATTCACATTTAAACAAAAGGCTAAGGATATGAGTCAACAAACAGTGGCCTGCCCACTATTGTCCAGGCCTGATTCTCCTGGGGCAAGGTGGCTAAACACTGGTTAAAACAGGAAATCTTGCTCTCTTACTCTCTTGTTTCTCTGCATCCCTTCCCCCTCTCCCCGTCTCTCTACGTGCTCAAGGCGGCCTATACTCTACTCTCTCACTGCCTTCCTCTGCCTCTACTACCTGCTTAACTCTCCTCCCCATGCCCTGAATAAACTCTATTCTATACTGAAAAAAGAAAAGAAAAAAGAACGTGAAATCTTTCTCAGGAAGACAAAATCCCCCATTAGCTGGAACCTTATACTTCTAAGATTTTTGGGGGAAATTCTCATTTCTCAGGGGTCCATTGTTTCAACGGTCTGATAATAGAGTAAGAAGCAAGAGCCTCTTTAAAATACCTTGTTGCTTGCCAGGCAGTGGTGGTGCATTCCTTTAATCCCAGCATTTGGGAGGCAGAGGCAGGCAGATTTCTGAGTTTGAGGCCAGCCTGATCTACAAGAGTGAGTTCCAGGACAGCCAGGGCTACATAGAGAAACCTTGTCTTGAAAAAACAAACAAACAAACCGAAAAAACCTTGTTGCCCCAAACCTTTAATCCCAGCAGTTTCTTTCTTTCTCTTTCTTTCTTTCTTTCTTTCTTTCTTTCTTTCTTTCTTTCTTTCTTTCTTTCTTTCTCTCTCTCTCTCTCTCTCTCTCTCTCTCTCTCTCTCTCTCTCTCTCTCTCTCTTTCTTTCTTTCTTTCTTTCTTTTTCTTGACAGGTGCTGGGATTAAAGGCGTGTGCCACCACTGCCTGGCTTACAACTAAGCTTTCAACAGTAAAGTTTTTTCTCTGCAGACCTAGTCTTGTTGTCTCTGTGATGGCCTGAAGCTGGTGATCCTTCTCACCTTCTCAGAGTGCAGGCATGGGCCTCCTCACTCGGCTTCACAGTTATAACAAAAGCAAACATTGTCTGAAAATGAGTATTTATTTGCAAAAGTTGGGTTCTTGATAGGGAATATGTATATATTTTGGTTTTAGATTCTTAAAAAGTTCCATTTAAAACCATGAAGTGAGATGGCTCAGTCCTCCAGGCTCCATCTCTGACCTCCACGTGCACCCCATCGCACCATGTACCCTCCTCCAAATACACATGCACACTACTAAAGAGATTTTTCACTCAATAGAGTTTGATTACAGTTCCCCCATGATGTAATTTTTTAATATGAAGATTCAAGGTATAGGCCATAGACCACAAAGTTGAGAATAACATACATTCAACAGAAAAGAAAACTCAGGATAGCATTATGATTTAAGTGTGAAATATTCCCCATAAGCCCATATGTCTGAATACTTGTGAAAGACCTCTGAGCTCGGGAGACCCTCACTCAAGTCTCAGGATGGCGCGACCCCCCCAAGAACTCATGAAAGACCGTCCTTGCTGCAATCACACGAGGTTTATTCGGGGGACCAGTGCACTGGGGTCGAGCTCATAACCTACGCAGAGGCAGAGGAGTTCGACCCTGAGCAGCTGAAGTCAGGGGTATTTAAGGAAAAAAACCACAAGAACAGAAAGAATTTGTGTTATGGGGAAGAACAGAATGTTCTAAGTTAGTCACAAGGCAGTTGCACAAACATTTTTGTGGTTAGCTAGTTCCTGGGACATTGTGCCTCTGGCCCTGGGGCCAGGCCAAGGTCACCCGTTTCTTAGGGGAAAGAACGCGGCCAGGTAGGGATTGGCCAAGCATGCAATTTCAGTCCTATTTCTGTTTCTGGCTCCAAGTGTGCTAGGGGTCTAACTTTCCTCATAAGGGGGTCAGGTCTTTCATTCCCCACTTCTTCTAGTGCCTAGTTCTAATCTTAGAACTATATTTCTGTATCGTCATAGACCTGTTTGTCAAGTTCCCCCAAAGCCTGGTATTGCTGTCTTAACATTAGAATCTGTACAGCACTTACTCATTCCCTGACAAAAGCTATTAATCCATTAACTAAACAGGGTCCAATAGTGAGCAAAAGGAATAAAATCAGCAGGGGTCCTGCTAAGGCAGAAAACAGACAGAGTCGTCATCCAAGGCGACTTGCTGAACCATGAACCATCCTTCCAACCACCCCTGTCCAGCCTCCCATTCTCTCTTGTGTCTTTCTAGCCTTTCTCTAAACTTGCTCATGGAGTCCCTAATGGCCCCTGAGTGATCAACATAAAAGCAACATTCTTCTTTTAAGGCTGCACATAATCCTCCTTCTTTCAGGAATAGCAAATCTAACCCTCTCCTGTTTTGTAGAACTACTTCTGATAGGGAGGTTAAGGATTCTTCCAGGCTACTGACAGACTTTTCTAAAGTTTGAAGGTACTCATTCATGGCCTCATGAAGCTTGCTCAATCCTCTCTCTAACTGCAGTGGTCCACTGACCAGGGCTGCAGTCTCTGTTCCTACTCCGGCCGCTACCCCTAGCCCAAGCATGACTGCTAGGGTCAAAGATATAGGTTCTCTTTTGAATCGAGTGGGTTGGAAATCATAATAGACTCGAGGAACAAGCTAGACCATAATACAAAAATCAGTAGACTGGTTGAAAACAGAAGTAGAGACACAAGGGGTTAATCCAGTACTGCATATCCACCATTTGTTATAGCCTGGCAAGCGGTTCAAAATATAGGGACCAAAAGTCAACAATAGGAGAACAATTAAGGTCTTAACAAGGTAAATATGAGAGCTGTTAACTAAGATGTTAAACCAAGACTTGAAACAGCCCTGACTCTTTCCTCTCTCTCTCTTCCACTTGACTAACCCTACTTACTCTCACCTTGGCAATTGAATCTTTAACAACCCCAGAATATACAAAAGCAACACTCTTCAGCTAAGGAAGCACATAGCCCTCCTTGCTGGAGGAAAAGTTAAGTCTAATCTCCTCCAATTACTTCTGATAACGAAGTCAGTGATTCCTTAAGATGACTGATGGTTTTTCCTTTGTAAGACCAAAGTTGAGGTCTTGGTGACTGCCCCAGCCACCCCGATCACAACAGAAGGGAGACAGTGAGTGCTGTCTAAAGGTACTACAAGCAGCCATGATAAAGGTCAAGAGATCCTGAGCATGAGCAGATTGTCCATCCTCTGTACCATCTAGCGGGGGTCTCTGGGGAGCAGGGCATCTGCAGGTTTCACATGAGAAGCGTACACCCAGGCCTCAATACCGTCTTCCTTGAGGACTGTGGGAGTAACTAGCAGTGCCAGGAAGGGTCTCTTTTATCTGGGTTCCAGCGACTGTGTCCGATGTCTCTTTACATAGATCCTGTCACCAGTCTGGAAGCAGTGAGGGGTCTCTGGCACCCCTGGAGCATTTAAGGCAGACAGTTTGGGTCAAATCTCATGCTGTGGGATACCTCTTGGGAGAGCTCAGTGTACACCAAGGGAGTTGGGGTACCACACAGGATCTCAAAAGGGGTCAGGTTAAAATGGTAGGGGGTGTTTCGAACTCGGAACAGGGCCAAAGGGAGGGGCACCACCCAGTCCGAGTCAGCCTCCAAGGTCAATTTAGTTAAGGTCTTTCTACCTGCCCTGAGCTTTGGAGACAGTACTCACAATGAAGTTTCCAATCTGTCCCTAATACTTTTGCCACCCCCTGGCTTACCTGACAAAAGCAGAACCATTATCTTATCCACTTGCCTTGGGCACTCTAAACCTCAGGGAAATTTCTTCTTGGAAACCATGGCAGCTGCTTCCAGCTTGGTGGGGAATGTTTCAGCCCATCTAGAGAAAGTAGCTGTGAACACCTGAAGGTATTTGTAACCACATTTTCCTGGCTTAAATCGACCTCTCAATATACTCTAGGCTGTTCCCCCTAGGTCTTTTGTTCTGTTTATTCTTGGCTGCATAAGCACTCACTTGCCAGCATATTTTACATTGTCCTACTATCTTTCTGGCCCAGAACCTGAGTCTTATATACTCTAGGTCCCTTAACTGCTTGGACATGGACAAGCTTTTTATTCCATAAATGAGTCCATCTGTGCATTTGGCCTAGTAAGTCTTTTGCTTGCTTGCTTTCTTCCTGATGTCCTGGGCATGAATAATACTCACGGTTACTGGCTTCATTGGGATATCTAAGAGATCCAGGATTTGTTTGTTTCCTCTGGTGTGAGCAGTCCTCTCTCTTAGCATAGTGGATGTGGCAAAGGCATACCTGTTATCCCTATAGATGTTGATTTTCTTGCAGGCTCCAAGTTCTAAGTCCTTGGTGGGGGCAGTTAAGCTCCACTTCCTGTGTTGATGTGTCAGGGGGTAGAGGTTCCGCCCAGATGACGATTGTGCTGTCCACCACAGCAGCGCCTGCTTGTCTCTGACCTTCACAGAGAAAGCTGCTCCCGTCTGTAAACCAGGTAGCCTCGGCTTTTGGTAGGGGTCAGTCAGAGAGGTCTCTCCTTTTGGGCCAGCTTATTGTGGCCCGTTGGGCAGGAAATGTATCTGGGCCCCTATTTTGAAGAGTATGTCTCACCCCAACAGAGGGTAGGGACAGTCTGGAGTAACCTTAAATGAATGGGATACCCAACCCATCCCTAGGTCCACTGTTCTTCGGGTAGTCCATGAATACATTTTGGTGCCAACGGCTTCTTGGACCAAAGATCTTTTCTTGAAATGGGGCCATCAGCTTGGAGGATGAGTGTTGAGCCCCTGTGTCCACCAAGAATTGAGTGGGTTTCTCCTCCACTCTCAGAGTTACCCTGGGTTCAGGGAGAACGTCTCCCCTAATCACTGTCTTCACTCAGAGCTAACACCTTTTGCTGCTTAAGGGCGCTTTTCTCAAGGCCTGGTGTCGCATCTCCCTCGACCGGCAAGAACGACGCAACCACTAAGATCTTCGCCAAGCGGTTTATTCAGGTCCCTTGTGCAGCAGCTTCTACCCTTCTCCCCAGCCTACCCCGCAATATATACAACAATCATCACCAATAGTTAAATGCCACGTGGAGCTAGTAGATAGGTTGCCCAACTGTGATGTCAAATGGCGATATCAGGCACAGCCATAAATGGACTTGTTTATCACTAGGTGAGCAGACGTGACAGCAGGGAACCAGCGCCATCTATAGGGCGCGGTACATGGAGCTAGTAGATAGGTTGCCCAACCATGATGTCAGATGGCGATATCAGGCACAGCCATAAATGGACTTGTTTATCACTAGGTGTGCAGACGAGACAGCAGGGAACCGGCGCCATCTTTAGGGTGCGGTACATGGCTTGCTACAGTTCCCCCTTTTTTGTTAAAATAAACAGCAGAGCACGGGCACCGACACACTGTGATCCTAATAGAGCATCCTCTGTCTTAGGTCGATCCTACATCCCTGCTGCCTTACCCGTCATTGAGTCACCTTGTCATACTCAAGGAGCTCTGTCTTAGGTTGGTCAGCGGGAGAGGAAAG
>CM052719.1:35165359-35194415 GCA_028551405.1 Uromys caudimaculatus
CCTTTTTTTTTTTTTTTTCTAACTTTTTCTGTGTTTAACTGGATGAATCTGTCCGATGTTGAAAAACAAAAAAACAAATAAACAAACAAAAAAACCCGTCATCAGTCAGTTTCAGTCTTAAGAGCACAGAACACAAAACAGAACAGTTCGCCCCAGCTCACCCCTGCCACGGGCGGCCAGCGCATACAACCAACAACCAATACACAGCTCGTCCCTGCCATGGACGCAGAACAGATTTGTCCCTTCTATGGACGTAGAACACTTTCCCAGCCAGCTGCAGCTGCGCTGGGTTACAGACAACTCAGATTCTGCCACCCCCGCCACAGGTGGCAGGTGTAACCAAAGAGTTTGTCCCTTCCACAGACTCAGAAACCAGGTGGCCCTGCCACATCGGCAGAAGCCAGATACTCAGGCAAACTGAGGGTCCAAGGCGTCCCTCGGTCCCTCCGTGGCCACGGCGTTCAGGTGTGTTCACCACTAGACAGGCGGCACGAAAAGTGCCCAGACAGATGGCACCAAAGTGCCCAGACAGGCAGCCCAGAGGCCTACAGGTGGCACTGAAGTGCCCAGAGGCTTGCAAGCAAAACCGTAAGTAGGCGCCACAAAAGAGGAAGAGGACAGAAAACAGACAAAGAGGGAGACAAACAATACCTGCTCGAGCGTAAAGTCAAACTTAGGGGAGTAGATATCGTCTATCCCATCGTCAAAGTCGCAAACAAGACAAAACAGATACTGAAAATACACAAAGACTGACAAGGGCCAGTTTCCACCAAGACAAGCAAAACCAATTCAGAAATCCAGACGGCCAGGAGGACCATGTCCTCTCCGGCACCCCGACGGGAATCTCCCAGGCATCCCTGGGGTCCCTCCAGACCTCCTGGGACGTCTCCCAGGGTGACAGTCGGTGGTCCCCTAGCCCTTCAGCGGATCACGCCCCCAGCCTCTACCCGAGACTGGGAGATCATCATCCCCTTACAGAGGCGCGAGCGACTGCAAACCAGACTGTGTGCAAACCAAAAATACAGATTCAGACTATACTCTAGCCGGCATAGACAACAAAAATACAGACAGACAAACAGAATCTCACCTCCAAGTAGGTTTTTGGAGATGAGGGTGGTTGCAAATCCCAGACGAGCCCCCAAATGAAAGACCTCTGAGCTCGGGAGACCCTCACTCAAGTCTCGGGATGGCGCGACCCCCCAAGAACTCATGAAAGACCGTCCTTGCTGCAATCACACGAGGTTTATTCGGGGGACCAGTGCACTGGGGTCGAGCTCATAACCTACGCAGAGGCAGAGGAGTTCGACCCTGAGCAGCTGAAGTCAGGGGTATTTAAAGGAAAAAAACCACAAGAACAGAAAGAATTTGAGTTATGGGGAAGTACAGAATGTTCTAAGTCACAAGGCAGTTGCACAAACATTTTTGTGGTTAGCTAGTTCCTGGGACATTGTGCCTCTGGCCCTGGGGCCAGGCCAAGGTCACCCGTTTCTTAGGGGAAAGAATGCGGCCAGGTAGGGATTGGCCAAGCATGCAATTTCAGTCCCTATTTCTGTTTCTGGCTCCAAGTGTGCTAGGGCTCTAATTTTTCTCATAAGGGGGTCAGGTCTTTCACTTGGTCCCTAGCTTACAACACTATCTGGAGAGATTGAGGACCCTTGAAAAGGAGGTGGAACCTGGGGGAATCACTGAGCATTGGACCTTGAGAATTACAGCCTGACTGGGCCTCCAGTTGGCCTCCCCAATTCCTGTTTTGCTAGGAGTTAAGAGGTCCTGGCTGTACAATTATGTCTCCATGGAGCTGCCTGCTGCCATGTTTTTCCCACTGTGATGGACTATGGGTCAATGTATATCCGTTAAGTTGTGTTTCTCCATACTGTCATGGTGCAGAGAAGTGAGCACAGAAGAGAGTCCTTATGCCATGACCTACCACAGTGCTTTAATAAATAGTTACGCCATTTTCTCCCTTCCCTTCTTCCAGCCCCACTCAAATCCCTCACCTCATACCTTCCCAAGATTCCTCTTTTCAACTCCTTCCATGCCCTCCCCCATTCTGAAATTGATAGCCTCTTTTCCCCAATTATTACTGTTACATGCATATGCACAAGACGTGTTTTATAGCAAGAGCATGCTTTGTGTTAGAAGCAGTAGCCAACTCAGAGAAAAACTGGTATTGATAGTTGTCTTACTTAATGTTTTATTGCTATGAAGAGACACCATGACCACAGCACCTGCTTGAGTATTTTTTTTTTTTTCGAGGCAGGGTTTCTCTGTGTAGCCCTGGCTGTTCTGGAACTCACTCTATAGACCAGACTGGCCTCGAACTCAGAAATCCACCTGCCTCTGCCTCCCAAGTGCTGGGATTAAAGGTTCACAGCAACTCTTATAAGGAAAGTATGTCGCTGGGGCTTGTTTACAGTTTCAGAGGTTTAGTTCGTTATCAGCATGGCAGGAATCACAGCAGCACAAAGGTAGGTATGATACTGGAGGAGTAAAGAATTGTACATCTGGATCAGCAGGAAGAGAGAAACTTTGGGTCTGCTTTGTGCTTTTAAAATGCCAAAGCCCACCTCCAGTGATACACTTCCAACAAGGCCACATCTACTCCAAAAAGGCCCCAAGTCCTGATCCTATCAAAAGGCGCCACGCCCTCTGGGGGCCATTTTTATTCAAACCACCACTTTTAGAGATGGCATTTATTGGCGAGTTGAGCAAAAGAATTTCTGTTGGAGTGAAGGCATAAAGGACCTTTAATAGAACAAGACGGGAAATTGTATATTAGAGTATATTAGCTAGACAGCAGAAGAAGGAAATGGAGTTTTAGTTGGAAAACAGAGAAGAGAGAGGAAGGTCCTGAAGCTCATGGGTAACCGAGTGTGGTGGGGCAAGCCTTTGATTTCAGCACTCGGGAGGCAGAGACAGATCTCAGAGTTGGAGGTCAGCCTGGTCTACACAGAGTTCCAAGCCAGCAAGGCCAGCTTCTGAAATTAAGGCGAGAGTGGCTTGAATGTGGTTTACAAATGCTGGTTGGTAGATCTAAGAGAAGATGTGAAGACCCTAAAGAAAAACTGGGTAACAAGTTATTCAGAAATACAGGGGGCATCAATGTGGGATGCAGGTGGATTGTTGTTAGAGAACTCCACTGCTTCCTGCTATTCCTCCTCCCCTCCTCCCTCCCCTTCCCCTCCTCTTTCTCCTCTCCCTTCCCCCTCCTCTCCCCCCCCCCATCTTTCCTTTTTAGAACTCAGGATATAGTCCAGTTTCTCTAATTTCAAAGGAACAAAACAGTGTTCCAGCTAGTTTTCTGCCACCATGACAGAGAATGAGAAAATCGAGTTAAACGGAGGAAAGGTTGATGGTTTCCGTCAGTGTTTCCTTGTCACTCTCAGCCTGGAACAGCCCGGAACATCAGACACAGAGTACAGGTGAAGAAAGTCTACTTGCTTCATAGGTGCTGAGAAACAAAGAAAGGAAGAGCCTGGGGTCTCCGAACGTTCTTCAGGGACGCGTCCTCTCTGATGACCTCCCTTCCTTCAACTTGGCTTCAACCCCGAGAGATTCTACCACCTCCCAGTAACACCGTCAGTGGGAGCCCAAGCCTTTATGGCACATGAGCCTTTCAGAGACTCCAGATCACGCCATAGCAGAAGGGTTTATAAATCTGGAGGTGGGAAGTCGGGATGGAGTGGAGACCGGAGTGTGCAAGCTGGAGCTGAGAATGCTTGGAACGGACATTCCGGAAAGCGGAAAAGGAAGTTGTTCAGATAAACAACTTTCAAGTGGCCACTCTTTAACAAACTGTAAAGCACAGATGCATGGAATAAACGAATGTTTCAGAAAAATGAAAAAGCATAAAAGGGAAGCGGAAATCTGTTGGAGGGTGGTCAGCTGCTGTGTATACAAGTACTAAATTCTGAACCTCGGCATCTGGTCGCCAGCCTTTGTTATGTAAACCTTGCTCCCAATTTAATTCCTGATTAGTTACTAAGTGACTGGGGCTTATAACTGGGCAGAAAGGATAGGGTGGTGGCCTTTAGAAGCAAGGGGGGAGGGGAGATCTGGAGAGAGACCCTTAGGAGGAGGAGAAAGAAGACGGAGCGAGCAGAAGGTGTCCATTAGATGGGATGGACCGGTATGTAGCTCTTGGTTGAGAGAAGTGAACCCTGAGGACGGACTGATGAACAGAAACACCTGGGAGACAGCAGATTGGCAAGTGACTGGCATTTCATGGGTTTTAACAGGTGGAGGGATTAGTATAGCCTGCCCGTACACATTAAGGAATAAAAGGGAGCATACTAACCCCCCAGAAAAATAAACACCAATAGAAATCTCCCTCACCTCTGGACCCACTCCACCAGACCATGTTAATGCCACTTCTGTCCCTCTTTTGTGTTTTTTTTTTGTTTGTTTGTTTGTTTGTTTGTTTTTTCGAGACAGGGTTTCTCTGTGTAGCCCTAGCTGTCCTGGAACTCACTCTGTAGACCAGGCTGGCTTCGAACTCAGAAATCCACCTCCCTCTGCCTCCCAAGTGCTGGGATTAAAGGCGTGCGCCACCACTGCCCGGCATATGTATGTATTCTTATCCTTTCAAGCTTACACATAAGTTGTATATAAGGTTGACCTCAATTTTTTCTTCTCTCCCCTGCCCTCTTCTCCCCTCCCCTCCATGTATGCGTGCGTGCGTGCGTGCGTGTGTGTGTGTGTGTGTGTGTGTGTGTGTGTGTGTGTATACGACTTGTGTCTAAACCAAGAGATTGATTGGCCGTCATAGTTAAGAAGGCAGACTGTGGGAGCCAGGGGTTCAGTACAATCGGGAAGCCTCTTTTTTCTGGGTCTGTTGACCTTGCTTTCTCTGAGTCAGCTAGAATATCAATCGAGTTTTTCAAGGGAGTGGCAAATGGTTCTCTTAACTTACTGCATACACTCTTCAGGGCTTAGCAATCTCAGGAGGAAGGGAGCTTGCATTTCATGACAGTTTTTACCTGAGACTTGGTTAGGAATTTGTTGGCTCTTGTCTCTGTGCCTTAAATAAACACTCTGGCTAGTGGTATGAATTATTCTAATTATAAAGATCTGAGTCATGTTTCTACTCCAAGAATAATAAAATATGAGAAAGGCCAGTATCGTAAAAGAAAAATAAGACACTCAATAAATTCAATAGTTTACACTGGAGGAGACAGGGACAACTACTCTGTGATATTGAAATGGGGTTTTTCTTTTCTTTTGTTTTTCATTATTTACTGGGAGGAAGGGGTGTTTCTCACCCTATAGCCCAGATTTGAACTAGCTAGTCCTTCTGCTTCACCTACCCAAGCTCTGGGATTCCAGGCAAACATAACTATGCCCAGATACCCGCAAAGGTCCTAAAGAATGGCTGTAGGCATTTTCTTATCTTTTTAAAAAGAGATTTATCTATTTTATATGAGTACACTGTAACTGTCTTTGAACACACCAGAAGAGGGCATCGGATCCCATTACAGATGGTTGTGAGCCACCATGTGGTTGCTGGGATTTGAACTCATGACCTCTGAAAGAGTAGTCAGTGCTCTTAACTGCTGAGCCATCTCTCCAGCTCCCAGGTATAGGCATTTTCAAGAGACCAGGGACAGCTCTGGGAGGTGCTGTGGCCAAGAGGACTTCCTTTTCTCCCCCTTTTAACTAAGTAGGACTTTAAAAAAAAATAGAAATTCTTATATTTCTTTGTATGGTATTGTGCAATCTCATCTTATTGATCTCTGCCTTCCTTTTAATGGCAATGAGATATTGCTGCACTTTTACTCCCTATCCCCTTGAAAAACTCTATACTTTATCCTAGAATGTGCAAGATTTAAACCTCGAGAGAGCACACAGAGACCAGAGAAGGGCTAGTATTCGGAGGCGTGCAGTTCAGCATGGGTGAGATAATAAACCTGATCCTGATTCTGCAGAAAGTCCGACCTAAGTGGGCCCTTGGAGACTTTTATTGTGTTCATGAAGAGACCAGTGCTTATAGGACTTACATGGTTAGTTAATGGCAGAACGGTCATAGAAGCCAGCCAGTGCAGCTGGCTTCTTGCTTTCTACCATCTAGCCCTTATTGCTCTTTGGTGAAATTTGGCTAGTCACCAGGTGGTGATTATGAAACAACTCGGAACTGAATGAACCAAGACTGGAACGCAGGGACTAAGGACACAACGGAAGAGGCACTTCACACTGGATGTTTGGGTGTTATCTGTGTGAATGAGAATTTCCCGGAGGAAACTGCAGAGAATGAGTGAGCAGTTAGCACTGCCCAACTGTGGGAGACTGGAATGTTGCAACTTCAGAGGGTAATTGCATTATCCTGGCTAGTTCTAGCCCAGTTCCAGAGCAGCCATGTCTTGCCCATCCCTGAGTCTTAACTAACATCTTATAAGTAATACATTCAAAATCTATTAACTCGGCAGACCACTAGCTTCCACCAACCCAAAAGCTAAGAATGTCATTAGCATCTTGATCCTGTAGAAAAGCCTTCCTGTAAATGTCATTGTGATGTACTTTCTCTCTGTTCATTTCAAACTTGCCTTGTTAGGACTCTCTTTGTTCTGTAAAACCGGAACACTTGATGAAACTTCTTCCACATTATAACATAGAATTTGGGGCGACCTATATCTCTGTTCCCAGGCTATGGTCACTCAACATGGCTCCAGAATAAACCATATCTTATTCCCTTTAAGATACGAGCTGTTGCCAGGCAGTGGTGGCGCACGCCTTTAATCCCAGCACTTGGGAGGCAGAGGCAGGTGGATTTCTGAGTTTGAGGCCAGCCTGGTCTACAGAGTGAGTTCCAGGACAGCCAGGGCTACACAGAGAAACCCTGTCTCGAAAAACCAAAAAAAAAAAAAAAACCAAACCAAGCTGTAAACTGGTGGTAGTGGCACACGTCAATCCTGCCACTCGGGAGGCAGAGGTAGACAAGTCTCTGTGAGTTGTGAGGCCAACCTGGTCTACAAAGTGAGTTCTGGGATGGCCAGGGCTATACAAGTAAACCCTGTATTGAGAGGGGAAAAAAAAAGTAAGAACTGTGGGTTTGTGTCAACAGTGCCAGGAAGAAATGTTCGATTCTCCACGATGGAAATAGCATTCAGGCTGTAAAACTCAGCGGGTAGACAGCACCACCTGCCAAAACAAAAACAAAGAGCTAATCCGTCAAAGTCCATGTTCTGGGAAAGTCTCTAAATGTACTAACGTTCTTTTTCAGCTTCTGTAGTTCTGTTCCTGGCTAACTGTTCTTGTTAACTAAAGTATGTCAATTCAGGACATGATTTGTTAAGTGGAAAAGCCCGACCTGGGAAAGGCTCAGGGCTACACTGGGATCCTGAGCACCTAGTCAGTCACCAGCTGGCTAATAAAGACTTTGTACTTATTGGCTTAACCCCAGGGATGAGCAGTCTTCCCGGGTGACTATTCCATAAGGCCAAGTGTTGTTGAAAGGCCAAATCTTTTAAACTCAGACTCCATTTTTTCTTTCTTTCTTTCTTTCTTTCTTTCTTTCTTTCTTTCTTTCTTTCTTTCTTTCTTTCTTTCTTTCTTTCTTTCCTTTTTTTTTTTTTAAGAGAACCTGACCTAAGTTTAAATTCAGATAAACTAACAGGCTGGTATCTAACATTAGTTTTCAAGTTATTTCCCCAACAAAACCTGAGCCTTAGCTCCAGTCTCTAAGCTCACCCCCCAAAAGACCTGTGTCTCCAGGTTACATCCCCAACAAGACCATTGTCTCCAGGTTATTCCCCCAACAAACCTGCACCCCAGGTTACAAGCCCACCCCCTGCCTAACGACCACCAATGCGGGGGGGGGGGCGAAATTAAGTTTATCATGTGACTCCTTGCACCAGCCAATATGTTAAAGGCCACAGTAGCTTTCCAATTAGATGCTTGCACCATCCCCCACCCCCCATTGCTGCTTACTGTAAAGCCTTGCCCTGAGAGATATTTGGGCTACTCTCTCCCCCCAAACCATCCTGCGTGTCTGCAGTGAGCTGGGGGGCCTGAGCTAGTTCGAATAGAATAAAGACCCTGCTGTGAGTTGCATCAGATCAGCTCCTGTCTTTTTTTTTTTTTTTTGGGGGGGGGGTTCAAGCCTTCCCTGGCACTACATTGTGAGTCTAGGTGTGAATCCATGCCTTGATTCAGTGAAGGAACTTTAGAAATGGGTTTTTACTCATCAACAGTGATGTAGTTGTAGTCTTGATTTTCTATGATTGAATTTCTTTTCTGCTTTAAGATCCATTCCACCAACGGCAGAAAATGATTTCTGGCCTCTCAAGAGTTTTCTTTCCCAGTGAGTCTGAGTGTCTGTTACAGAGAGCTCACAGTGTTGAGGCCAAAAAGCAGAGAGCAGGAGTCAAGCTGAGGTACTCTCAGGCATTCCCTCAGAAATCCATCTTTCCCAGTGATTTTTATCGGTGTCTCTGCTTTATCCCTGTTGTTGAAATCTGTCTCTCTCCAACTCTAAATTACTATACATAATGTAAAACAGTGTTTTGTTGTTGTTGTTGTTGTTGTTTTGTTTTTTGTTTTTTCAAGACAGGGATTCTCTGTGTAGCCCTGGCTGTCCTGGAACTCACTCTGTAGACCAGGCTGGCCTTGAACTCAGAAATCCACCTGCCTCTGCCTCCCAAGTGCTGGGATTAAAGGCGTGTGCCACCGCTGCCCTGCGAGGCTCCATTTTATAAGCAGCTATGACTCCATTGTTTTGGTCTCCTAAACACCCCCCTCCCCCAAGACAGGGATGTGTATCTCTGGCTGTCTTGGAACTCATTCTGTAGACCAGGCTGGCCTCAAACTCAGATATGCCTCCTGAGTGCCAAGGCAATGTGCCACCACCACCCAGTTTTTTGACTCCATTTTGAGGGTGAATATGCAAACAGTAACATCTGTCTGGTGCCACCCATGCAGTATAGGGTGATAAATGACTTATTCCTGGGAATAGAAGGTGCCACCCTAAACATTTATACAAGTGAGTTGAGACTATAGGGACACGTGAGCACATTAAAATCATATCAGAGACATCAAGCCAGAGAACTTCTTAAACTTAGCCGACATGGGGTGGGGGTGGAGGTGGGGGAGAAAGACTGTCTGCCTTACCTGGACTCCATCCTGTGATGGATATCTAGCACTGAGGTGGCTTGACCCCAGCAAACTGTCCTCTAATACCTGGTATTATGTCCAAGATTCACTGGCAGAGACTCCAGTTTGTTCCTGGGGTTTTAGCTCAGGTTTGCTCTCACTGTTGAGGCAGCCTTCTCTACTGCTCCTTACCCCTCTACCTGCTCATTGTCTGGATACCAACCTGCCCACTTCTACCCTTAACCTCTGCACCTGCTTATATCTTCATTCCCATGACGCTCCAGTGGCCTGGCTATAGCAGTTTTCAACTTGTGGGTGGTGACCCCTTTTGGGGGGTGGAACGACTCTTTCACAGGGATCACTTAAGACCATTGGAAAACACAGGTATTTACATTACGATTCATAACATACAGTAGCAAAATTACAGTTATGAAGTAGCAATGGAAATGATTTTGTTGTTGGGGGTCACTGCCACATGAGAAGTGTTAAAGGTCACAGCATTAGGAAGGGTGAGACCTACTGCTTTACAGCAGTAGTCATTTTCTGCAACTGGTTCGGGCTCATTCGTTATCTTATCAATAGAGAAGACTCTACTTAGGATCTGTCAGCCTGCTCCTGAGACCTTTAGAACTCTGACGTAGCCTCTTTAGTTTGTATCTATCCCATAACCCACATGTATGACATGTCTTAGTTACTCTTCTATTGCCAAGGCAGAGCACCATGACCAAGGCAACTTACAAAAGAATGTGCTTAGTGGGAGCCAACAGTTTCAGAGGGTGACTCCCTGGCCATTGTGGGAGCGTGACAGCAGGCAGGTAAGCATGGCGCTGAGCAGTAGCTGTCAGCTTGTGTCTGAGTCCCAAGCACAAGGCAGAGAAAAAATCTAACTGGGAATGGAATAAACTTTTGAAATCTCAAAGGCCACTCACTACTCAGTGACGCATCTCCTCTATCAAGACCACATCTCTTAATCCTTCCCAAACAGTTCCACCAACTGAGGACCAAGCATCCAAGCATATGAGCCTATGGGGTCCATTCTCATTCAAACTGCCACACGCATATATAAAGGTAGATATATTTGGTATCCTGTATGGTATGAAAGTTCATATTAGTAATCAAGATCACAGTAAAAGAAGCTGCAGTCTCCTCAGCCACATTACCGAGGTAGATAGGATCATTTGGAAAGTTGCTGCCCTTGAAACCGCTTTACCTTGTGGATTTATTGTTCTTCAATAACTTCTAATATTTTGAAAATACACAAACATGTTCATTTATGTTTCTGACTAGCTCACTAAAGACACTGTAGAAGGAGCCTCTCAGGTCCCTGCAATCTCCCTCCCTCTCTCAGGAGAGTGATCATTCTGTTGCTCACTGGACCTGTTGGGGGACCACATGAGCCTGCTTCTGGCCCATTTGCCCAGGCACACCATGCAGTTGGTTCTAGTATATGTCTGGCTTAGTCTATTTTTTTTTTTTCTGTCATTGTGACAAAAATACATGAACGAAACACTACAACTTGATGGATGATTGGCATGCATCATGGTCTCAGCAGGCTCCGTCCACAGTCCACAGTCTACTTTGCTCTGTAAACCGGAACATCGAAAAGAGCGAAATGGAGAAGAATGATAATCTCTCAGTAGTCCGGAAACATGAAGGTTTGCGGGACAAGGTGCCTTTCTTTCTTTCTTTTTTCTTTTTCATAATCAATTACTTTATGTGAAGAAAAATGTATTGTTACAATGGCTCAAAACCGTTCTTGAGTCGGTGTGAGAGCCAGTTCAGCTTCTAACTAGCAAATGTCTTTCTTGCCCACGCCCTCCTTCCCTTTGTATCTCCTCTTCTCATGTGTGAATGGTATGTACCGGTATTTAATCATGTGCTTTATTTGCCTCTTCGTTGTGATACAGAAAAGCATGATGAAGTACATCACCAGGATTGACCAGAATACTGGGACGTTAAAAGCCTCGGAGAAGGTACAGATCATAGCCACAAGAATAACTTTCGTAGCTGCATGCCAAAGCCTTTGAACGAAGGGGTGAAACTCCTCATTTTGGTTGGTTGGTAACAAAGGGCCGTCATCTGAGTCTTCCATCAAGGAAGGATCTACTGAATAGGTTTAGTGGGCTGGGCAGAGGTGGCGCACACCTTTAATCCCAGCACTTGGGAGGCAGAGGCAGGTGGATTTCTGAGTTCGAGGCCAGCCTGGTCTACAGAGTGAGTTCCAGGACAGCCAGGGCTACACAGAGAAACCCTGTCTCGAAAAACCAAACCAAAAAAAAAAAAAGAAAAGAAAAGTTTTAGGTGGTAAATTCCCAAGGCGTAGGTCATAATGCACCAACCTTGTAACAGGTAAACTCTAATTATGTAGACAAAACTCAGGCCCCGCGTCACGACTCACAGGACGGCTGTGTATCGGGTAGACTTGTCCAGCCAGGACTGATAAACTGTCCAAGCCATGAGAAAAATCTGCACACCACTGAGGACTTCCCATGGACAGAGTCTCCAACACTGTCCCCTTCAGACATTCTGTAACTTGCAGCTCCGGTGCAGCAGAGCCGCGGTCTTCCTCACGGCTGCGTCGGGCAGGGCGGCCGCCAGAGCTCTGCTCCGGATCCAGGAAGCTATAAGGCGCCTTTCAAAGGCTCTCCTTCAATGGCAGGCTTCCTCCAATCAGGCTCCTCCTTTCATGGTTCCCACTGCCTTACAGCACTCTATTCAATTATGAATCCATCAACACATTAACCCATGATGAGGTCAGAGTACCCACGATCCAGTCTTTTACCCAAAGCCACACCCCTGAACATTTGTACTGGAGACCAAGCCTTCATGCATGTTGACTTGTTGGAGGGACATTTTGTACACAAACCACAGTTCATGCCATGTGAGAAGAATATGCTCTGTCAGATCCCTGGGTACTATTGGCAGTGGGCATGGGTCATATTGCTCAAGGATCCCCCAAACTTATTCAGTTTTCACCTTCCGTGCCTACATCTTATTCCCCTCTGGCTACAATTCAGCTTTGGGGCAGAAGGCAGGACACAGAGCCTTCCTTAGGGAAACATCAGCCGTCAAGGTCTCTTAGATCCCTTCCAGGACTCTGTTTCTTTAGGGAATTTCTTTTCTGGATATGAGCAGCCTATTTGTTCTTCGAAGTCTACAATTAGTACTTTCCTTTTGGACTTTGGCCTTCATCCCTTTTGTCTACTTTCTGCTGCATTGTGAAGTATCTGCTCTCAAAGACTGCAGACAATTACGAAAGTTAGAGCTGCCTCTAGAACCCCCCAAGAAGAGAGAAGTGGCCCTCTTCTGACATTAACTATCAAAATCCCCTCAGACATTAATACTGGAGGGTAGTTTTAGTTCGATTTGTTTTTGTTTTGACAGGGTCTCTGTGTAACCCTGGCTGTCCTGGAACTCACTGTATAAACCAGACTTGCCTCAGACGTACAGAGATCCTCCTGCCTCTGCCTGCTGAGTGCTGGGACTAAAGTCATGCACCACCGCACCCAGCTCAGTTTTAAGTTTTAGTGAGCAATTTCGTTACTTCATAGAATGAGCAGGATAGGCTGGTGACAAATGTGCAAGCCAGTAATGAATATCTGAGTGGGCGGAGTCCTTACTTCACTCAAGCAAATATCTATATAGCCCTGCCAAGCCCTAATGCATGAGGCCAGAGCTACAAGACATAGCAGGAGAAACCGAAGACAGCATTTTAAAATCTCATCTACTTCTCCTCTTGCCTTCTATGCAACTGTTGGTTGAGTAAGGATGAGTTTTTAAAAACCTCAATTAATTTTAAGGACAGAAACAAAGTAAGTATTTTCCTTCTCACCAGGGAAGGCCATTTTGATGTTAAACACCTCATTGATGGTGGTAATACTATGCAGTTAATTTTAAAGATGGGAACAAAAGCAGTGTTTCCATTCTCACCAGGGAAGGCAGTTTTAAACACCTCATTGAGGGGAACACTGCCAGGCTCATTGGGGACTTGATAATAGCGCCTATTGACAAGACAATATGGAAAAACACAGGGTGAAACCAGTCAGCGCCCAGGCGGTTGTCACCCCCACCTACTAGCGAAGGCACACTTTCCCTGCTCTCTGAAAGGAGTGTTAAGAGCGCAGCACGTTCCAATTATTTTTTACAGTGCCAAGTCCTGTGGAAATGAATTCAAGAGCTTATTGCACTGAGTTCAGGGACACTCAGTGTGATGAAATGGAGTCCATGGGGCTTTGACACACATAGAGAAAGAGGGGGGCATTTCTATTCACGTTTATCTCCCTCTCCAAGCCAAGGAATAAAAGGAGAATCTTCAGGTTGTCTCTGCCATCTGGAGCTAGAATAACTAAACAGGAAACAAATAATTACATTACCTTCACTGTCCGGGGTGGGGTGGGGAGTGGGCAGGTGTGGGGATTGGGGGGAAGCGCTCTGATGGTATTTTTCATCAAGCGAGAGAGTGGGGTCAGACATGGTAGTTGACAGCTCCAGCTTGGACTCACAAGAGGAGCCTGCTGTGGGTGTCCCTTGCTGCAGGAGTCCTACTCCTCAGGGTAAGAAGTGCTGTCATGATCTGGGTGACTCAGGGTTAAAGGATTCTCAACTTAGTATCGCCCTGGATTGTCCTGAGAGTCAAAGATCATAAATGCTCAAGTTATTGGGTCAGTAAGAAGATACAATGTATCCATTTTTTTAAAAAAGTAATTCTGTTCTAATTATCTAATTGTAACATTTGAAAGAACAGATGCCGAATGGCAGAATTGTTTGTATGCAGTCTTCTTGGGCATGACTGAGATGAAGTCAGTCCTCTAGGAAGCTTGGGAAAGATTAGAAAACCCGAATGCAACAGGCATTGAGCAGTGACTAACATGACTTCTGGGCTGGCTTTCTTCCTTTTAGCTTTGGTTTGGACAAGAGAAGAAAGAGACTGGGGGCTAATCACTTGACAGTCCCCAACTCAGACACAAAGAATCTTGGTTTCCAGAGTTTATCATCCTCCTGTCCCTGTAACAAAATATTTGAGATAATTAGCTTAAAAAGAGAAAGGGTTTGTTTTGGTTTACAATGTTTTTGTTTTTTTTAACATTTATTGGTTTGTTTATTTTGTCTGTGGGAGCGCCTGTATGTGTGTATGTTTACCACATGTGTGCCTGGCATACCTTGGAGGCTGAAAAAGGACATCAGATCCCTTGGAACGGAAGTTACTGCCAGGTTCAAAGGAAATTCCATTTCTCCAAATTCTAAAAGGCAGAAGGGACAAAAGGTTATTTGTGGTGCCTATTAGCATACCAAAGTGCATGCTGGCCTCCAAGGTCCCTCAGTGTGACAAGTACCTATTACAGATTTCAAAGTCTGTGCTAGCAACCTAGCTCTTCTCACCTCTTCTCCTACCCCTCCCCCAGCTACTCATTCTCCTTATAACCCTGCTAACTTGGCTGTGTTCTCTCTGTCCCCTTCTCTCTGTCTTCCCGATTCTCCTGCTTCTGCCCCCCTCTCTCTTTCATTTTCTTTGCTTTGTTATGCTCCTACTTCTCTCATGACCAGATCCAGTCTTCTGGCCATATTCAGTCTGCTTTGGGCTCTTCGAGCTGCTTCTGGCTGTCCTCTCTCTCACATCCACAATAAAAAAACCTTCCATAGAGAACCATACCATGGAGCAGTCAGGTCATGAGTCTATACAGTACAGTTGTGAGCCATGGGTGTTGGGAACTGAAACCCTGCCTTCTGGAAGAGCAGCCAGTGCTTTTAACTGCTGAGCCATCTCTCCAGCCCCGCGGGGCACATTTGAAAGTCTATGGTCCTTTGCCTTGGGCCTGTGAGAAGGCAGCAGATCATGGTAAGAGCCTGTGGTGCAGCAAAAACCTTTACTTTATGGCCAAGAAGCAAAAAAGGAAAGAGACCAGAGTTCCAGAGTCCCCTGAAGATCATTTCCCACTAGGCACTCCCTCCAGAAAGTTTTACCATCTCCCTCCCAACACCACCACCCTAAGGACCATGCCTCCAAACCATAGGCGTGTGGTAGAGAGGTCCAAGAACCCAACTGTAGCCAGGCAGTGGTGGCACACGCCTTTAATCCCAGCACTTGGGAGGCAGAGGCAGGTGGATTTCTGAGTTCGAGGCCAGCCTGGTCTACAGAGTGAGTTCCAGGACAGCCAGGGCTACACAGAGAAACCCTGCCTCGGGAAAAAAAAAAAAAAAAAGAACCCAACTGTAAAGCCCAGGGTAGTAGGGGAAGGCGTTGGGCCCCAGAGCTCCTTAAAAGAGTACCATCTAATTCCAGTGTGTGCGTGTGGGCGTGGGAAGGAGCAGAACCCGGGGGACTGAGTGGTTCTGTGTCTTCCCTTGTTGGGGAGGAGAACTTTACATTAGGAGACTGTTCCCACTAGGCACCCTTAAGCCTTTCTGAATGAGAAGTAGGTTTGAATACATTACAGGACACTTTTATAAAAGAAATATGATAAAACAGTAAGACAATGTCAGCCAAGTGCTCTGGGTTTGAGATCCTTGAAATTAGAAGCTCTCTAGAAATAGAAAGTATATTATTTTCTTTTATTCCAGAACACTATGGATGGTATTACCTTAGCTTTTACAATATTAGAATTTCTCCCCCCTAAGAGTGTAGTGATACCTCTCTCAAAACAACAGAAGAGGGGCTTCCATAACCTCAAATGTTAATATAATTTTTCTGTCTATAGAAACCCACTCTTGGAGGCTTCTGTTTACCTCAGGGGCAGGAGGGGGCTCTCAGTCCTGCTTTGTGTTTACCGAGCTTCAAGGAATCAGAGTGCCTTCCTGATTGTTCTGGGCTCACAGCTGACACTGTTAATGCTTCTTTGAAGTTGCAAGAAACTCAGCCTGCCAGGAAGTGCCAGAGTCCAATCAGAGCACTCTACTGACAGGAATGCAGAGAGCTCTGTGCCCCACTTAGGCCCCTCCAAAGCACAGGGTAGAGACTCATCCTGTCTCTCACAATTCTGGAGTCCCAAGGAATGAAAGAGACACTAGGGGACAGCTTATGCTTCCAGGAGACTATACTCAAAGTCCCCTGACGAGGTCTCTAACCCTGCCAGGGGTCAGTAGCGACTCAAGCTCAAGGCTGTTTCCTATGGCTAGCTTGTTACCCTAATGATGTAAAGACCAGCAGCAGTCTCCCTTTACTCCCCTAACCTCCTTCCTTGTCCAGTTCTTGCAAAACAGAAAGGTTTCCAAGTTACATTTGTTGGGGTGACCTTCCTCAAATTGTACTAAGGTGTATGCTGAGGTTTGGTCTTCCTGTGCATTGTAGACCCAAGTGATGCTAAGTGACCTTGCCTCCAGGTATTTCTGATTGGTAAATAAAGATGCTGGCAGCTTGCCAGGCAGTGGTGGTGCAGGCCTTAATCCCAGCACTTGGGAGGCAGAGGCAGCCTGGTCTACAGAGTGAGGTCCAGGACAGCTAGGGCTACACAGAGAAACCCTGTCTCAAAACAAACAAACAAACAAAAAAACCAAAAATCAAACAAAAAAAGATGCTGGCAGCTAATAGTTGGGCAGAAGAGGTGGGGTTCGAGGAGGAGAAGAAGCCACCATGGGTTAGGTCAGCCATGAAAATGTTGCCCAGAAGGCTGACGAATTGGAGTTAAGAGCAGCCCAGATAAAACAGTAAGTACTAACTTGGGGTTATCGATAGGATGGTAGATTCTATACTATAGAGAGTAAATATCTGCATAGCTCTGGTACTGATTAAGGTTTGTAAATATAAAGGTTGTGTGTGTCTTTTATCTGGGAATTAATTGGTCTCAGGTGGGGTAGAAACCTTGGATCGGGATTTAAAATTTCTACAACAGGCGTGTCTTTGTATTTTCAGTTGTTAATTCTGAACCAGCAGAGAGCCAAGTGCTGGCAGGATTTTGGTATTGTCATTTCTCTGGCTCATCACTGGGTTTTCTACATTGTAAATGTTTACCCTTCCTCACCTGCCTAAAGGCAACCTAAGAGAAGTATCAGGTGTTGTCTTGCTGCTGATTGGCTGTAATAAAGAGCTGCTGGCCAATAGCTGGGGCCGGAAGTACGAGGGCGGAACTTCCCCAGGCAGGGAGAGTGATGCAGGGAGAGGCAAGTGGAAGCAAAAGTGAAAGATTCAGAAGCAGACACGGAAAGGGACAAACACAGACCAGAGTGGAGCAGAGAGGATTAGAGCTGCCACAGGGCAGGTTGTTTAGAATAGTCCGGATGAGTTTAAATGGTAGCTGGGAGACTGCCCCAGCAAAAGGCCTATGCTTTAAACTATATTAGGAGTCTCTGTGCCATTATTTAAACTGCTGGCAGGACGGAGAAAGTCCTGCCATATACATTAGTGGAATTCATTTTTACAGCACTCGGGCACAAGGGTCAGGAAGGTTTTGACCCACATCATCTCTGTCCTCTTATGAGAAATCATCTTAGAAAAGAGTTTACTAATATTATTTCTGGTGTCTTCAAGAGAGTATCTTAGGGCTACTGGGATGATGTTTGCTGGTGGAGGCTTTGATGGATGGGGAAATATTTGTTCGTGTCTAATAATAATTTTATAATGATAATTTTCAAAAGTCAGAACTCTCTTCCCTCGTCTATAATTTGGAAACATTGCGGTAGACAATCCCTGAAGCACTTCTTTGAGATGCTTGGAGGCCAGGTTTAACTTCGTTGATGAGAATGGAGGTCTGTTTAGGGATGAAGGGAATTGACTTGGAGTAGTCATCTTTGTCACCCACTTAGTCTACATAACTTGGATAAGCATCAAGGGACAGCTGGGCTTGTATCTCTGATAACATTAACTACAAAGCAAGTTAAGCTCTTTTATAAATATATGAAAAGACTTAGTTTCCCCAGCCTCTTAGGTTTCACTTCAGTATCTTCCTGATATTTAAAAACATAGTTCACTCTTCTCTTGGACTCTGAGTCATCATCTTGAATACTAGTCATTGCCCAGTGAGATTAGGATTTCAGAGTTGAGGGAGATGACCAGGGTATTTGAGAATGGCAAGCTTTAGTCTTGGGTCAGTGTAAGAGGTGGGATATAGAGACCAGAAGCTCCCAGAGAGGAGTGGATTGAATGTTAAAGGAAACAAAAGGAGGTAGGAACGCCGTTACACATAACTGTCCTAAGACAGTTTACTTAAGACTCGATTGCCCGTCTGTAAAAAGGAATAGTTAATAGCTGTGATTACACAATGCAGGCTCCTTGTGGGGGGGTAACAAGAAGAATCCCATTCATTTCTTAGCACAGTACCCAGAATTCTGTGATTCTTCGATAAAAAGTATTGCTATTAATCATGAACAATTATAGTTGTTTTAAATGCTATGTGTTGGTGAGGCATTGAACTAAGAGATGAGACAGTAGACCAACAGAGAAGATTAGCAGGACAAGACTATGTTACAATGGTGTGATTGCACTCTCCCCACTACTGTTTGCACCAGGTCTGTGTTCAGATGTCAATTCTTAGAACCTTTACCATGTCCCATTAGACAGCCTTGCATTGCTGTGACAAAATATAACAGCCAACTTATAATGAGGAAATTTTTATTTTGGCTCATGGTCTCTGAGGCTTCAGCCTGTGGTCAGTTGGGTACATTGCTTTGTGGCCTGTAGTGAGGCATGCATCATGTTGGGGAGCACATGGTGGGGAGCACATGGTGGGGAGCACATGAGGGACCAAACCTCTTCTCCTCATGGTTACTAGGAAGGAGAAGATAAAAAGAACCAGAAAAGGAGTCATATTTCAATACCCCCTCGAATGATCTTCCACTAAGACCCACTCCTAAGAGTTCTACAACCTTCTGATGGTGCTCTAGGCTGGTTCCTCACTGTCCTGGCTGGTTTTGTGTGTCAACTTGACGCAAGCTGGAGTTATCACAGTGAAAGGAGCTTCAGTTGAGAAAATGCCTCTATGAGATCCAGCTGTAAGGCATTTTCTCAATTAGTGATCAAGGGGGGGAGGGCCCATTGTGGGTGGTGCCATCCTTGGGCTGGTAGTCTTGGGTTCTATAAGCAAGCAAGCCAGTAAGAAACATCCCTCCATGGCCTCTGCATCAGCTCCTGCTTCCTGACCTGCTTGAGTTCCAGTCCTGACTTCCTTTGGTGATGAACAGCAGCATGGAAGTGTAAGCTCAATAAACCCTTTCCTCCCCAGCTTGCATCTTGGTCATGATGTTTGTGCAGGAATAGAACCCCTGACTGAGACACCCATATATACACCTTTGAGGAACATTTCACATCCAAACCGTAACTATGTCAGTTTAATGTTTAGACCCATCCTGCTTAGACAACAGCTGGCGTAGTAGGCAAGGGGCAGATGGAGGGAAGAGAGGGGTCTTCCAGCTCAGCTCAAAGAGTATTCCATCAAATCATGGGCTGAGCAGAGGTCCTCCAAGGCAGATGGTTCCAGGTAGTCTGTCCCAGTGACATCTGCCCAAGTTCAGGCAGATGCCACTCCTGGGTTACAGGATTGTTTACATTCACTGATAAGTCATAGTCACAGAGCACCTTCTGCTGGGGCTAGCAGGCAAAAGCAATTGATCTCTCAGCCTGTGATGATCTGAATAGAGCTGAGGGCAGTGCCAGGCATCAAGAGCTACTTAGTGTCAAGGGCCAGAGGATGGCTTGGAAAGCCAGAACAGGAATTTACAGACAGGCAGTCAAGCCATACCACTCACCAATCACGTGGTCTTAAGCTAGTTATTTAACATCTCCGAGGCTCGTTTCAAAAATGAAATAATTAAAGCTCAGCTTACAGAGGAGGTGGCTTGCTAAGCGAAGGATGTTACTCAATCCTGTCACGGCAGAGTGCTGGCTGGCTTGTGCTGGAGGTCCCTGTGTAGTTGAGGCAGTGCGTTGTAGCAACTGGCTTCAGAGATTGCTATGAGACCTTTCGAGATCTGGGACACCACTGTTAGGCCTGAAGGTGGTTTGTAGATTTTCTCTGTCTCTCTTAGAATTTAGCACTTTAACCTGTCCCTGTGTGAGGAATTGTTAACTGTTGTACTCCCGGCCCTTCCTATCTTCACACAAGCCAACACAGTACTGAAAGCAAATGCCGCTGAAGAGCTGATAGCTGTAGCACTGGGTTTATCTAGACCCTCTGATCTCAGGATTTCAAAGACTGTTAGACAAATACCTAGCAACAGATAAGAGTCTTCTTCATTTCCTGGATAGATAATCTGAGCCTCACTCACCAGAGAGATAGATCCAAGCCTGTAATGTAGGTCAAATACTTTAGAGGGGAGAAGGAATGTGGCAGACATGCTATTGCAATGGCTTTCATATGTGCGTGTGGATGTAAACACACACACAAGCACACACACTCTAAAATTCTCAAACTGCACACTCATGGATTCTGTCCACACAGTCTGTGAAATCTGGGCGTGGTCCTAAATTCTGAGTTTCTGTGTAGGCTGTTAGAAGTGGGTGGTGTGTGTGTGTGTGTGTGTGTGTGTGTGTGTGTGTGTGTGTGTGTAACATTTTAAAATTATTGATCTAGAGGAATCACAAAGTTGTAAACTCTATTGGAGGGATGGTTCATGAAATGGCCAAGGGGAACGCCTCTGTGGCCAGGAAAAAAATCTACAAAATTCATAGCTCACAATTCTGTCCTCTAGGGAAAAGACATGACAGATGAAAACTTAAGGGTCTTAGGCTGTGTGTGTGTGTGTGTGTGTGTGTGTGTGTGTGTGTGTGTGTGTGTTGGCAGGATCTTGATATGTAGCTGAGGCTGGCTCAAATTCACCGAGTAGCCCAAGCTGGTCTCTGACTCATGATCTTTCTGCATCCACCCCTAGAGTGTTGGGATTACAGGAATGGACCAACATTACCTAGACTAACAGCTTTTAATAATGAAATACAACAATTTTCTAAGGGAGGGTATCCCCCTGCCAGATCAAGATGGGGTGTACAGGAAATCACCACTTAGCAACTCTTTCCAGGCACTCTAAACCCAGGTCCTCAGAATGGTACACCCAGGGGCTGTACTTCCAGCTTTGGGGCCTCCTGATGTTATTGGCTTGTGAGTTTGTAACTGAGCTCTAGAGGCCTGGCATTTCCTCTTCCTCCTTGCCCTTCTCTGAGAAAAACAATCATAGTTAGATTCAGGTCCCACTCTGATAGTCCATCAAGGACCATCTTTGTCTTTTCAATTATACATCTGCAAAGACTTCTGAGAAGAAGCCTAAATTAGGCCACATCTATTTCAGATGTATCTCTTGTATAGGACACCCAATTCCAACCACCGAAGCTTTTGGTGACCTTTTACTGTAATCTCTAGATTCTTTTGACACAATTTGGTATTAGCCTTCTCCACAATGTGTCACCTGAAAGGCATGAATCTCAGAGAGAGTTCTGTAGGCCTCAGACTCACAGAGATCTGCCTGCCTCTGTCTCTGGAGTGCTGGGACTTAAAGTGTGTGCCACCACTCCTGGTCTGTGTGGGTTGATTTTTGTCCACTTCATACAAGCCTAGATGGATATGGGAAGAGTGAATCTTAACCGAGAAAATGCCACCATAAGATTGGCCTGTAGGCAAATCTGTAGGACATTTTCTCAATAATTGACGTTGGAGGGCCCAGATCACTGTGGGCGGGGCCACCCCTGGGCAGGTGTTCTGGGTACAGATCACTGTGGGCGGGGCCACCCCTGGGCAGGTGTTCTGGGTACAGATCACTGTGGGCGGGGCCACCCCTGGGCAGGTGTTCTGGGTACAGATCACTGTGGGCGGGGCCATCCCTGGGCAGGTGTTCTGGATGGTATAAGGAAGCAGGCTGAGCAAGCCAGGGGTGCAAGCCAATAAGCAGCACTCCTCGTTGGCCTCTGCCTCTGCTCCTGCCTCCAGGTTCCTGCCCTGGCTTCCCTCAGTGATGGAATGTGACCGGAGCATTGTAAGATGAAATAAATCCTTTCTTCCCGAAAGTTGCTTTTGGTCATTGTGCTTTGTTATAGCAATAGGAACCCTAATTAAGAGAAGTCCCATTATTACCCCAAACATTCACCATTGCCCCCTCTGTTCGGAGATACTGAGTAAAAGTCAGTCAACACAGAAACAAGTTTGGGAAGAGCATCCATGTCACAAGTCCCAAGGCTTTTCATCCAGAAAATGGTGCACTCTTGGGTTTACGTGATTCACGGAAGTTGTGATTCACGGGTTAAGTGAGCTCTTTATTCAGCTTGTGTGGGTGTAGGGAGGTGGCCGAGGAGACAAGTGTGTCAGTCTAGTCACGATGCCTCCCTTGTGTTAGGGCTAAAGCCTTCCTGCCCAGAGAGTCTTCCCTGAAGCTGGCTGTCTGTGTAGCTATCAGTCCTGAAAGCCCTCCAGGCTCCCTTCCTCATAGAGTGAATGATGCCATCACCCAGCACACCCAACAACATGAAGATGGCCACATGTGGGGACTTGGACCTGGAATGGCCATGGCCTGGATGTTCACATCTCCCTCAATCTTCATGTTGGCATCTAATCTCCGATGCAATAATATTAATGCCAGGAGTAAAAAGAAACCCAGAGAGCTGCCTTTCAAAGCTTCATGTGTGTCCTTAGTATCCCACAAGGGCACAAGTTGCCCTTTTCTCCATGTGAGGTCACCAAGGAATGGTGTCTACGAGGAGCGACTTGTTACCAGGCATGTACTCTGCCAGCACCTTGGTTTTCTCAGACTCCAGAATAGCAAGAAATTAGTTTCTATGACTACAAATTGCCTAATCTAAGGTATTTTGTTATCACAGTGGGTGTGAACTAAGGACCCATTTGTTCCTTTTCTGTTCTTGAACAATATATGTTTGCCAGGACTTTGCTAAAAATTTTAGCCTTTGTTGTAAATGACAGTGGTCCTCTGTGGGCGTGCATGTGGCAAGACATTTGTCAGATGTTGGTGCCAGGGCTGAATTGACTTCAGGAGTAAAACTGGAAACCTTTTGTGTTCTTTTATACGCGGCTACAGGGCTGAAGCACAGTCTACTGGCAGTACCCATGTGTGCTGGCCTCAGTGAATGTGTACAGAAGGAAGGAATGAGAACTCTCACAGGGAGGTGTGCTGGCTTGCCAGAGACTCTTCAGTTTCCAGATGTTTGCCATGGGAAACAGATTGCGCCTCCACAGAGCCATCTGGCTTGGAAGGTCAACTCCGCAGACATCAAAGCTCACTTGTCAGAATGTTGCTGATTCTCCCAGTATACGTCCCTACCATTGCCCTGAAGCTGTCGCCTTCAGCAATGTGCCCTGGAAGGTAGAACTGCTTGAGTTGTCAATCCAGAGGCAGTAGTGTCTTTATGCATAGGAAGGACAAGGCTGTATTGCACAAGGGCAGAGTTCCATCATTGGCTTTAAAAATAACATTTCCATTTGGTCTTAAAAGAGAAAAGAAGGTTCTAGGTGGCAAAGAAATGAGACTCTGAACCTAGTTTTCTTTATCTCTGCAGAAGAGGAGGTTTCATTTGAAATGTTTTATCACCAGCAGGTTGACAGGCTACTATAGTTACTAGCTTCATTTAGAGGGGACTGGAGAGTAATAATAACAAGAATCTCTCCCTATTACAGGCCCACCTGTGTCTGCAGGGTGAACTAGATGCCCTGAGCGGCAGGGGTGGGGGGTGGGGGTGGGAATAAATTGAGACAAGAATAAGAACCCCAAGTGACTTCTCACAGCTATGCTTTCATCCAGGCCTGACAATGACATATACCCGTATGATAATATCTAACATGAAAAATGTCTACACAGGGGAGAGAGAAAGTGTCACTTCATTTCATAAACTCAGTTCATTTCAATATATGGACATTTTCACTAAATTACATAATGTTTTTTTTTTCCCTTCTAAACTTTACCTCAGGGTTTATGAACAAAATGCCATTCTGACATGGTTCTAAATGACCAGATGACGATTTATCATCAGAGTGTGGAAGGCCTGGAATAATACTGACATAGAAATAATTGCTTTTTGGCAGGTGGTCTTGCAGGTTCATGATTAGACCTACAAATTCAATGCCAGCAAGCTGTCTGAGGATGCCTTCCCTGGATCTTCATGAAGAATAACCCACTTCTCCCAGAATCTGCCTCCTAGGCTCTGACAGAGCATAGCCAGGGCTTCGGATGGGCACCCTTCTATTGCCTGTCTAATGATACAGCATACATTAGCATAGGGCTGTCTTATTCACACACATAGGACTGCAGTGAAGCTAACCTGTGTATGTTTTCAAGTTGTACAAATGAAGAAACAGGGTAACAAAATCTTGTGAATTAAAAACAAAAACAAAAAACAGCCGGGCAGTGGTGGCGCACACCTTTAATCCCAGCACTTGGGAGACAGAGGCAGGTGGATTTCTGAGTTCGAGGCCAGCCTGGTCTACAGAGTGAGTTCCAGGACAGCCAGGGCTACACAGAGAAACCCTGTCTCGAAAAAACAAAACAAAACAAAACAACAACCCTATCTTCAGAAGTTGACAATATTTAAATATGCAGAGTCCTCTCTAGGCAGCCAGGGCCTGCAAAGTTATGTCCTAGTTGAAGGATGTCTCACAAATAGCGCTGGGGAAGCATGTATATACGTGGATAATAAGTGGTCCCCAGAGATGAGCTGCTACAAAGATGCTTTTGAATGTATCTTAGTTACTTTTCTATTGCTGTGAAGAGACATCACAATCAAAGCAACTTTAAAAAAGAAAATTCTTAATTTGGGATTGATATTTACAGAGGGTAGCAGAACTAATGACTATCATGGAGGGGAGGCATGGCAGCAAGCAGGCAGGCAGGCATGGTGCTGGAGCAGGAGCTGACAGCTTACATGTTCCATGGCAGCTTACAACCACAGGGAGGGAGGGAGGGAGGGAGGGAGGGAGGGAGGGAGGGAGGGGGAGAGAGAGAGAGAGCACTGAAATGGAAGCTTTGGAAACCTTCTCCAACAAAGCCACACCTCCTAATCCTTCCCAAACAGTTCCAACACCAGGGGACAAAACATTCAAACATATGAACCCGCGGGGCGGGGGGCTTTCTTATGGAAACTACCACAGGATGCAATAAAGATTTTATTTGGGGAACTATTCATTGGAAGCTCTTATGTGCTGGGCTTTGCTCTGGGTATTGAGGAGACAGTGAAGAGACACAAACACCAGTTGTCAAGGAGCTTGTCTTCAGTGGGGGATATAGGTAACAAATAAGAAAAGCACTGTGTCTGTTAGCTTTCTTGCCTCTGTGCCAGTTTGTCTGACATAAGAAGAGGAAGGGTCATTTGGCTCATGGATTCAGAGGTTTCATTCAGTCCACTGTGGTGGGGAGGGGATGGTGGAGCAGTACACCTTGTGCCAGACAGAAAGCAGAGCGAGGAGAGTCTGAGGGAACAGGTCAAATTCTTAAAAGCACAACCCTAGTGAGCTACCTACAAAGGCCCAATTCCTGAAGTTTCTACCACTGCCCAAATTAGCACCACCAGGTGAAGACCAAGAGTCCAACTCGGGCCTGTGAGAGATATTTTGTATCCAAACCTTAACAAAAAAGATACATAGAATATTCACAGTAGCCTGAGAGACTGAGAAAAGTGTGGGAAGGGCAGAAGCAAGAGCAGGAAGAAATAATACAATATCCTGGAAGCAGAAAGACAAAAATCTCAAAGAAGAGAGAAATAAACAGGTCTAATGCTGATGGTCAAGAGTGACGTCAAGTCAAGCCAGATTGTTGACTGGCTATTAGATCTCGCAAGAAGGTCCCTGGTGATCTCAAGTAGACTGAATGAATGCATGGCTAAACTAAGCACTGAGGTTCATGAGAAACTAAGTTTTTATCCTCTTACCATGATGCTTATTAAGTACCTACTTTGTGCCAGGCTGTGTATGGCCACTGGCAATGGCACTTGAGCCATTAATCACTGCCATTCCGGTTGGGAGATGTGGCACAGTAACCCAGCCTCCACAACACAATTAGAGGGCTATACGCTCACAGTAAATGCACCCAGGAATTATGCAGGCTTCCAGCCTATTAAGTTTTACCACTTCCTTAATACAAAAAGGATTTTATTACCAATTATGCAGCAAGTTAAATTAATATTTATAAGAGTCTCAGAGGCCGAGGGGCATGATGAAATTTCTAGATGTTCCTTGCTGGTGCTAGATTTTTGTTCCCTCCTGTCATCTCGTGGTCCCTCGCTGGGGATGCAAAATACTAAGTAACAGGAACTGTGATTCCCATGAAGGATTTCCCCTCTGAAAAGTAGAAATTGGGAAAATCCTTTAAAAGCCTAAGAAACTTAGTATTGCTTGCATTTCTATCATCAAGCCCAACCTAAAGCAGCCATATATTAGTAACCCTGGGGAAAGAACCACCAGGCTGTACTGGATGTCCCTGCTCTGGCTTTAGACATCTGTCTTTGGATTCCAGGCAGCCTTAGCCCTTGGCGTTTGTACAGTTTCCAGAAGTCATGGCCTTCCCTGCTTCACACGTACCCAAGCCACTGTCTCCTGGGAGCCTTAGCAGCTACCAGCTGTCTCCAGCCAGTGTCTTCCTCATGGTCTGGAATGGTTCTCAGAGGCAGCTGAGTTTGTCTTTGCTTCCACCTGGCCCAAGCAGAGGAAAGTCCCTTTGTGGGAGGCGGGGGGGGGGGGGGTAGGGTAGAAACGGCTTGAACTTTAAAGTCATCCTGGCATCACGGTATCTGGTTCTGTATTTTCTTAGCTGTGTGAACTTGTATCCAAAGCTGGACACATTGCCCAGTCTCCATTTTCTCATAGGAAAATGGCAGCACTTGTCTCAGAAGACTGCAAGGACTGAGGGGCACATCTTCATCAAGTGCCAGTTTTTCCCTCTTAGCAAGGTACCCACTCTCTTCAGGGGAGCAATGTGGAGGGAGAGGGGCTGACTAGTAGGAGGCTGAGGAGTCTGGAAGGAGGTCACTAGGAGCCTGTGAAGGTACGAGGGGGTGGGAGAGAAGTCAGTGAAGAGCGCAGGGAGGCAGAAGAGGAGGAGAACAAGAGGGCATGATGGGGAGCAAAGAGGGTCCTGAGGAAGATGAGAGCAGAAGACGGACATGTTAAGAGCTGAGGAGCGATTCCAGAGGATGTCCTGACAGAGATTAGACACCAGTCAAGCACAACGGAAATCCTTCCGTGGTTTGAGGCAGAAAGCTGTCCTCACTGATTAGACTGGGGATGGATATAGAAACACCTCCGTGGCCACACCCAAAGGCATGGCACATTGCTATTGGAAAAGTTTTATGTGGCTTCCAACCCAACCACAGGCATGAAGATACCAATGGCCACATGTTGTTTCCTTTGTGCGTGCACTACAGTTTCACCAGACCTTCTGGCGGCATTGTGTGGGTGTCCTGTTGCTGTTCCTCCCTGTGGAGAGACATGAATAGCATCTATTCAGTCCAGATATGGCACAAACAACATGGCTCCATCCGAGCCTTATGTGGTGAGCCAATGAGTTGATTGGGATTCTGAGTGACTCAGAAAGCTACATCCCTAAAATGCTTACCCTAGCATAGGCAACGACTTATAAGAGCCACGTCCTGCCGGGCAGTGGTGGCACATGCCTTTAATCCCAGCACTTGGGAGGCAGAGGCAGGCGGATTTCTGAGTTCGAGGCCAGCCTGGTCTACAGAGTGAGTTCCAGGACAGCCAGAGCTACATAGAGAAACCCTGTCTTGAAAAAAAAAAAAAAAGAGCCACGTCCTAAGAGTCCCCTAATTCCTTGTAGGTAACTCCAGCAGAGGCCCCTCCCCTGATTGTGTGCTGTTTGTATAACCCTTAGGATGGAAACTCCTGGGTCTTATTACTTTCTTGTGTGTTAAGAGCCTCTCTCCCTTTTGTCCAGGAGAGAATATTTCCTTCTTAGGAAATAGGTATGCAAAAACCCCGTTATCATTCCAGCAGTTTGTCCATCTTGGATGATGTTGAGAGTCGTGGGAGAGCTTTCTTAGGGGTGCAAGAGAGAACCTTTGGAGTGTGAGGTCTCTATACCACAAGGCTCACAAATCTCCTCCAAGGCAACAGAGTAGAGGCATATAGAAGTAATATAGGAAAGTCCTGTCCCATCAAAGCCACCAAGCCCCCTAGGGGTGGAGAAAGGCACTTAGAGTGTCAGGCTGCAAGGGTTTCCCCAGGAGCCAGGATCCCACAGGGAACAGATAGTCTTTAGGAACCAGACTGTCTGGAGCAGGCATGGATCTAGGCAGCGACTGATGGATTCAGGTTAAAGGCTCAGTGTTGGCTCTTAGACAGAACAGCAACACCCTAGAGTCAGGGACGAGACCCTCACACACACAGCTTCAGTTTCTTACCACACAGACATGTTGATTCAATATGCTTTTGAACAATACACCCTGTGGCCTTTTTAAATACTCTGTATCTTAAGGTAAAATTCATCACCACCAAATATATATTATCTCATTAGAAACATAATAATTGGAGACTGGTGAGATGGCTTAGTGCTTAAGAGAACTTGTGGCCCTTGCAGAGGACCCACACGGTGGCTTGGTTACAGGGTATCCATTGCTTCTCTGGGCATCAGGCATGTGCATGGTACATAGACATACATGCAGGCAAAGCACTCATGCACATTGTTGAGATCTGAACTAGAATGGCCTCCATGGCTTCATATGTTTAAATACTTGTGTAGGACCCCCGCTCCGGGGAGATCCTCACTCAAGCCTCGGGATAGCGAACTCCCCCAGTAACGCACGAGAGACCGTTCTTGATGTAAATACAAGAGGTTTATTTGAGCCTAATCTAGTGCACTAGGGCCGACTCATAGCCTATGCAGAGACCAGAGGAGTTGACCTCGACTAGCTAAAATTAAGAGTATTTATAGAAAAAATCATAGAGCAGATGGAATTTTTCAGGCATCAGGGAAAAATACAGGGTCGCAGTTACATAGATATCGAATGTCCTTGTGGCTCATCCTTATCTTATGGCAGAGGAGACAGGGCGTCCTTGGTTAAAACTGCCCTTGAATTAAGCTGCCCCTGTGTCAGGGGAGTAACGAT
>CM052719.1:35203849-35258849 GCA_028551405.1 Uromys caudimaculatus
TACCTGCTGCCAAGCCTAACAAGTTCAATCTCTGGGACTCATGTGGTGGAAGGAGAGAACCAAGTCTTACAAGTTTTCCTCTGATCTCCACAGTGTAGTCACACACACACACACACACACACACACACACACACACACACACACACACACACTAAGGAATGTAGAAAAATTAGTAGCTGTGTTAGTAGCTAAATTTTTTAAAAACACTATCCTTATTCTTGCAAGGTTCCTCTGCTCCTTCTCAGTACTTCCAATAAGCCTGTTTATTCTATTACTATTGTTTTGATTTTTTTGTTTTGAGGCGGGGTTTCTCTATGTAACCCTGGCTGTCCTTGAACTTCCTCTGTAGAGCCAGACTGGTCTCAAACTCACAGAGATCCAGGATTAAAAGTGCCTGCCCCTACTACCCAGCTTTAGATTTGTTTCTTACATCAATAGTTCTTAAGTAACTGGTTGGTTCCATTTTCTGGACTCCAAGGTCACATATTTGTTTTATTATCTTAATATGATATCTTACTATCTTAATGGGTTATTGTGTCTTCATGACCAAACCCAGTATCTGACCTCAGGATCCATGTTTACTTAGCTTCAGAATCTTGCTGTCGTTCTTCCACTAAACCCTTTTACACCTCACCCGTCCTGCTCCTTACATCTGCTTGTGGGGAAGTTTCCTAATGATCCCATTGGATCCATCTGCAGGGATTCCGCAGCCATGTTTGCTTGTGCCTTTCAATACTGCAGCTCCTAGTAACAGGGCTAACAGGCAGCTTGTTCAGCTATTGAAGATGGTTACAAGAACAAATCAAAGAAGAATAAATGGAGAAGGTTAGAATCCCTTTGCCCAAATTCGTTTTTGTTTTTTGTTTTTATTGATGTGATAAAATATTGACAAAAACTGATAAAGAGGATAGGGTTTATTTCATCTTACAAGTGGTGGTTTGAATAAAAATGGTCACCATAGCACCATTGGGAGGGGCACAACTAGGAGGCGTGGCCTTGTTGGAGTGGGCGTGGCCTTGTTGGAGTGGGTGTGGCCTTGTTGTAGGGAGCATGTCACTGGGAGTGGGCTTTGAGGTTTTGAGTGCTCAAGTCAGGCTTAGAGTCCTGCTGCCTGGCCATTCCGATGTAGAACTCAGCTACTTAAACATCACTAAGTTTACCTGCATGCTACCATGCTTCCCGTCATGACGATAAAGGACCAAATCTCTGAACTGTAAGCCAGCTCTAATTAAATGTTTTTCTTTATAAAAGTTATTGTGGTCGTGGTGTCTCTTCACAGCAATACAACCCTAACTAAGACATAGCCCATCAACGAGGGAAGCCCAGGCAGGTGCTCAAGGTAGAAGCTCACGGCAAGGCAGGAGGGAAGCCCAGGCAGGTGCTCAAGGTAGAAGCTCACGGCAAGGCAGGAGCTCGAAGCAGAGACTACGGAGACTGTTAGACTCCTCTAATTCACTTAGCTACCTTCCTTATATAATGTAGAACCACCTGTCCAGGGGTAGCATCAACCACAGTGAGCTAAGGCCTCCTATATCACACACACACACACACACACACACACACACACACACACACACACACAAGCACACGCCTGCCTCTACAACAGGAAGTTAGGAATCTGCTTGTATAGGAGTCCCTGCTATATCCACTACCCATGGCATCTCTTTTATGTTTTACAATTCTATTAATATACTCATTTATGGATGTTTGATGAGTTATAATATCCCACTGTACAAATCTGGATGGTTGCAGTTAAAAAGAATCTCCACATTTGACAAGAATCTGGGCCTCCTCAGTGGTTTGGGGTATTCTATATTTATGGCTGAGAGCTGCATTTTTATTGTTGTATTGGAATATGTCTTGGTTTCGGGAACCAGAATAGCGCTGGAGTTCTACTAGAGTCAAGTATCCTCTGTAACACGTTTCTTCTTCCTAAGGCGTTCTGTATAGCAGCAGATAATAAAGATGTTTGACGTCTTAGCTTTCATGGCCTTGCTCCCAAGCCAAGGCCAAGAGACCCTGAAATTTCATAGCAGCCATTTATTTTGAAGATGAGTCCAGACTCTTCCTCATACCTTTAGAGAATAGTAGTTTGCTGTCTTGAGCTGTTTCCAAGGCAGGCCTCAGGCCCAGTGAAATGCTATCTGGGGACTGTAGAACTTTACTAGGTGGATGCCTGAGGAAGCCAAAGAGTAGCTGTGTGTGTGTGTGTGTGTGTGTGTGTGTGTGTGTGTGTGTGCAGGGATGGTTTTTAACAAGATTCCGGGAGCAATGCTAATAAGATCTCTCTCTCTCTCTCTCTCTCTCTCTCTCTCTCTCTCTCTGCTTCATTCATTATTTGGGAATTCAAGAGTGCCTTTGTTAGTCTTTTTCCATGGCTCTATTCCCAGACCGGGGTCATGGGGAGGGATTAATCTGAACTTTGTGAACCATAAGAGTTAGTTCATGAAAAGTCCGCAGGTATGTCTGCCCATTGTGCCTTTGGACACCGAAACAGCAGACTCAGCATGCTAGCAGAGACAACTAGTTTGCTCTTCTCCCCAGGACCATATATATGGAGTTATTCCTGTGGAGAACATTCTGTCTTTAGGAGAGACCAGCTGCTGTAAATCCGAGGTTCTGAACCAGTCTCAAGCAAAGACATTGCTCCCTCCCACTTGCCTTCAGGGAGCAGACTTTTCTTCCTGGTGTAGCCTAGCTGCCCCTTGGGAGAACTTCCTTCCGGGATTTCTCTGTCTCGGGTGGGGTGCTAAGTACTTTACTTCTTAACTTATTTGGTCCTCACCCCCACTCTGTGGCTACTTTAATCTGCAGAGTTCAGCATCCTGCCCAAGGCAGCCAAATATATATCGACAGGGTGCGAAATAGGATTCCCAGAGCAGGCTGTGACTCCAGAGCTTTTGCCCCCAAATAGGTGCCCAGGGTTGGTGACCGGCTGGGGACAGATAGGTCCTGTGTGCCTAATAAGAGTGAGACTTGGGTCATAGAGGGTGCTGAATGGGTGGTACAGGTCCTGCTTCTTCTAAGACTGAGAGTTCACGTGAAGAAGAACAGCATGCACACGTGTCACTTAGCTACGTAGTTTTTCTCTTAGGCAACCTGTCTGCTCATATTCTTTTGGTATTTCCTACTGAGGGTTTACTCCCTGTCTCAGAGATTTGCTAATTGTCTGTTCCTCTAAAATAAGGGGAACTGTGTCTGTGTGGCTTATTCCTTTAACAAATCTTACAAAGATTTATTTATTGTATACGCATACACGCACATGCGCACATGCCATGGTGCACGTGTAGAGGTCGGAGGACAAAATGTGAGATCAGTTCCTCTGCAGGAAAGCTGGAATTCAGCCATCAGTGTTTCCCTCATGACAGGCTGGCCTGGAGCACACCACATAGACCAGGTTGGCCTTTTAGTCACTGAATCTGCTTGTCGCTGACTCCAGAGTGGTGGGATTAAAGGCATATGCCACTACAGACTGCTTTTGTTTTGTTTGTTTGTTTGTTTGGTTTGAGACAGGGTCTCTCTATATAGCCCTGGCTGTCCTGTCCTGGAACTCACTATGAAGAGCAGGCTGGTCTTGAACTCACAGAGATCTGCCTGCCTCTGCCTCCTGAGTGCTGGGATTAAAGGTAAGCGCCACCATTCTCAACCTTGAGTTTTTCTTTAAAACTGTTTTTGTGTGTGACTTGAGGAAAGAAATAAAGACCCAAAGAAATAGTCCATTACTTATTTGTGTCCATTATAATAATGAAGGTTATATACAATATACTATAATCTCAAATGTTAAAATCCTAACTCACATTTTGTAAAAATCTAAAATCCTTCAAATCAAATCACAATCCTGAAAGACAAAAATACCAGATGTTGAAACTGTGAGAGGCCAACCGCTGAAAATCCCAGTTATCATGTATGTGTGTATTTGTGTGTGTGTGTGTGTGTGTGTGGTGTCTTTCTCTGTCTCTTTATGTGTATGCATGCATTTGTGTCCATTTCTGTTTTTGTGCATATGTATGTGTATCTGTCTCTCTATGTGTATTTCTCTGTCTCTGCATATATGTGTGTGTCTGCCCGTCTCTCTCTGTATGAGTGTCTCTATCTTTCTGTGTAATTCTCTCTGTCTCTCTCTGTCTCTCTGTCTCTCTCTGTCTCTCTGTCTCTGTCTCTGTCTCTCTCTCTCTCTCTCTGTGTACTTCTACACCTCTGTCTCTCTGGGACGGGGCTATATAAAGAAGAGAAAGACAAGTTCTGGAGAAGAATGATCTACACAATTCAGCAATGATGAAACCCTCCAGCCTAAACCATTGGTCCATGTCCCTAGTCGGTAAAATCCTAGGAGCTTTTAATGCATTCAAGCTGAATTAACTTCTTAGACGGCAGTGGAGTCACTGACTGACACACACTGAGGCTTGTCTCACAGAGGGCTGAGAGGACAACGGCTGCTCTTCCACAGCTGTGTTGGTCACACCCAAGCTGCGCTTTTGTATATGTGCATCTGGAAAACTCTCTATACACAGTGACCATAAAGGAGACAAGACATCCAGAATAAACGTATATTATCAGATCACAGGAGAATTCCACAAAGGGAAAATGAATGTCAGTGTATTCTCCACACCGAACAATGCCCTAAAACAAAAGAACAGCTGTCTTGTCTTTAAGTTCAAAATATCTTCATTGATTATGGGTTCTGTCAGCTCTCAATGTTTTCCCTTTATGTAATTAACTGTAATCTATTGCTAAAAGTGCATTTTTAAAAGTCTTTTTTTGTTTTTATTTCTTCAAAATATCACATTTCCCTGGTCTCCTTATTTTTTATGAGGAAAGGCCCCCCCACCCCTTTTTCTTTTCTACAATTTTGTGAACTACTTAAAAAAATAATTTGCTCTACTATGCATTTTATCCTTGGGTTATTTCCACTATTGACAATATACAGCGGTATACTACAATGGTAATATATAACAAGCTTAAGTTACTTGGAGGTGTAAAGGCTTGGAGAGAATTGTAATTCTTATATGCCTTTGCAAATTTGATTTCAGGCAAGTGAATTATCACAGTCTGTTGACTTTGCATGAAAGCATTATAGAGGTACATAAAAAATATTGAAATACCCTTAAAAAAAAAAAGTCCTTTTTCTACATTAGAGGAAAATAAATTTTCTCAAGGTCTCAACTCTCTGGTAAATTATGATTTTTATGGTGGTTTTGATTATGTAGTGGAACATGCTTAGCTTGTCTGTTACAGTATCTTGGATGATGATAGTTATAAAGCCAGAGGCACACAACTACCCACCATAGTGGGCTGTGTGTATACCTGGCTCTTGACCTAAAGGCTCCTCTGTGAATATGGTTCACCTGTTCATAACTGTACAGTCACCCAACTGTTGTTAGTATATCTGGGTATTCATGGTTTCTGTATGTTATTATCATTGCCTATTTTATTCTATAAAGCAGCCCATGAAATGTTCTATTATATATATTTTTGTTTCTCAAATAAATTCCCCTTTAAAATGCTGCCCCGGCCTGCGGGGGGGGGGGGGTTCAGCGGGAACCTGGGGAGGGGACGAAAAAACGGGGGACAAGAGACACAAGGAAGGAGAGCAAGTCTATATTCTGATCAAGCTCTCGAAGTTTATTTCAGGACAGCAGCTTAAAAAGATAGGCAATCGTGAAGGTTACACATGGCCCAGGGCCAACCCACCACCATAACCAGTTTTCTGGAAATACCAGAAGTTCTCTCAATTCCTGGGACCTGAGAAATTCCTGGGACCCAAGATGGCAAACGCCCTGTCCTTTCCTAACCTTGCATTTGAACTGACTAGGCTTCACAGAACATTGGGTAATTTCATGGGTTTGGCTCCGGACATCTCCTCCCTTTTAACAGTTTTTATGAGGCCAGTGAGTAGCTAGGGATGATCTCACTATGAAGATGAATGGGCATTAACCAGAGAGGGGAAGTATTGACCTGATCCACCAAGCACTTTATATGTCATCGGTGTCTTTTGGGGAGGAGAGGTTAGCCTTTGTCAGTTCCTGTAGGTATCCCCACAGCGTATGATCAAAGGAAAGGCAGACACCAACCCCTATGGAATCAGGTTTGCTTCATGGGGGACTCAGAACTGGACATTTGGGTCCTCCCCCTGCGGTACTTAGTCTTGCACCCCTTGCAGGTGCCCACGCCAAGGCAGGCGAGCATAAATTTGAGTTTTATGCAGCTCCCAAAGGAGACATGTCATTGTAGGGCTCAGCCAGGCCTCTATCAGCCAAATCAAGTCTATGATAATGAACTTGCAGAGGTTTGGATGCCAAGGAGTCAATCTGTTGTTCTAAATACCAATCTAAATCGTCTTGAATACTCAGAACATTAGTAACATTTTTTTGCTAAATGATTAACAAAGGTAGCTGTCTTTTTTTTTTGGTTTTTTGAGACAGGGTTTCTCTGTGTAGCCCTGGCTGTCCTGGAACTCACTCTGTAGATCAGGCTGGCCTTGAACTAAAAAATCCACCTGTCTCTGCCTCCCAAGTGCTGGGATTAAAGGCTTGTGCCACCACTGCTCGGCAAAGGTAGTTGTCTTAACTTCTTGTGTCAAAGCAATTGTAGAAGCAGTGGTGCTAGCTATTAATGTAATTAAAGCTGCTATATCATCGATAATCAAGCCCACTTCCCTCTTGCTTCTGCTTAAAGTCTGACTCACTTCTTCCAGTACTTGCAAGCCCTTTTCAAAATACCAAGGTCCTGTAAAACTCACAGGCAATAAAACAAAAGCTGGTTGATAGACCATCATAACAGACATGCCAGATTTCAGCACACTAACACAATTAAAATGTGTACAATCAATGCAACTTACATTAAATAATGTAAATTTAACATGACCAATTAGTAAAAGATTAGGAGCCTAACACACGCACTAACATTTGTTCAGAGTCCAGATCCTGTCCCAACTTTATCTCTTGCTAAAGTAGTATCATAGAGAACTGCAGCTAACTTCCAAATATGTCTCTGAAAATGCCCAGAACCAGCCTTCCCAATGAAGACTGTCATTTCCAATATTGGATTGATTTCTATACCAGTCCATGATTGAGTCAGAATAATTGGTCTCATTATAAGGACTTTTCTATTAATTAATTTTTTGAAGCAGTTTCCACAGCCTCCATATTCTCTGTCCCACAAGGTCTAAAAGCTTGAAGCAAGGCAGCTTGTACAATTTGGGATATAGGCAAGCAAAGGTGGGTCAGGAACAGATGTCCAATACAGGTTTCCTGTCACCATTGTCAGGGCACTCAGCAAGCTCACAGTCAACATCATTCTTTGTTCCAGCATCAGCATGTCTCACCAATCGCTCTGGCAGCTGGCATGCTCCTTTAGTATCCTGTAGAAAAAACACAAACATGCCCTCTTCCCCATATTAAATACCTGATCTGGATCACGCCATATGCCTGTAAGTGGATCCTTCCATTTCACCTAGGCATAAATATGCCTAGTTGTAGGGTGCCATAGACACTTAGCAAAGAGTTCCTTGGCATCCAAATTTTAAAATTTTAAAATAAAAAGCATGATTTAAATAATTTTGTGGTGTGCAGGGATATAACTCCCCCTTTTTATTTTATGAAGATATTATTTTTAAGTTCCACAATACCTTGTTCTTAAGAATTACAAGGAATCCAAATAATATGGAAATATTAAATTGTTGACAGAAAGTCTCAAATGCTTGACTGTAATAGCCAGTTCCATTATCTGATTGGGAACACCAAGCATAGAAAAACAATGCAGGCAATGACTAGTTATATTTTTAGTTGCTTTTCCTGTAAAAGAAATTGCAACTAGAAAGCCTGAAAAGGTGTCAATAGTCACATGTACGAATTTTAATTTTCCAAAATAAGAAATATGAGTAACATCCATTTGCCATAATTGGTTAGGTATAAGACCTTGAGGATTAACACCATTATGTGGTACAGATAGAAACTGAGGACATTCAAGACAAGTCTTTACAATTTGACATGCACATTCTCTAGAAATACCAAATTGTTGTCTCAAGCTATTACTATTTTGATGATGTAAAGAATGAGATTGTTTGGCCAATTGTTCTAGTGTAAGGCCTATAACCTTCTTGATATACAAATCTGCTGTGGCATTGCCCTCACTAAGGGGTCTGGGCAATCCAGTATGAGCTCTTAAATGTCCTACAAAATAAGGAACTCTACGTTCTCTTAAATTGAGTTGTATTTGCATAAATAATTGCAAAATTTGAGAATTAGCAGTATCTAAAAAAGGAACAGATTCAAGTAATTGTAAACCATGAGCTATATATTGGCTATCAGTATATAAATTAAAAGCTTGATTTTTTAACATTTCAAAACCAGCAGCTACAGCACGTAATTCAATTACTTGTGCTGAAGCAGGGGAAGCTCAAGAGGATGAACATGTGATCCAATCACATATGCTGCCTTCTCATTAGATGAGCCATTTGTAAATACAGTAAGTGCATGTCCTATGGGCTGCATGGGTAAATTTACAGGAAATACAAAAGCAAGCATAGAGGCAAATTGCAACAACTTATCTTTAGGATAATGGTTATCAATTTTCCCTGAAGAGTTTGTGCATACAATAGGCCAAATACCAGTATTTTGCAATAACCACTTTAATTGCTGTTTGGAATAAGGAATAAATATTTCATCAGGTTCTTTCCCAAAATATTTTCTTGATTCTCTTCTATAATTCTGTATTAACACAGCAACAGCTTCATAATCGGGTGTTAAAACTTTACTTGGAGAGGCCAGCCTGTTCTACAGAGTGAGTTCCAGGACAGCCAGGGCTACACAGAGAAACCCTGTCTTGAAAAACCAAAAAAAAAAAAAGATGAATCTACGTTAATGGTCTCTTTTGTTGTGGGCACATGAGTAGCAATAACACAAACAGCCAAATTGATCATAGTCTATATAATGTATCTGTTGTTGGCTAATAGCTTCCTCTACTTTCTGTAAAACTATTAGTCCCACATCAGTTAATTGTGGAGGGGAATTAGGATTTGCATCTCCCTTGAGAATATCAAACAGAAGTTTAAGTTCTCCTGTGGTAAGCTTAAGAGGAGGTCTTAGCCAATTAATATCTCCTAATAACTTTTTAAAACTTTTTAAAAGTAATGTAGGGCTATTAGCATTCTTTGAGGCAAAATTTTCCAATGATATTGTTTCACGTATTCTTTAAAATCACAAGCAAGCTCACTAAATACAAACTTCCCACAGTCACCAGGATGCAAAGAAACAGTATAAAAACAATTCTCTAAATCCATAATAATTCTATAAGCATTTCCTGGAATGGCAGCTGGAGTAGGCAGCCAGGCTGTAATGCCTCTGCAAGTTCCAATCCTTAGCAAACCCTGCAGCAATCTCCACATACCGGATTTTTTCTTAATGACAAATATGTGTGAGTTAGAATCCTGAGCCTGTGATTGAACTGCAAACTGTAGCCAATGGAACACTGGCAGCTTAACTTTAATTTTTAAGTTTCCCTTGCAACACCAGAGCACAACAACTTTGGAAAGGAAAACTCAACCTTCAACAAACAATCCAGTCTCTCAAAAGTCACCAAGTGATTCACCCCCATGCTACAAAGTTTGGCTGCACACTGCCCTAAATCCTATCTTTTATAAGTCTGGTTTCTAGGATAAGAATTACATAAAATATTGCCCAATTTAAATGTATCTTTAGAGACAGACCTGTTTCACTGGGTTGGCTCATGCCACGTGTTGCTGTCTAGAATGACTCCAACCCTGAGTTACCAGTTTTAAGCCAACTTTCCGTTACCAAAGTTACGAATTTTTAATCATACCCAATAACTCAATAACTTATAAGCCAATAATCTATAACCAAGACATGCAGAACATACTTATACTTTTAAAACCAGTCAGAAACAAAAATGAAGTAGCTACACATTTATTTATTTAGACCAGACAAAATTTAACTTTTTCTAGTTGTAATTTCAAGAGAGGAGCACTTTGTCACCTACTGAACCCAATAATCACAATCATGGAGATTTTTCTAGGAGAAACAGCCATCAGCTCCCTTACCATAGAAGCCAAGAAACTGCTGGCCCCTTTAAGAGCACCTTGTGCAGACAATCAGCCCCTGGCAGGGCTTCTCCAGCTGTGCTTGACTCCTAGCTACAGGTGCAGAGCTCCAAAGGCCAATTGAGACTGCTCTTTTCTTTTTTGAAACCAAGTTAAAACTAAATCAAGGACTCAACAACCAGCAGATAGTTTTAACCATTTTTTTCTTCTTTTGAACATGAAACACAGAGCAACAGTTAAGCAATGAAACAAAACCATAAACTGACAGACACGGACAGATTGGTGCACCAAGAACATACAATACACAGAGAGGAAAGAGAATTAGATGTCCCAAAGGAACTCAGATATCTACCTAAGGGACCCAGAACTAGAACTAAGCATGTCTCCTGTAGGAGCCAGAGAGGAGGTAGGATGTCTCCCGACCTCCTCCTGTTCCTAGGAGAGCTCTGAAACAGCTTACGTTCATTTTCCTTCTCTTTTGCAAAAGCATCCCTGGATAGTCAGGGAGAACTGCTTTTCTGAAACCCATTCTCTCATGTCTAGGGTGTAAACTATCTCTAGTCAGGGTCCAAAGACTAAAAGCACCTATGAGAATTACCTTTGCTTCTCTAGATTTTAGCATAACTCTGAACACATACACAAAACACATTTTACTATTACCTTGTCCTTCTACAAGGTTTATTCACCACTGGCCCATCTTTTTCATCAATAGTTCCTTCTTGAGGAAATCAAGGACAGACATCAATTAACAAATTCAAAGAACTTAATAAGATCCTTTTTTCTTTACCCAAGTTCCTCGTGTCTTGAGGGACTCCTTGAGACCCTGTAAGAATAAGTCATGCTTACTCAATGCTTGTCCCATATTTGCGTTGCTCTATCTTACCTCAACAGATCAGACTCACAGATGGGCGGCTCTGTGGTGACAACAATGCGAATCTTCTCTCTCGACCTCGGGGAAGTGGTGATCCTATGGGTGGGGGGGATGTCCCTGGGTGAGCAATGTTCAGTCAGACCCCTGTACCCAAGCCCCACGTCTGGGTGCCAATTGCCCGGGCTTGTGGGGGTTCAGTGGGAACCTGGGGAGGGGGCAAAAGAATGGGGGACAAGAGACACAAGGAAGGAGAGCAAGTCGTACATTCTGATCAAGCTCTCGAGGTTTATTTCAGGACAGCAGCTTAAAAAGACAGGCAGACGGGAAGGTTACACATGGCCCAGGGCCAACCCAGTACTGTAACCGGCTTCCGGGAAATACCAGACGTTCCTTCAATTCCTGGTACCCGAAATGGCAAATGCCTTGTCCTTTCTTTTTTTTTTTTTTTTTTTTTTGTTGTTGTTGTTGTTGTTGTTGTTTGTTTTTTCTAGGTAGGGTTTCTCTGTGTAGCCCTGGCTGTCCTGGAACTCACTCTGTAGACCAGGCTGGCCTCGAACTCAGAAATCCGCCTGCCTCTGCCTCCCAAGTGCTGGGATTAAAGGCGTGCGCCACCACTGCCTGGTTCACCTTGTCCTTTCTTAACCTTGCACTTTAACTGACTAGGCTTCACAGAACAGTGGGTAATTTCATGAGTTTGACTCCTGACAAATGCAGAACTCTTGCCTGGAGCGCTGGCTCAGGGTTTCAGAGTACTCACTGTTCTTCTAGAAGACATGTTTGCTTCTCAGCCCCCACAAAGTTCACAGAAGGCTCACAGCCATCTATATCAGATCCAGGGGATCTGATGCCTCTGGCCTCTGGGGGAACCTGTACTCATGTGAGCATATACACCAGCGGGCACATGCATCTACACATAGTTAAAAAGAATGCAACTAATAAAATCTTTAAAATAAAATGAAGTGTAAGGCTGGGTATGCAGCTTGTTGACTTGAGTGAGGTCCTATGTTTCAAGCTAAACACCACAAATATGAAAAGAAAAGTGTAAACAAATATTTTTAAATTTCTTAATTAAAAAAAATTACATTTATTTATGTATGGGGGCATGTACATTTCCCAAAACACCTGTGGAGGTCAGAGGACTTTGCAGAGTCAGTTCTTGCCACCTTGTGTGTCCCAAGGATGGAATTCAGGTCATCAGCCTTGGCTAGGCACTTTTATTTTGTTTGTTTGTTTGTTTGTTTTTTTAAGACAGGGTTTCTCTGTGTAGCCCTGGCTGTCCTGGAACTCACTCTGTAGACCAGGTTGGCCTCAATCTCAGAAATGCACTTGCCTCACTGACCTCCTGAGTGCTGGGATTAAAGGTGTGCATCACCACTGCCTGGCTTAGCTAAGCACTTTTACCCAGAGCTATGGATAACACCAACCCCAAATGATGGTCTAAATAGGTCTTAAAGAACTATTTAGCTGGGGCTGAGTATATGTACCAATTGGTTACCTCGTACCAAACGGCCAGCCCTGAACACATAGACATATAAATTCATCATACGGACTGGACAGGCTGTATATTATGTATTTAGGAATATATAATAAGAATTAAAGAAAAGAAGGCCATGGATTTAAATGAGAACGGGGCTGTTACATGGGAGGAAAGGGCAGAGGAAAACTGTATAATTATATTATAATCTAAAATTTTAAAAATTATTAAAAACTGTGGCCCAGCAGTAGAGTGCTTATCTAGCAGATATGAAGGTTTTGGTTCAATCTTTAGCACTGATTTAAAAAAAAAGTTTTGTTTATTTTTTTTTTCATCTAGAACTATATAGTTCTGGGATTTTTTGATCTTTCAAGGATCTTGGATTTGAAAACTTTTATTCTTTTGCTTTTTTTTTTTGAGACAGGGTCTCTAGTCTACCTTGCAGCTCTGGCTGAACTGGAACTCCTTATGTAGACCAGACTGGCCTTGAACTCACAGAGATCTACCTGCTTCTGGAGTGCTGGGGTTAAAAGCATGTGCCACCATGCCCAGCTCTTTTTTGCAACTGAATTTGTAATCGGAGCCTTTGCGATTTCTGTGTTCCGGACTGTGTCTTTGAGGAACTCGGCCTAAGCCATAAATTATGCGGTGCATGAATGAAGAAAATGTAATCGAAGCAGCTACACAGCGTGGGGAGGCTGGAAAGATCTGCTTGCCTGGCCAAGGGCGCAGAATTCTTTTGCTTTTGACTTCTCATCTTTACAGGGGAGGATGGGGCATCTCCCCAGCACAGGGAGAGTTTTGATATGAGGATCTCACCTTTTGCTCTCCATGAAAAGCACACAAAGTTCAAAGTGACCTTTTGGTACTTGCTGTTCTTTGAAGGGCATTGACTTAAATAGTCAAAATGCCAGTGGAGAGCATTTTAATCTCTTTGGGAGAGGTAAGAAAAGAACAGAGGGGGGGAGGGGAAGGGATAGGTGGTCTCCAAAGTGGAGACCAAGAAAGGGGGAAACATTGGAAATGTAAATAAAGTATCAAAAAATAAAAAAGAAAAGAAAAGAAAAGAGGGAGAGAGGGAGGGAGGGAGGGGAAGGGAGAACGTATATGAATTAAGTTGTGGTCTGACTTAGCAAATGGTGGGGTGGGAGGCAAGCAGATGTAATGAGATTTAATATGGCTACATACGAGAGAATACACCTGGGGAGAGGTCATGACCTGGAAATGCACAAAGGGAAGAAAGAAGCCACAGCAGAGGAAAGAGGCAGGGGTAATAGTCACCATTAGGTACCGCAGCCCCGAGCCTATCCTGCGGCTGCTGCAAAGAAGACAGCTGCCATCTCGGGCTGTATGTGGGAAAGGGTCGCTTGGGAAAGAGCAGCAGTAAAGTTACCTTATAAGGCCCGTGTCTGGCCGTAATTTTTGCTATGAAATGCTACTGTAGCCTTGCAGAAAGGAATGCTATAAAAAGGGCGTAAAAACAGTGTCGAGTGTTGGACCAGCCCAGGTGACTGGTCAGAGCTGCTCCGGTTTGCATTGTTCGTGCTGTCGTATTGTCCCCCCCCCCCCCCAACCCCCATCTATAAGGAAAATACTCAGTACATACCTGAAACCACAGCAATACCAAACCATAAATCAATAGTTTCCTGTTTATCCACATCCATGATAAAGTCACAATGAGGGACTAGCCACAATGGCACATACAGTATACTGCAGCAGTCACATGAGATACTGTCGTAAAGTTACGTGACTGTGGCCTCTCAAAATGCTTCATTGCTCACCCTTCTTATGATGATAAGAGATGATCCGATGCTTACACGGTGGGATGGAGGGAAGTGGATCACATGGGTAAGGAGCATACTTGAACATAAGCACCGGAGGGCTGCAGCAGTCTGATGACTGACAGCTGAGAGGTGACTAATGTGGGAATCGCCTATATGGTGCTGGCACACGGGGCAAAGAGATGACTTATGCCCCGGGAAGGACACTGCAGGATAACCTCAGTAAATAAAATAAAGACAACAGATTAGCTCAGTCTTAAATGTAAGGAAGCTTTTCTTCAAGTTTGTTTTGTTTGGTGTGTTGCGTTTTGTTTTGTTTTAATGAGTTAGCCTGCTGCCGTATGTCAATGTTCATTACATGAGATTGACGATATCAGAGATGATATCAGAGACTGCTGGACCTGGTCACCACAGGCCCTTACACTCGAGGATTGTGGCTTCAGTTAAACGTTTCTGTCCATTAGATACCTTCCTCGTTCCTCGGTCCCTTCTTCCTCCTTTCTTCTTCCAACTTCTCTCCTGATTTTTTTCTCTCTGCCTCTTTGTCTTTTCCTCCTCTGCTTCCTTTCTTTCTTCTCCTTTGCCTCCCCCACTTCCTCCTTATTTTTCTTCTCTTCCTCATCTCCCATCATCCTCATCTTCCTCTTCCCCCTCTGTTGCCTGATCTACTTCCATCTCGCTTTCATTAGATTCTTCAGAATGGCTATTTCCGCAGGTCCATCTTTGGAGCTCAGCGGCAGTAAAGTCGATCCTGAGTACGACCCAAGAGCTTAAATGTTTAGCAAGTATCTCATGTGATCCAGATGTGGATTTACATTTCCCTCTGGGACCATCCCTTCCTCCTCCTCATGCTTGTACTTCAGGGAGTGCTCTTCTTCCTGGTCAAGGGAATGACAGGAGACCCAGGCTAATCAGAGTACTGGATCTCCTTTGCCATCATGATTTAAGTTTAGGAAGACCGTTCAGCATCCTCAGATTATGTCCTGAGCCTTGTTCAGGACTTGAAACTGAGTGTCAGGGTGCTGAAGCTGCGTGCCTCAGTGAGTGAATTACTCTTTTGAGAAGAGGTCAGAGGGAGAGTGGAACCAGGCTCTGATGGTATTGTCAGAGCCACAGATATAGTCATATTTCTAAGGCCAGCCACATCTACTTTTGTGTTTTGTTCAGTTTGAAGGGGGGTGGGTGGACAGACGACCATTCCACTTTTTGTTCAAAGCAGCTTGAATGAGTTTCTGCCCTTTGTCACCGAATAACTGTGATATCAAATGACAAAATATCTTACAGCAATGCTTCTGATACCCTATTCTGTAAGCACTACTTTGGGAAGATACACATAAAAAAGGCCACATATTTGTGAAGAACAGAATGCAATTATATTTTAATTTAGATCAGAAGAAGCTATTATAAAATGTCTTTGTGGGGAGGAAACGGATTAATAGTATCTATTTTCAGCTGACCCCTTACAAATCTACATTTAAAGATGAGGAGGTTACCCTTCAGAGAGATCAAAACCCCTTTCTGGGGCCATACTGCAGGAGGGGTAGGACTTGAGCTGAAACGGCTCCCCTCTATATTGCCAGCTCATTTGGGCATCGTCAAGACCACACCAGCTTTTTCAGCTCCCATCTCTTCCCCATCAGACCACAGCACGCTCAGATTGCAGTCTGCTAGCTTCCTCCTGCTCAGAAACTGACAGGGCAGTTCCTCAACCATTCTGCTGTGTCCGTCATCTCTTACGTTTTCCTTCCTGAAACTGGCTTAATCCTTTTGGTGAGTGAATGAAGACTTGGCTCACGCTCCCTCAGGAAACCCTGGAGTTTCCCTCAGGAAACCCTGGAGTTTTCCTCTGCCCTCCTTGGAGCCAGCTGACACTTTCAGAGGTCATCCCTCAGGCCTGGAAAAGCATTGCTCCAAACGGGTTCCATCTTGCTTCTCCAAATGTCTTGCCCTGCCTTGCAAGTGGCACGAGCTCACCAGCACCCTGTCTCTGCGGTACTTTTTGCTCCCGCTCTTGACCCTTGGCTGGTCATACATAGCTTATTTCATTCCCTCGGTGTTTTTAGGCCGTCATCGGCTTCTGGAAACTAGCAGCACGCAAGAGAGTGGGGAAGGATTCCGGCCGTCTGGGGATGCCTCAGGCAGGCAGTGCTGGGACTCTGTAGGCCACTGGGAGTCTTTCTCCTCCTTCACGTTCCTCTGTTTTCTAGTTAGTCACAGTTCTTAGGAAAAATAATTTCAAAATATAATCTTCATGATGTGATTGTTGAGCTGAAAACAAGTGCCAAATAATTCGACAAACGTAGAAAATCGCTGAAATGCTTCCAAAAAGAGGTAACTTATGACAACCATAAAAGACCCGAGTCTTCCCTATTTAGTAAAACAGAGACTGACGCTTAATTCCCCGGGTTCTGGAATTCCTGGATTGCATGAACCTGACCCTTGTTTTCTTCACACGACACCCAACCTCCAAAAAAAAAAAAAAAAAAAAAAAAAAAAAGGATTTCTCCACCGTGTGGAGGAGGGTCTTGGAGAGAAGTGTCCTTGACGCTGTGAGAATTTTTACAGCTTTTCTTCCGCCAGCTTTCAGTCGAATTTTATTGGCATTCCGAGTGAGAAGGAACATTTGGAGTAGTGAGGAGGAACATTTGGAGTAGTGAGGAACGGACTGGCACTCGGTCCTGCATTAGCATCCCCGTGCACCAGCCCAATAAAGGCTGGTTTGTAACAGCCCAGAGCAAACAACAAACACGCTCCTACATTCCCAGACCCTCCTTGGAGGGCGGATGCAGTTCCTGGTTGGAAAGTTCATTGAGCTGAGAGAACGAACTGGGAGTGTCTGGGGGCAGGGTGTGGGGGTTTGGTGATGCTGAGCTTCTGAGTTCTGATCCACAAGCACCTTGCAAAGTGCCTAGGCTGAGGAGAAACTCTGTAAATACTTGCTAATTAATTGTCACGCCTTGATTCTGGTGTGCTCACTAAGGCTTCTGGAAAGCACGGGGCAGGCTTAATCCAATGCCACGATACTGCTGTGCATTCAGAGAGTACTGATGTTGATGAAAGGGTAAACTACTTTTAGTTAGACGAAAACAACCGAGAAAGGGTACACACTCTTGGCTTTTTGCCCCTTGCTTTTGGGTAGACTGATTCGTACAGTCTTGGGGTTAATCACTTGTTCTATCACATCCCGCACCCTGGGGTGTAATCAGGTCACTGAGCAGTTGGGGGCGGGGAGGCGGGGGAGTGGCTGAGAGGTTTCCTTCAGCTTCAGCCAGGGGCTCAGGCTGCTGGCACACACACAGCTATACTTTTATGGAATGGAAAACTTGGTAAATATGCCAAAGTAAGAGAGAGGAGTTAGGCCAGGTCAGGCCAGGTCCCAGAATTGGGCACCCAGGGCTGGGAGGCCTCGAGGTGAAGTGGACACAGCAGGAGGGAACTTTTACTTTGAGCCAACAAGGAGGCTGGAGCCAGTGTGACAAGTCCCTTTCCAGGGTTTATTTTCAAGGTCCTTGAAGCTCTTGTTGCCGCTGAGAACAGTTTCTTTTGGATACAGGCAAGCTAAGATGGATCTCAAGGACCCAAATGTCCACTATTCTCAGGAAGTTGGCATCAGGGACTCCAACTCTTTCACCTAAGGACTAAGACATCATACTTTTATTTCCCAGCGAGATCACTGAAGGATTTAAAAAAAAAAAAAAAAAAATCAAGACAGGTCCAAAGCTTAGTAGAGAGTTAAACTTGTGTCCAGTTTTTTGTTTTGTTTTGGTTTGGTTTGGTTTTGTTTTTTTGAGACAGAGTTTCTCTGTATAGCCCTGGCTGTCCTGGAACTCACTCTGTAGACCAGGCTGGCCTCAAACTCAGAAATCCGCCTGCCTCTGCCTCCCAAGTGCTGGGATTAAAGGCGTGCGCCACCACTGCCCGGTGTGTCCAGTTTTTTAAAACAAACAAACAAACAAACAATTTCCTTACTTATTCTGTAAGTAGGTATGTAGTTGTGTGTGTTTGCACACACGGATACCACACAGTGCTCATGGAAGTTCAATGACTTGCAGGAGTTGCTTCTCTTTTCCTACTATGTGGGTCCTGGGGATCGGAACCAGGGTGCCAGGCTTGGTGGCGACCACATTCACCCAGGGACTCATCTCTCTGGTCCCTGCTTCCAGCTTTAAAGCCAAAAACAAACAAATAAACAAACAAACTCTGATTGCCACCAGGAGTCAGATTACTTGGGCTAAACTTCACTTTCCGGCAATATCTGGGTGCATTGGGCTCTTCTGTACTCACAGAACACACTCAGTTTTTATTCTACTCCTATCCAGAGACAAGAAGTGCAAATGGCTTCCACTGAACTAGCCAGACTATCTGCAAATACTTAGCAAGATGAAATCTGACTTGAGAGGCAAAGGACTGGGGAACTGATTGAATGAGGTGTGTAGTTTACACACCAAACGTCTCTCTTTCTGCCCATCCCCCACCGGTGTGGCCGGACCGTGATCCCTTTTTAGTTAGCCAGGGGTGTCACATAGCAAATGCGATCTGTATGTTCCTCTTCCTTCCCAGGTGAGCCGGATTTGGATCAATACCTTTCGGAGCATAGGATTCGGATCAATAAACTCTGGCAGTGCCTCTTTCCGGGAACCAGAGTGACAAAGAATCCAAGGTAAAGTCTCTAGACTGATTTCAGTGACTTTGCTGGAGGTCACTTTTCGGGAAGTCTCAAAGTCAGGCACAGAACAGCAAAAGGCCACCGTGGTGCCCCGGGTGCATTAGCATGCAAATAAGTGAATCAGGCCAGTTCTTGCAGAAGGATGTGTCAAGGCGAGCTTGCCACTATACGGGTGGAACAGGAATGCCTACTGCAGAGGACTGTCTCTCTCCTCTTACTCCTTAAGTCAGTAGTAGGTCCTCCATGTTTATTCTTAGGAGTGTCATCCAGGTGTGTGCAAAGAAACTCACAGGATCACTTCAGTATTCAGAGAAAAAAGGAAGCTGCAAACTACCTTTAAGTTTGGAGTGAATTTCTTCCCAGGTCACAGGCATCATTCAATCTACTCTTGGTTATGTTCCTCCTGATTTCCTTTTAAACTAAGATGTCTTGGTTTTTAGTCCCAGCTCTGCAACTTATCAGTTATTAGCTTTTTGGGAAAAGCTGATAAACCCAAATTTGCATTTCCCTAGCCTTTAAAAGAGTGGGCATTTCATGTGGTATTGGGTGCTCGAAGCCTGTTTTTCTGAGGTTTTATATGGGATTCCTTCAAACAGTAACAAGAAGTCTCAACATTTTATTTCTTATCCCTGTGAGTGCGCGTGTGTGCATGCGTGCCCTGGAATACATGTGGGAGCCAGGGACAAGTTGCAGGGGTCAGTTCTCTCCTCTTATACGGGTTCAAGGTGGCATATGATGTCATACTCGGGTCATGAGGCTCATCCGCCAATCGTTTTTTAGCTGCTGAGAGCTCCCGGGAGATTCTTTGCAGCATCATTCAGACTACTTCTATGCGGTGGCTGAATGACAGCGGAAGATCCCAAGGAACTTCCGACCAGGTAATATGACTTCCGGTTGGCTTTTCAGAGTAGTATTTGTCAGTGGTTGCAGACTATGCCCTTGGGTCTTGTCTCGCAGTCTGCTGGTGGAAATACTAGGCAAACTGAGTAATTTGAATGGCGGTTTCAAAATCATAGTCTGTTGATCCTTCTCGACCAACTAAGGTTCTTGATTCTTTCATTTGTTAAAAGTATTAATGAAAGCCAAGTGTGGTGCCTCCCATCTGTAATCCCAGCTCTCTGGAGGCAGAGGCAAGAGGAGTTCTATGTAACAGCATGAGACTTCTGTAACTTTGGGCCTTTCTATGCCCACCCCAGTTCCCGAATAATGACATGGAGGTTTATACTTATTTACAATGCTTAAACGATTCTATGCCTGCCACGTGACCGGTTACTTCTCAGTTTTCATTTGTCCAAGTTCCTCCATATCTCGGTAGTTAATCTTCCCATGACTCTTTCTTTTCCAGAGTTCCTTTTTCTCTGCTTCTCACCTTTCTTTCTATCCTGACTTTTGCTATACGTCATAGGCTTTTTATTGTAACCAGTGAGAAGGTGCCTTAGGCAGGCAAGGAAGGACAGAGACACTTCTTCACACAATGTACAAAAACATCACTCCAACAGACCTCTGGGGGAGGGGTGGGGAGAAACTGGCATAGTACAAGATACTTAAGTGATCATCTGACTTATTTTAAATCATTCTTAATGATTGTACATTTATGCCTCCGGGAATCATGGTCACAGCACTGCTAGGTTTTGAAAAACCAGCCCTTTATGAATACATATGTAAATAGCTTATCTGTAGAAGCACTTACTGGAGCCTCCACAAACTGGTTTTCTGTTGTTCACAACACTCAAGCAGCCCAGGACCAACATAGTTGTGTTTCTTAGAGGTGAAGGAACTTGTCAGTCCTGTGCTCTGCTTGGGTACTGACTGGAGACCGTGTATGACAACTGAACAGAACCGGATAGTTCCCCAGAGAGAACAAGAAGCTGGACACAAAGACTGTGAATTCAGGAAGTGCATGTGTGGGCTTGTTACTCCAGCCGATGCCTGACCCAGCCCCCTCATGCATGTTTCCAAAGGGAGGAAAAAACTCAGTTAATTTTTTTTGAGACAGGGTTTCTCTGTGTAGCATTGGCTGTCCTGGGACTCACTCTGTAGAACAGGCTGGCCTTGAACGTATAGAGATTGCCTACCTCTGACTCCCAACTTCTGAATTTTAAAACATGTTATAAAATACCCAGGCTGTGCTGGCTGGTTTTGTGTGACAACTTGATACAAGCTAGAGTTATCACAGAGAAAGGAGCTTCAGGTGAGGAAATGCCTCCATGAGATCCATTGGTAAGGCGTTTTCTCAATTAGTGATCAAGGGGGGAGGGCCCCTTGTGAGTGGTACCATCTGTGGGCTGCTAGTCCTGGGTTCTATAAGAAAGCAAGCTGAGCAAGCCACGGGAAGCAAGCCAGTAAGAAACATCCTTCCATGGCCTCTGCATCAGCTCCTGCTTCCTGACCTGCTTGAGTTCCAGTCCTGACTTCCTTTGGTGATGAACAGCAATGTGGAAGTGTAAGTTGAATAAACCCTTTCCTCCCCAACTTGCTTCTTGGTTATGATGTTTGTGCAGGAATAGAGACCCTAATTAAGACACAGGCTGAATCGATAGTGTAAAATATGCCTCTCTTTGGCATAGTTTATTGCTCCACTTGAAATCATGAGAACTCAGGTGACATCGCCTGGGAAACAATTGTCCCCTAAGGACCAACACAGTTATTGGTGGTACAGTGACAGCCCTGTGGTAGGTCCTAGAGCTAGCTGGTGGGGTGCTGGTCTGTGCACGGGATGCTATCCATGGAGGTCTTTGGGGGGGGGGGTGTGCAGCAGAAGCATTCAAGGGAAGGGGAAAGGGCACAAGTAGGGAGGGGGAAGTGCAACTGCAGCCGCTGCTCTGGTGCCATCACTGCCCTGGTGTTGCTCGCTGCACTGGTTGCACTGAGCTGAGCTGGAGGAGAGCTGGTTAGCAAGCGAGGTGCAGGGGAGCTTCGGGAGAGCATTCTCTTTCCAGGAAGTGTTACAGCTCTTATACAACGGAAGTTCTCAGGAGATGGAGTAATTCTCACACACCTTTATTCCTTCTGGATAGGACCTTATATACAGTTTTGGGGGGATAGGGGTCTGACAGCAGGTGCTTCCTATTGGCTTGGTCTGAGATGTTAGGGATGCCTCATCTGCATGTGGAGGGGCTTGGGGGCACTGCCCCTCCGTGACTGATGGCCACAACTCTATGCGGGGCTGTAGCTACACGACAGGGGCCTGGTGCCAGGAGCAGAGGAAGCCCCCACTGTCCCTTTGGGTTGTTTTATCAGGCTTCCTCTCATGGTCCACAGCCCCCCAGTGGGGTATGGGCGAACACCCTCTGAGCATGCCCAGGATTTCTTACGTGGAGCTACAGAGTGGTGATGCTCCTGAATCAGTAGGTAGAAGAAAAAACCTTTGACAATGGAGGAATTCATCTTAGTTGACTGTCTCTGCCCACAGGTGAGACTTAGAAAAACATGGGCTCTGTCAACAGTGGCTAGGTTTCTAAGTGAGAAAAGGGACAGGAGGAAAGAAGGGAAGGGATTGGAGTAGGTCAAGTGGCCCGTGGCTAATATCTCCCCTTGTAAATTAAACATCGATTAATAGTGGTATTTGTCATTTTAAAAAGTAGACCTCTGTGGTGGTTTGAATGCGCTTGACCCAGGAAGTGGCAGTATTAGGAGGTATGGCCTTGTTGGAGGAAGTGTGTCACTGTGGGCGTGGTCTTTGAGGTCCTATGCCCAAGCTCTGTCCAGTGTAGAAGAAAGCCTCTTCCTGGCTGCCCACAGGGGGAGTCCTTTCTGTTGCCTTTGGATCAAGATGTAGAACTCTCAGCTCCTTCTCCAGCATCATGTCTGCCTGCATACCACCATGCTTCCCACCATGATGATAATGGACTGAACCTCTGAAACTGTAAGCCAGCTCCAATTAAATGTTTTCTTTTATAAGAGTTGCCTTGGTCCTGGTGTCTCTTCACAGCCATGGAAACCCTAAGACAATCTCCTTTTTTTCTAAACTCATAAGATTTATTTACAATGTTTTAAAAATGATTTTACTTTTAAGTGTGTATGTATTTGTATGTGTGTATGTGTTTATATGTGTATATGTGTATGTCTGTTTATACATGTGTATGTATGTGTGTGTATGTATGTATGTATGTGTGTTTATAGGTGTGTACATATGTGGTTATGTGTGTATGTTGGAGCACCTACATGTAGGTGCTTAGTGTGTTCTCCCTCCTCAAACTGTAGTTACAGGTGGGTATGAACCATCCTATGTGAGTCCTGGGAAAAGAAAGGAACACAGTAAGTGCCCTTAACCTCTGAGTCCCTACAGTCAGATAACTAGGCTCCATTCCTGTCACATAGTCATCCACACTGTGTGCCCAAGACTGTGTGGCTGAGTAAGTACTATGTCTGCTACTTAGTCCCTGAAATAAATCTGCAAACCCTGTAGTGGTAGTTTTGGCTACGCTCGACGAGTTACCTGCTTCCAGCCACCCGCCCAGGAACTCTTTGGATTCTTGAATGAAACACACACACACACAAGCTATTTTGAAATGCCTTGGCTACTTCAAAGGCTGGCAGTTCTAATCCTCCGCCTGGCTATCATAAATTTCCCTCCGGTACTCCTAATTCAGCACCCTCTAAATCTATGATCTTTGCTGCCCTGTTTCTTCTGGGTGGTCCCCTAGTCTTTGCTGCCCGAGATGCTTCTGGGCAGCCTTTTTGGGGGTCACGTTCCTTCTCACCTACATTTCAGATGAGTTTCCTTCTGCAGCTCTAAATCTGATCCGGCTCCCAACGAAACATGGGGATTCTCCTCTTACCTCCTATCTTCTGCGTCCTAGCCTATGTAAATATAAGGTCCCATCCCGTCTCCCTTTGCCCAGCCATTGACTGTACAGCAATTCTTTATTGCCAATCCAAAATCTAATGGGGGGGAGGGGGCGGGGGGGGAGACTGAGTCAGCATCTGGAAACGCAGCATTTTTGTAAGCCAAATTGAATTGAGACAGCATCAGAACCAATCCCTAACAAAGCCCTGGATGGAGTGAGTGTGGAGCGGGAATGAGGAATTCTAATTCTAGATGAGGAAAGCATCATGGGAAGTGAAACAGAGAAGAAGGTCTCCTGGGTAACTTCTAAGCACCAGGCACAGTTAATGGCTGGTCATATTTATCAAGTGCAAGTTAAATGCTGTGTACATACTGGATGCTTCCTAACCTAACTCAGAAGGTCTTCCAAATGCTCTCATCTAGGAAAAAGCAACTGAGGCTCAAACTGCAAAAGTCACCCAGAACCCAGACAGTGTCGGAGTCAGAGACGCTCAGCACCATAGCCCACCAATTGGGTGCAAAGGTCATGGAGGGGTCTCGGTATGTCAGCACAGGATGTACCCCAGCAGAGAAGGGAGGAAGCAGCTGGCTGGTGTGGGGTGGAGGGGAGATGTGTGACACTTAGTGGAACTTACTAGGTGGCAAAGAGGAAGTGGAAAGGTGGCGATTTCAAAGGTGGGAATGCCAGGGTGGAGAGAAGAGGCAGATCGATCTGTGGCTGAATCTCATAAAACACAGTGTTTGAAGGAGGGAGAGGAGGAAAAAAAAGACACAGGAAACATCTTCACTGGGCGAGTGCTGATCTGGGAGCTCAAGAAGAGGCGAGAGAGGCAAAGATGTGGCGGCGACAACGTGGAGGGTGTATTTCTATGGTGAGTTCAATAGCAAGATACTCAGTGGGTTTGGTGATCACACTGGAAACTGGGAATTGTGGGTCCCTGGATAAACTGAGCCTCTTCTGATAGTCTTGGCCAAGGGTTCTGCTTCTATTACTTAAAAAAAAAAAAAAAAAAAAAAAAAACAATTACCCTCTGGATGTTAAAAGCCTGGAGTTTGCAGGCCAATTATATCATTACCTGTTTCTGTTTTTTGTTTTATAAAGTGAAGACTCATTTCCTGCTTTCTTTTACAAACTTCAGCACAGGAGACCTGCAACTTAAGGACTATCCACTCCAGAAATTCCCTGCAGGGTCCTGAGCACCTGGTGTTAAAAAGATCATTAAGTTTGGGCGGCTCCTTCTCCCTGGAGCCCCTGCTAATTTGTATTTAAAGACCTAAACTCAGCAGAGTTAATATTTACAGGGAGGTAATACATTATTTACATGGACACTGGGCACCAAAACATCTATAAATTCACATATAGTTAACCTCCTTCTGCTCCCTCTTCCCATACTCATTAAGTCAATTCAAGACCTGTTCTATGAGGGGCCATAAAGATCTTTCAATACTTTCATCGTCCCTGTAAGAGGAAGTAGAAGATGGCTGCTGAACGCCCATTTAACATGAGGCTCCCTTGTAGCCAACAGAGCAAGTGGTTCTGGGTAAGATGACAAAAATGGGTAAAAGATAAAAATGGGAGAAGAAATGAGTTGTTGACATTTCGTCCTTAGCAAGAAATGAATCACAGCAGATGACATATTTTTCCCTCTTGTTATTTTTATTCTAGAAGAATCTTCTTATTCTAGATTTCTAGGGCTAAGAGATTCTGAATATGAACAAGGTCAAAATAAAAGGGAAATGATGCTGTTTACACAATATATTATTAGTTCAGTAACATGAACTGACAAATTACATATTGCACAGTGATTCTTTTTTTTTAATCCGAGTGGCAGCGGGTGTATTGATAACAGGATTTCTCTGTGTAGCCCTGGCTGTTCTGGAACTCACTCTGTAGACCAGGCTGGCCTCAAACTCAGAGATCTGCCTGCCTCTGCCTCCCCAGTGCTTGGATTAAAGGGTTTGTCCAAGAATTCTTAAGCAATACTTTTCAACCAGTTAATAAAGGTCAGGGTCTGCTGTGACTTTTCCTGTACCTCCATGGTGCCCACAGTGCCCCAGATGTCTGGGGCTCCCTGAGCTTCTACCCCAGCTTCAATCCAGCTCAGGCTATGAAACCTACTTGCCTTTGGGGATAGAAGCCAAGAGACACTCCTCAGCTATGTACACAGCAGTGAGATGTGGGAAGCCAGTTAGCAAGGCCTGTTGATTTGAAAATGGCAACCGTATCAATAGCCGGAACAGTTGATATAGAAGTTTTATATAAATGTTCTCAAGGTCATTATTCATAAGGACCAAAAAGTGCTAACAACTACAATACCTACCAACTGACGAATGAATGACTAAAGTATGTACTAACTTAATGCAATTGTAGTGAACAAAAAAAGGAAATTATATACTCTTGAGTTATAACACAGGTGAGAACACCAGTGCTAGGAATGGCAAAGGAGCTATGACTACAGATCCTACAAATGCTGAAAGCATAGTGTGTATTAGAGGCATCTTTAGACCAGCAGATCGATAGTGTACATGGAATTGGACAAATTCTAATAACTGAAAAACTGGCACAGAAATGAGATAGAAAATCCAAATGGCCTTGAATTTATTAAACAGATTAAAATCACACAAAGAGCCAGTAGTGGTGGCATACACCTTAAATTTCAGCACTCGGGAGGCAGAGGCAGATGGATCTCTGAGTTCAAGGCTAGCCTGGTCTACACAGTGAGTTCCAGAATGTCCAGGGCTACACAGAGAAACCCTGTCTTGAAAACAGTCTAAAAAAGAAAGAAAAGAAAAGAAAAGAAAAGAAAAGAAAAGAAAAGAGAAAGAAGGAAAGAAAACTCAAAGATCAAGTTATTTCTCTGGTGAGTCTATCAACTTGTTAAGAAAAAAACCTTTCTAAATAATAGAGGGAAAACCCCAATATTCATAATTGATAAAACTTTATGAGAAAGAAAAATTAAAGGTTTCTATTTATCATGAATATTAGCACAAAAGTTTAATTAAATGATTAGCTAATCAAACCCATCAGTATAAAGAATAAATATCATGACAAATAGATTTTATCCCAACAGTATGAAGTCAATTTAACATTCAACAATTTGTGTAACTTATTCTATTCATCAAATATAAGAAAAAAACTATTACAGACCATTTCAGTAGATGTAATATAATGGAGAAACTCATTCATAAACTTCATTTTGGGAAATAGAAATATGAGCCAGAGCAAGCTAAAACAAGATAAGACAAAACCAAAACCCCTATTAACCAAATTGGAGAGAAGGCACTACCTTTAGCCTGATAAAAGAGAGCTACAAAACCTGGACACATCACCTCACTTGGTCTTGCCCTTGCAATAAGGCAAGAAAAAGAAAAGATACGAGGAAGAGAACAAACTCAAGTGGCTTTATTTTCAGGAGTAAATGGTGGTTATTCTTCGTGAGGCAGGATTTAAAATAATCCTTCCTAACTGGAGGTCAGCCTCTAGGAACTTTCCTGAAGATGCTACGTTAAAAACTAGTGTCCTTGCCTTGAAGGTTTCAGTCATGGGATAGGGTTCCCGCTATACCACAGGGCTGCATTTATGTGAGTATTATACATTTTCTATTTCTACTTCAGATTTTGTTATTGCTGCTGCTGCTGCTATGCATTGGTTTTGCAATGGTATCTCACTATGAAGACAAGGCTGGCCTCAAATGCACAGAGATCCACCTGCCTCTGCCTGCTAAGCTTGGGATTAAAGGCACTTGCCTCTACACCTTTGGTGTTAAATCTGTGTTTTATAAAGCCACCCAGCTCAGGTATTTTTGTTATAATAATTTAAAAAACAGACAATACAGGCATTTTTTTTCTTTTGTGCAGAGTCTTCTAGGTCCATAGTCTTATGAATATGACTCTCTGTCCTGGAAACTGTCTGGTATTCTTACCCTACAAGGCAAATTCGTTGTGGATTTTTTTTTTTTTTTTGGTTTTTTTTGAGACAGGGTTTCTCTGTGTCGCCTTGGCTGTCCTGGAACTCACTCTGTAGACCAGGCTGGCCTCGAACTCAGAAATCCACCTGCCTCTGCCTCCCAAGTGCTGGAATTAAAGGCATGCGCCACCACTGCCCGGCTCATTGTGGATTAATAACCCATGTGGTGGTTTGAATATGCTTGGCCCGTGGGAAGTGGCACTATTAGGAGGTGTGGTCTTGTTGGAATAGGTGTGGCCTTGTTGGAGGAAGTGTGTCACTGTATAGGCAGGCTTTAAGGGCTGCTAGTGCTCAAGCTCCACTCATGGTGGAAAAAGAGCCTGCTGGCTTCCTGTAGATGTTGGGTCTACTCCTGACTGCCATCCGATCAACATGTGGAACTCTCGGCTACTCCAGCACCATGTCTGCCTGCATGCTGCTGTGCTTCCCACCATAATGATAACGGACTAAACTTCTGAAAGTTCCCTTCCCTTCCCTCCTCTCCCCTCCCCTCCTCTCCCCTCCCCTCCCCTTCCCTCTCTCTCTCAACTAAATGTTTGCCTTTGGAAGGGTTGCCTTGGTAATGGTGTCTCTTCACAGCAATGGAAACCCCAACTGAGACAGTCATGGATAAAGGCAGGCATTACCCATTCATTCTATACACCAGGAAGATAACGTAACAGTCAGAAGATCACAAAGTTGAGAATCAGAGAAAATGTAGTAGAAGCCTCCCTGTCCAATCCCCTCTTAGCCCTTTGGGAAGTTCCTATCCGCCATGGGGGTTCCAGGCCCACATACACGGGTGCTCAGCATCCTGGGTTTTGTCTCAGTTGACAGATACTAACTTATTTTCTGTAATCTGCTTATCCTTTAGTTCAGGCTTTTGTGCCGTTTAAAATAAATCAACCCTGCAGTGCTCAGTGAGCTTTTGAGCTTGTCTTTGTTTATTCACTCCACAACATCTGTAAATCTGTGTATCTGTTTATTTCTGACACAAATTCCTTGTTTTATATGTGAGCACTTTCATGTCCAAAACTGGCTCCTTCTGGGGTACTGGATCAGCAACTGGGGGAAGCGTGTTGTTCTACAAAATGAAACAAGTCAACACAAGTTCCAAACATTCACCATGTATACAACTGCTTGCTAGATCAAAGAGCCCCCATTTTGTCTCCATGCAACCTGTTAAATGACATTATACATTGAAGAAAAGACAGATATTTCTGGGGAGCTTGTAGCCGATAGAGTTAGAAAGACATGTTGTACTACAGACGTCTGGCTTGTGAAATGTCAGGCTGGTTGATCCTTGAACTTCTGAGTTCTCAGGGGCCACTTAAATATATGCAGAAAGACCTTGAGACTTTGCTCATAGGAGAAGAGCAAGCGTGGATGGATACTTTTAAAAAGAAAACAAAGTGCCCGTGGGAAAAAGCTCCACGGAGGGAATGGAGTGCTAACCCTGCCGGTCAGGTTCCGGTTCAGATCTCGCCTGTTTGCTCTGATCCCTCCACCTACCCAGCGTTTTATTTCAAACATAAAGACAAATGCCGTGAGCTTTATAGTAAACACTACTGACCCAGGCGGATCGTCATATTTGACCATATTAGCTTTCCCTTTTTGAAAGGTTTGTTTATTTTTATTCTATGTATATCTATGTTTTCTCTTCATATCTATACGCATAGCTTAAGCATGCCTGGGGCCTGGGGAGTCAGGCCAGGACATGGAACCCAAGGGAACTGAGTTGCAGATGTTTTTCAGCCCCTGTGTGGATGTGGGGGAAACCCCGGGTCCTCTGAGAGAGTGTTTTTAACCACCGAGTCAGCTCACCTGCCCTCATATGAGCTTCCTTATCCACCAGTCTCCTTATCAAGTCATTTATTTTATTCAATTTACAACAAATTATGCCTGGGGATATAAATCAGTGGTAAAGAACTTGCCCAGAAATCCCTGGGGCCCTAGGTTCAATTCCCAGTACTGCCAAAATAAATAAATAAACAATAAGGAAAGAAAGAAATGAATTGAATCCTTAGGTTACAAGCAGTATTTCTGTGTAGGACTTTTTGCTTAAGCCTTCCCTTTCCCTGGCCTGCATAACCTGTACATATTTATATTTGTTTAAAGTCTGCCTCTTTTTCTCTAAGGGCTTGTTTTGTGCAGAGGGTCCCTCTGGGCTCCCTGGCGAGTCTCCTTCATAGACCATTTGTACTTCTGACATGCTCAGGCCACTTGTACTTGTGGATGTACATTAATTCAGAGCTCGCCCAAGGCTGGGAATTGTAGGCCAGGAAGTCACCTGCAACAGCGGGGGTGGGGGTTGGGTTTGGGGGATGAGGGATATGTACCAGCATGAACACACACACACACACACACACACACACACGCACACGCACACGCACACGCACACACGCACACGCGCGCGCGCACACACACTATCACAAGCACCAGCTGCATCAGTACCTGCAGGTATTGAAGAACCAGCAACTGCCTGTGGCTGTGTAGTTTTCAGGAGGCCCCCTGTGAGTTTTCTGACATTGGTGGTGACTCTTCCATTTCATCACTGTCAGGAATATTTTATTACATTATCCTGACCCTCATACTGAAGGTAGCCATCAAAAAGAAAAAGCCAGAAAATGTCCTTCCTTTTGGATCTGATGTTTCCTAGGTCTTGAATTCTTTTATCATGTGTTCGTATGGTGTGTGCTCACGTATGCAGATACCCATGCGTGTGGGTGTGGGCACACATGTCAGAGGTTAGCATTGAGGGTCTCCCTTCTTTGCTCTTCTATTTTACGGAGGCAGAGTCTCTTGTTGAACCCCCGCACTCACAATTCAGGCAGTCTAACCAACCAGCTTGCCCTCTGGCTCCTGGGTTTTCAATTTCCCAGTGTTGGATTACAGGTGAGCGACCATAGCTCCCTGACTTTATGTGAATGCTGGGGATTGGAACCCTGGTCCTCAGGCTCATGTGGCAAACACCTTATCCACTAAGCCGGCTTTCAGCCTGTCCTTGAGTTGTATTTTGAATAAGTTAGGTTTATTTCTCTAATCATATCAGAGTTTAGGAACAGGAGAGCCACTAAGACTTTACACATCCCCACTGCCCCTCCCCTCACGTTTTCCTCCTAGTTCCCGAGGACTCTCTAGCTTCAGCTCATCACAGGTCTCACTCCCCACACTTGTTCTCCAGTGCTTCTCTTCCTTCATCTTTCTCATTTCTGGACACTCTGTTCTGTGTCTCACACTGTTAAAATCCCCCACAGTCTTTACACACAGCATCTTTCCCCTCCTGCCTCCTCCCACCTCCGCATGGAGCCGAGAATATCTTTCTTACAGGCTTTGCTGGGGGCCTGGTGTGTGTGTGTGTGTGTGTGTGTGTGTGTGTGTGTGTGTGTGTGTGTAGGATGGTGAACTCTAGGGCCCCATTAGTTTTCTGTCTCCTGAACCGACCTGTTTGCCTGAATGATTTCATATGTCAGTTCTCCAAGTCTAAGCACATCTAGCTCCTTAAAACTAGAGTTTGGGGGGCTGGAGAGATGGCTCAGTGGTTAAGAGCACTCATTGTTCTTACAGAGGGAGCCTCATTTAGTTACCAGTGTCCTCGTAGTAGCTCACAATGATCTGTTTCCCCGTCCCAGGCGATCTGACACCCTCGACCTATGAGGGCACCAGGCATGCGCATGACGCACATACATGCACGCACGCAGGCAAAGCATTCACGCACATGTACAAGTTAACCAAAAAAGTTCTGTCATTTCTAAACCATCAGTGCCAATCTAAAAGCATGCTAGTTTATTCTGCTCCACATTTCGGTGCTTTCATGAGTTAATGATTTTGTTACTGAATTACTGAGCCAAAGCCTTGGACAAAAATAAACAAAAACAACCCCCCCCCCCAAAGCATCCTTTATCTTGTTCTTCCTCAGCCACAAGACAGCCACGCATAGAATCCTATTTCCTTTCAAATAGTTTGCTTCCCCGGAGCATATCACCAAGGCCTGCAGAGCCTGGGCAGTCTCTCAGTACGTTCTGCCTACCACACCAACAAGCGTTCCCTGTGAGTCAATAGCTTGCTTTCTCATCTTGAACTAGATATTTTTGGCTTTTCTACAAACCACTGGTTTCTTTCTTTCACATGCTCCATTGAGAGAATCCAAAATCGAACAAATGCTTCTGTTTACACACAGGAAGCTATCTTCTAACTTCAGCAATGCCCCATAATATCTGAAAAGATTACAACTTATCTCTGACACCTTTAGACAATTTTATAGGTCCGTGGGTCTTCTTACTGAACAAATAATTATCAACCTTCTGTTCTCCAGAGATCCTAGGCACAGCGATTCTAGGCACCCACTGCCCAGTGAGGTGGAAGTGTATGTATGGATAGCCAGAGTGGGTAGGTACGTTCTGAATTCTGCTTTGCTTTGTAGTTTGTGTTCTTGTGGCTGAGGAAGAACAACTTTTATGGAGGACATAAATCACTCAACAGAAACAAACTTAAAGGAAAAGTTTTGGGTTTTGTTTGTTTTCGGCTCATAGGTTCAGAGGGCTGCATTCTGTCCATGGTTGTTTGGCTCTGTTTCATCTAGACCCACCATGAGGAAGACTATCATATTGTGTAGAAGAGGAGGCTGTTTACCCATATAGAACTTTGAAAACCACACACACAGTAACCTATTTCTTCCTGCAAGGCTCTGAGTTTCCAGAACAGTCCAAATTAGGGTCATCACCAGATGCAAACCAAGCCTCCAATGTATGAGCTTACAGGGAGACATGATGGGCACCTCATATTCATACTTAGACCACAAAATCCTTAGTTGTTCTTCAGGCTCAGTGATGGAGACAAGGCAGTTTAGGGATCAAGGCACTATGTATTATTGTGAGATCTTCCTTTTAAAAAAACACAATAACTTTTTTTTTTAAAGGTTTATTTATTTATATGAGTACACTGTAGCTATCTTCAGACACACCGGAAGAGGGCATCGGATCCCATTACAGATGGTAATGAGCCACCATGTGGTTGCTGGGAATTGAACTCAGGACCTCTGGAAGAACAGTCAGTGCTCTTAACCTCTGAGCCATCTCTCCAGCCCCATAATAACTTTTAATATTTGCATCTGTTCCTGAAAGTTCACTAGGTAACTTTCACATTTGCTTACACTCTAGATTTCAGAATATTTTACCTTGGCGCCCAACTGTCATGAAAAGATACTTACTTCTAATGTTTTTCTTCCTGTTTTTCCGGCTTTTAGGTTTCCGTCAAGTTGTTATTTCAGGCACTCCGAACAAATGCTCTGTTCATGAAGGCTTTGGAAACTATACGTGATTCCTTTTTTAACCTAGGAAGGATGAATGCATTGGGGAATAGTGCACAAGAAAAAGGAAGGTTGACAATATAAAAAGGAGACGGCCCCCTGCTGGCCGGATGTCCTTGGGTAGGAGAGCGCTAGGTGGACACAGTGGCTCACTTTGTTTAACAGTACCGTTGGCATGGGTGCCACATGTGGAACTTTTAGTCTCTATTGGCTCCACAGAGGAGGTTTTGAGAGTCCAGGTTGGGGACTGTTGGCCAAGCAGCCATCCAGATGACATGGGTGTGCACTCAGGGGCCGGAAGCAAGATCATGCGCCACAGCCAGGAGGACCAGAAGTTCTGGAGCAGGACATTATTGTGAGCCCGGCAGCGATGCCGTGACCCTCTGCTCCATCTCAATGACACAGATGGTAGAGTGTGGGTGAACTGGTACAGACCCACAATAGACGGTTGCTAGGTAACTAGCAGCTGGAGGGACTGCTGGGGTCTATCTTCAGAGCATGGCAGAACCTATGGTCTCTCAGCAGGGAAAGGAGTCTTGAATTGGTAGGAGCCACAGAGTCCAGAATTCAGGGTTTGCTGAGGAAGGCCTTGATGAAGGGATATGATTTTCCATCCTACACAGCTGCTACTCTAGATCACACGAGCAATTTTAAACCGTCCAAAAACACATCTGGAAATAACAGAAACCAATTCGTTGAGCTGTCAAATATGTCTAATAACAAACACCCCCAAAATAATCCACAGAAGTACCCAATATATAGGGTTTCATGTCTGTGCGCCTTCACTGCGCAGGTGGAGACAGGTATTAGGCTGCACCCGTGACAGCAGCATTGTGGGGGCCTCCGCTACCTTCTGGGCTGTTCCCTGATGTTACCTCTTAGGGACCGAACTCCACTTTCATGTATTGGGCTATTGAGTTAATGGATTAGACCGTGGGCAGCACCCATTCTAGGCTTACTGTGCAGCATTTTCTCTGACAATGGCTGGCAGCGCTAGGTGGACCCCTTCAAGTTTCAGCCCGGCTTCCACAAGGTTGCCCAGCATCCTTCGCCTGAGGTGTATTTCGAGACAGGGTTTCTCTGTGTAGCCCTGTCTGTCCTGGAATTCACTCTGTAGACCAAGCTGACCTCGAACTCAGAAATCTGCCTGCCTCTGCCTCCCGAGTGCTGGGATTAAAGGCGTGCGCCACCACTGCCCGGCTTGCCATAGAAGTCTTTGATCTCCCCTTTCTGCTGCACGAATTATTGTGTGTTCATGTCTCAGGACCATGCAGACGAGCTTAAATACCAAAACACTGCCTTAGTTGTCTTGTTCCCGGTCTTATTTGCAGAACCTAAGACAATTTCAAGTCAATAAAAATTTAGGGTGCAAATCATATTACCCCTCAGTCCTGCGACTGTGCTCTCCGTCTCATCGGCTCCCTGCATCCATCCCTCCAGCTCTCAAGCTTCCAGAACCTCTAGCCTTCCCCAAGCATCTGAGGACCACGTCATGCCTTGCACAGCTCTCTTACAGTAAAGAGGATTACACTGTGTCCTTGAAAAATGAATTAGCAACTTATAAGGAGGACTCTGTTCTTACGGTTCTGTCCTACAGGGCAAAGTTCTGTTCTTAGCTATACCAACTTCCCCATCCAAAAATCCAGTCTCACCTTTCCTGACAAAGAAAAACAACAGCAAAAATATGGACTTTGACTGTGGCTTTGATCTGAGAGAAAGTGACAGTCACAATTGGTTTGAAAACATTTCTGGAGCTGCCTGACTGCTGTCAACTTGCTGGCTGTGCGACTTTATTGCTACTGTACACATGCCCAGAGGGATTAACAATGGCAACAATTTTAAAGTCTAAAAATAAAAGTCAGTAAACAAACAATGGGAATTGTCAAGCCACAGTAACTCGCCCACAATTGTATTTTTCTCTGACTTCCAATCATTTGGTGCTAGCTCTGAGGACAAACATGAGAGCTGTGATTTGATCCCCTGCCCACCGGCTGGCCTGATGGCATTTGTGTGGTGGACCTGTCAATCAGCAGACTTCACAGGCCACTAGCCCAGGGCTAGGTTGACTTTGATTTGCTGTAGGCTTGGGTATGCTAGGTGGTTCCTCTGTGGACAAAGCTCCAAATCTTTCCTGTAAGAGAGAGAGAGAGAGAGAGAGAGAGAGAGAGAGAGAGAGAGAGAGAGAGAACAAACAACCCAATCATGGGTGGAACCTTGATTTATAAACCTACAGCGACCACTGTAATACAGCAACTGTGTTGAAATTACTTTAAAACCTGAGATATTTCCCTTCCAATGTTACTCAGGGTTCCAGCAATGGAACCTGTTTAGCCTGGTCAATATGTCCTTACTGAGAGATATTGCTAATGGTTTTCTTGCATTGGAAGGGTAAAGCCCCATTGAAATCCCTGTTGTCAGTGGGTGAGTCCCTTTCGTGGCAGCCCTTGGGGTCAAGTCTAAACTTCTGGTTCTAAGTATTGTCTTGCTGAGGTCTCAGGAGAGCTGGACACTGTTCAGCTTAAACTAGAAAGGGGAAATGGGAGAGAAGAGGAAGGAGGAGGAGGAGGAGGAGGAGGAGGAGGAGGAGGAGGAGGAGGAGGAGGAGGAGGAGGAGGAGGAGGAGGAAGAGGAGGAGGAGGAGGAGGAGGAGGAGGAGAAGAGGAGGAGGAGGGAAAGAAGGAGGAAAACAAGGAGGGGGAATTGATGGTGGTCAAAAGAAGAGATCCATTGTAGTCCCATGTCTTTGGTTCCTCTGCCACTTGTGTTGGCTTTGAGTGACTGTTCATCCTGAGCACACATAGCATTTCTTCCCTCAGGTCTCCATGAATAAAGGGCACAGGTTAGTATTTTCAAAAAGGCACGTTGGTAAAGAAAAGCATAAAGGAAATGTATGTATAATGTATAATGTAGCTATGGGAAAATGTAGCCAATACACAAAAGCTAGAGAGTTTCACAAGAGAGAGATCTTTGAGACAGCCCTGGTTAGCCTTGAACTCACAGAGATCTGTCTGCTTCTGCCTCCAGAGTACTGTAATCAAAGGTATACCCCCACCCCCACCCCCGCTCCCCAATCTTCAGGCAGATTTTTGATCTTTTACGGAGTTATTCACTGCACACACACAGAATATTGCTGTTCCACCAGCCTGGGAAATACTGGCACTCGATGGCGTCATCTGAGCTGAGGTGGAAGCTATACCACCATCTCGCCCTTCTGTAAGGAGAGCCCCACTCCCTTAGTGCCATCCGCTCCACCCAGTCTTCTGTGTAAAGAAGCTTGGACTAGGGTTTTGCTTCTGATAGAATCTTCTGGAAAATGGCTACGTTTTCAGGTCTGCTAATGTAACAACTGAAATAGACAATAACTTACAATCGTGATGTGATGACAGACCGATTACATCCCTAGGCCTCACACAGACTAGGCACCCAGTAAATATAAGTTGAACGAGTAACTGGGTAGCCTTTGCTTTCTCAGATGGATTTCTAAGTGTGTGCAATGGATAAGATGGCTAATTAAGGCAGCTTCTCAGGGTCACCTAGACCGAGTCTTCACCCATCCTTGGCTGTATCATTTTCTCATCTCACCCACCCAACGTCTCCAAAGGGTACCCTCTACGCAGGACGAATGAAGAACAGATCCGAATTAGGGAACAAGAACTCTGGCGTGACTGCCCTGACCTCTCAGACACAGTGGTGGATGTTCAGGAAGACTCAGGCGGGAGCAGCCATGTCTGGATGGAGTGAACTACAACACGCCTAATTCTGTCATGCTGGTAGGGTTGTTGTTTGATCTTCTTACAAATAGATAGGGTGCTAGCAAAGTAGGCAGAAGTGCCTATGAGTGGCCCATTGCTATGAAAGCACAGACAGAAAGAATATTCTGGCCTCTGGGATTAGCTGAGATGTCTATAAGTGAGACCGACTCAATAAACTGTGAAAAATAATGTTATGTAACCATTTAAAATGAGGCTCCAAGACTGGGGGATGGCTCGCAGCTGGGAGCACGGACTGCTCTTCCAAAGGACCAGGGACCAGTTGCGAGCACCCACATGGCAGCTCAGAACTGTCTGTAACTCCAGTTCCAGGGAATAATACCCTCATACGGACATCCATGCAGGCAGAACGCCAATGCACATCAAGTAAAAGTAAATAAGTCATTAAAAAATGATGTTCCATATTTATTGACAAGGAAAGATCATCCCATGGCAGACCTATAGAAAACTAAACTCAGTTACAAAGCTAATCACATCTACTATGACATTTTTGTAAAAGTAATGCAGTAAGAAATGAGGCTTTAATTTCTTTCTCTAGTTTTCTGTAGTGTGTAATTTTTTTAAAAGTAGGGTTCGGAGCTGGAGAAAGTACTCAGTACTTATGAGTCCTTGCTACCTTTGCAGAGGACCCTTAGTGCGTGCGGAGAGGGAGGCCTCTGGCCCCTTCCTGTTCTGGTCTTGTTGGACTGCACTGGTCTTGTTGGACAAGGGCTCCACCCTTATAGCCTCATTTAACCTTAATTGTCTCCTTAATGGACCAGTTGACAAATACATACTGGGGACTAGGGACTCAATTTACAGTCTGAGAATACAATGCAAATGATAACCTGCAATGGTTGCCAGCTTCGTTCCCAGGAAAGACCTGTAATTAAAAATTGCAAATCAGACACATTTTTTCTCTTTCTACACACACACACACACACACACACACACACACACACACACACACACATACACACTGCATAACTGGTGACCTAATGTTGTCTGTCTGAAGATTCCTCAATTCCTCCGACCTTCTATAAGCCACCTCTCCCTTTAACGTCCAGACAGCCTTTCTCAAGATCTTTGCCAATGTCTAGACAGAGAAATAAATCTTTCCCATCCAAAAGTCCACATATGTTTTCTTTTTAAAATATTTTATATATTTATGTGTATGAGATTTATTTTTAAAACAGACCTATGTCTATCTGTGCATCAGTTGCATGCCTGGTGCCTATGGAGGCAAGACGTGGGCATCAGGCTCCCTGAAACTGAGCTATAGCTGGTTGTGAGCTGTCATGTGGATGCTGGGAATTGAATTTCCTCTGGAAAAGCAGCTAGTACACTCAACTGCATAGCCATCTCTCCCGCCCCCCCCCCCCCGCCCCCTCCACGCATACTTTCTTAAGCCAGCATGCTGCTGGGAATAACACAGTTTTCTCACAAATAAGAGTTATACAGTAACTTCTTCCTTTTTAAAAAGTAGTATGTTCCTCTTTCTCTTAAATGTATGCAAATGTGGGATTTTAGCCATACCTATGCAGTAGGGGTTGTACTTCTGCATAGACGTGATTATAACTCCACATCCACCGTTCCTTCTTTTCAAAACCCGAGAGGGCCGGTTTCTTAAGAATCTGTTCCCGTTGATTCTCTACAAGCGTCAGAGTCTGAGAAGCCAAACCAGGACACGTGGCAAAGTATTTTAGGGTTTGGCACAGGAATTTTGAAAGAAGTTTCAAAGCATCTCTGGCCCGACTAGAATCTGGAGCCACGGAAACCGGAAGTTTCCATTCTGCATGGGGTGGAACCAAACAGGCTTTGGAGAAGTTTTACCTTGAGAGGTGTGGGACTTACTGATGCTTACAACCTCTCTCTGAGGACGGATGCTCCACTCTGGTGGACAGGACCCCAAATCCAGAAAGAAGCTGATGTCCTTTGAAACTCCCCTAGGGCATTTACTTAAGATTTACTCTCTTGTGTCCCAAGCAATGAATCTAGGATTGGCTTCACTCTGGTGTCCCCCGACAATTAAACAAATCTCATCCCCCTCTGCCTCTTGCCTTCGACTGCCCTGAAAACAGTTCATGAAGCATCCAGCAAAGAGTTTGTGCTTAAGCATTCAAAACACACTATTGGAGCAAGCATAAATGCAGCCTCAAAGTCTTGTCCAGGAAACACGATGGACTTACTGTGAGCATCCATGTCCTAGAGGGACATTTACGGAAATGGTGAAAAGACCAGATAACAACCCCATTTGGAACAGCCATTTGTGCCATAAATACATCTCCTCAAATAAATCTGCTGGCTAACCTCCCACTGGCTAGACAGCCCCGCCAAGTGGTTCGCTTCAAACAAAAGACTCAGCTTATTTGGGTTTGCATCATGGGTTGCAGATGAAGAAATACAATTGGCGGTGGGGCAGGAGGTCCCCTTAAGAAGACTACTGCACTAGTGAAAAAGATCTGGGTGCACATGCAGGGTTTGGGGATTATCTTGCAGGAGGAGCCAGCACTTAATATCAGCCAGTCACCTCCACAGAATCATAAGGACTGTTTCTGGAAAAATGGGTCACAATTCAAGACCCTCCCAAGCATCTCGCAAATATTCTCAAGATCTCAAAAGAAAGCAAAGTTGGTTTTCTTTCAGAGCCAGTAAGGATGGGGGTGGGCAGTTGGATGCTGGGCTGTTAACCCTTCCGAAGCCAGGTTATTTAAAACTCCTTCGGGGCTTTTTTTTTTTTTTTGGCTTTTAGGATGAAATTCAAATCTCTCAGCTTGGCAGAAAAGATCCATCCTGGCTTGATTGTGTATGCTTTCTGCCCCAAGGAGTCTCTGGTGAGCTGCTCCAGCCTGCAGAGCCATCTGCAAATGTTTCCCGTTCCCTGGGGTCTTCTTCCTTCTTGCATTTTCTTGCACAAGTGGAAGAGCCTTTTTCATTTGGGCTCCCTTTATCATTCTGAACTCGTGTGAATGCCCATTCATTTGCTTGCCAGTGCTGATCACCTGGTGTGCCACAACCATATCCCTGAGACAGGCCATCGGAGGAACGAAATCAACATTTTTTTGACAAATAGGATCGTGTACTTAGTTCCTACCATGAGCCATGTTTTATTCTGAAATTCTTTGCATGTTTTACCCCCTTGGGCCTCTCGACAGCCTCTCAGTGTAGGGGCCAGTAGCAGCCTCATCTTACAGGTTAGAAAATGAAGGCATAAAAGATTGGAGTAACATTTTTATGGTAAGATGCAAGTAAGTATTAAGATCAGAAGTTCAAGCCTTACAGTTAACGGCCAAGTCTATGTCCTGGCTGGGTTTTATGTCAACTTGACACAAACTAAAGTTATTTGAAAGGAAAAAAAAATCTCAATTGAGAAAATGGTTCTATAAGAGCTAGCCATAAGACATTTTCTTAATTAGTGATTGATAGGGCAAGTTTCACCCCATTGCAGGTGGCTCCACCCCTGGGCTTGTGGTCCCGGGATCTATGGATCTATAAGGATGGAGGTGAGCATTGCTGAGCAAGCAACCTCGAGTGGTTGGTGTGATGTGCTTTGACCTCTGCTGCTGGGTGCCTTAGGGCAGTGCTGACGGACTGAGCTCCTAAATCACAATATGAATGCGGTGACTTATGAGGACGTGCATGTGAACTTCACTCAGGAGGCTTTGCTGGATCCGTCCCAGGAGAAGCTCTACAAAGATGTCATGCTGGAGACCTACAGAAACCTCAACACTATAGTTTTGCCCGTGAACTTAATAGTTCACTCTGCTACAAGTTGAATAATGGACTGTGCAAAGCATCCACCTTGATTCCAGGAGGAAGAAGAGGAAATGCCTGCTGACTGCTAGAAGACAGAAAGATAGACTGTTGGAGGGCAGGCACAAGTGCTACTGAAACACAAATGTTTGTGGATCAGGAAAGGGTCAGCTCCTGGTAGAATCCTGGGCCCTCAAACTCTAGGGTGTGTGCCTTCAGCACACTCTACCCCTAAGGGAGGTGCTCATGTCACTCAAGAATCTTATGTATATACCCAAATTCATGTGTTTCTGGAGATGTAATCACCTAGAATAATCAGCAATCAACTATATATCTTACAGCATAGCTTGAAGTGATGCCATATAAAGATGTATGCACAATTTGACAATTCGTGCTCCTTCATCTGCCCATTAGTTATCCATTGGCACTTCATCGTGAAGTACTGCCTTCTAGTAGAGTTATCTAGAGATGCTAGATTATGCAAGAACAATGAGAGTTAATGTATTTATTTGTTTGTTTTATGTGTGATGTGATAATGGGCTTTTAGGCCCCCACTGATATGTGGCGATGGGAAGACAACTTTGTGTGATCTACATTTGGCCATCTTTATACGATGATCAATGTCAGTTTGCCAACCTTGCATACCAGGGGCCTTTCGCACTGAGCTTTCTCATAGATGGTCAAATAAGATTAGGTGAAGCCAACATTTCCCCAGAAAACACTGTCTTCTTTTTAGATTGTAAACATATTGTCATATAAGGATGGAGAGAAACAGTATAAGTTGATAATAAATCTTATTTGCAAAAGGAAAAAGAAAAAGAATGGAGGTGAACAAGCCACCGCGAGCAAGCCAGTAAGCAGCATCCCTCCATGGCCTCAGCATCAGCTCCTGCCTCCAGGCTCCTGCTCTGTTTTAGTTCCTGCCCTGGCTTCCTTCAATAATGGACTACAATGCAGATGTGTAAGCCAAATAAACCCTTTCCTCCCCAACTTACATTTTGGTCCCGGTGTTTTGTCAGATTAATAGAAACCCAGATTAATAGAATACAAGAGTGACTACGACACTCTTGGGATCCTAAGGCAGGTCTTCACACTTGGGCTTTACCCACCAAGCCACCCCCCTAGACTTTCTTCTTTTAAAACAATTTTAGTTAGCATACAAAATAACGGGTTTCGCAGTGACAGTTGCATGCACATCGATCACTGAGCTTCTAGGCAGCATCTGGGTGGAATAGATGCACAGGTAAAAGACACATGATGGAAGATGCCGTTCTTGATGTTAGTTTTAGGAAGTACAGTGAGGAAAGATGCTTGTTTGTGTTCACACACAAAACAGTCCCTTATTCAAGTGACCTTGGTATCTATCTATGTCCTGGGACTGAATGGCAGGCCAGGGAAGGGGTCGGTGGTGTGGAGTACAGTCACACAGTACTCCCCTGATGATGTCCTTGTTCCCGTTGACCAGTCATTAATTCATCCCCCTTGGGGTAAACCGTGGAATAGCAGGTGACCGGGCTCCACAGGGCTTTCCTCTAGTTCCACCCAGATGTGAAAAGCTGAGGGAGGGAGAGACTGGAGGGATGCACAGACTTGGCTTTTCAGAAGGTGAGGGTTTGCCATGAGAGAAGAGGAGACAGGCATGGGTCATGGTTACTTGGAATGGGCCCTCCCTCCCTCCGTCTCCCTCACTCTCTCCCTTCCTACTCCTCCTCTTTCTTTTTTTTTGAGACAGAATCTTTTAAAGCCCAGCTGGCCTCAAATTTGCATGGATGAGGGTGACCTTGAGCTCCAATCTCCTTGCCCCTATCTCTAAGCACTGAGATTACAGCCATGCACCGCTATGCCTGGTTTACGGTCCCTGGGTATCAAACGCACTAGGCAAACACTCCACCAACTGGACTGACTATATCCTGAGCCCTAAGGTGGACTCTTCCTGAGGGTGGAGCCAGCCATTGGAATGTTAGGTTTTATTTTTAAATTTTATTCCGTGGGCTGGGAATGTATCTCTGGTAAGAGTTTGCCTGACGCACACACTCACCGGTCCAGTCCCTAGCACTGGAGGGGGTGGGTCAAATTTCAACCTCTCTTTCCTATAGTTTCTTTCTTCTCTTACCCTTTCTTTCTTTCTTTCTTTCTTTCTTTCTTTCTTTCTTTCTTTCTTTCTCTCTCTCTCTCTCTCTCTCTCTCTCTCTCTCTCTCTCTCTCTCTCTTCCCTCCCTCCCTCCCTCCCTCCCTCCCTTCCTTCCTTCCTTTCTTTTCTTCTTCCTCCTCCTCCTCTTCTTCCTTTCTCTCTTTAATCTTGAATGGATGTTAATTTTCTTGTCCAAAGGACTTAATATTTATGAATGAACAAACTACCTCCTTGGTATTTTAAATCACCCTTTCAGGTTGCGTGGTAGCTCCGAGCAGACCCCTCTGTACCTTTGTCTAACTCTTTATGTACCCAGTATGGGGGGCTTCAGAGCCGCCTGTGCTGCCGTTTCCAGCAAGTACATTTTAATTTAGAGTAAGTAGTTTTTAAGTAGTAGAGAGCCACTCTGAGATTGCAGACGAGGTTGTGGAAGCAGTTCACGGTGGTCCACTTCCTCGACATTCCTCATAAACCCTCCTAATGAGATTAAATCTGAGCACCGCACAGTGGCCCATGTGCTGTGTTTCCTCGGTCCGTCCAGATAGATGGTGATGACAAACCTGAACGGATTATTTTATCAGGATGAGGTCAGCTCATTGAGAGAGTGTGTGGCCGAGACCCAGAAAATATCATAATTCACTCAAGATAAGGTCAGTGTTATTCACGGACTGAATCACAAACTCTATAGTTAGAACAATCCTCCCATATACAGCAAAGCCTACTGCCAGCGTGTTCTTAATCAGGTCTTCTGAACAATGCACTCTCTATTTGAAGAGCTTGCTGCTTTAATCTCAGACAATAATAGCCATTCACCTACCCAACCCAGCAGCTGCTTTCTCCTGCTACTGAAATTCCTTAATTGGAGTCACCCTGTCAGTGACCTGAACCATCCGTTACAAGGACTGTCAGACATGCCTCCTGATAGCCCTGGAATAGGTGGCACCTGTTTTTCTCTCCTTTAAGATGTGTCTCCATTTCAGAAGGCTCCCTCGACACTCAGAGAGATTTCACGTCTCCTCTCGTTACAATGAACAGCTTCGGACTTGGTAATAAAGCCTGGGACGCCTGGACCTTGGACCTTGAACCCCATGCCAAGCAAAATCTTTATCCTTTATTGTCAGGAGTCTAAGTTAATATTGCACTGCAGAAAAGCCTTGCCATACTATGTGTTAGGAGCTCTGACCAAAATTACTAATGAATATTTCAGAATTACCACCAGATGGTAACTAGTAACATTAAATAATCGGTATTTTAGATTGTTTGTTCAAATAAGTCTATTCCTAGAAATTTATCTTCTTAAAAAAATTTATTTATTTTTATTTTTGTGGGCATTGGTTTTTGCCTGCCTGCCTGCCTGTCTGTCTGTCTGAGGATGTTAGATCCTCTGGAACTAGAGTTACAGACAGTTGTGAGCTGCCATGTGGGTGCTGGGAATTGAACCTGGATCCTCTAGAAGAACAAGCATTGCTCTTAACTGCCGAGCTAACTCTCCAGCCCCTTAGAAATTTATCTTAAAGAATCCATAGCTACGTCAAATGATTTGATGACGAAGTGATCTGTTTAGGATTGGAAAAACTGAAACATCGTTTGTGCATAATTGCAAAAATGTAGTTAAATTAAGTTGTACATCATGAATAAATTTTGGCCGGGCAGTGGTGGTGCACGCCTTTAATCCCAGCACTTGGGAGACAGAGGCAGGTGGATTTCTGAGTTCGAGGTCAGCCTGGTCTACAGCGTGAGTTCCAGGACAGCCAGGGCTACACAGAGAAACCCTGTCTCAAAAAAACAAAACAAAAAAAAAGAATGAATTTTGGTGGCACACACACAATGAACTGGTGTAACGTGATAGTGGAAAAAGTGATTTAAGTTTTCAGTCAGGGTTGGAAGCATAAAGACAAAGCAACAATTTAGGCTAAACAGCAGCTGAGCTGCGATCAGCCCCTGAACCAAAGGGACATGAAGTGGAGTAGAGCATCAAATGGATAACATTTTAATCCTGGCACTCAGGAAGCAGGGGCAGGGGCAGGGAGAGGCGGAGGTGGAGGCGAGGCGGATGGATCTCTGTGAGTTTGAGGCCAGCTTGGTCTACAGAGCTAGTTCTAGGACAGCCAGGGCTACACAGAGAAACCCTGTCTTGGGGGTGAGGGGGAGACACACACACACATAAACAGAGATAGAGATAGAGATAGAGATAGAGATAGATAGATAGATAGATAGATAGATAGATAGATAGATAGATAGAGTCAGACACAGAGACAGAGAGACACAGAGACAAACACAGAGACAGAGAGACACAGAGACAGACAGAGTTTTGCAAAGACTTGGGAGGAATGACCAACTGTCAACCAGTTAGTCAGTTGGGGGACCCAAGTACCTCACAGATCTCAGTCCAGGGGAAATAAATGCTCCTTTCTACCCCTTATCTGTCAGTACTGGCCTCTGAGCTAACAATACCCATAAAGGGGCACAGGCCCTATGAACGATATTCACCAGGCCAGAGGGCAGATCAGGAGAGAGTGGTTGAGGAGCTTGCGGATAGGGCACGAGTATCCTGTGGCTCCCACAAAAGCTCTCCACAAACACAGAGGCTCAAAGCACAAGAATTTACTCCTCCCTAATTCTAAGGCCCAAAGTTAAGGTATTGGCAGGTCTTACTCTGTTTTATATCCCTCTCCTTGTTCCTGGTGGCTCCCAGTAAGCTGTGGCATTTCTTGGACTTGTATATATGTACATATGAACACATGTTCAAATGTCTTCCCCAAAACATGTGTTGAAAACAATACTTAGTACAACAGCATTGCAAGGTAGATTTTTAAAGATATTGTACTGTATTATTTATTTAATTACATGTACGTGGGTAAGTGGGGGCAAGCACCCTTGGAGGCCAAAGGCAACAGGTCAGCCAGAGCTGAAGTTTCGGGTCTTGTGAGCTGCCTAATGTTGGAGGAAGGAATTGAACTTGGGTCATCTGCAAGAGCAATAAGAACTCCTAGCTGCTCAGCCATCTCTCCAACCCCACAAGGTGAAGCTTTGAGAAAGGTGATGGGCCATGACACTCTGTCCTCATGAATAAATGAATGAAGACCATTAAAGAGCTTAGGATTTGGATCCTGGAAGCTCTCTGGCCCCTCCCACCATGGATGACACAGCAAGAAGGTCCTCCTCACCCAGCGTGCCCTCAGTCCTGACCTCTCACCTCTGAACCTTCAGCCAAGTATGTGTCTGGCCATTGTAAGTTATGCAGTCTGTGGGTACTCAACATTAAGTGGACTAAGAAAAATCCGGTCTTCTTATCTGTCTGCAGTTGATCCTCTTTTAGAAAAAAATATTTATTTTATATGTTTGAGTGTTTTGCCCATGGAAGACAGAAGTAGTGTTGGATCCCCTGGAACTGAAGTTATGGAGGGCTATGAGCTGCCCTGCAGGGAGTCGAACCCAGGTCCTCTGCAAGAACAAGTGCTCTTAACCACTGAGCTATCTCTCCAGCTGTTCCTCATTTTCTCTTAATGCCACTGGGTTTGAGGACCACACCAGTAATCTAGGAGCTTTTCATCTTTCTTACATCTGCAAAGACCCTTCTTCCAAGTAAGAGTGCTTTCCCGAGGGCTGGATGGGTGGCTTCTTTTGGTGAGCAATATTAAACACAGGCAAGTAACTGATGTCTGGCACAGTCATAAGATGCTCGTGTAAGCACAGACATACAAGGAGATCAGACGTAAACGGTGAGTGAGCTCTTACTTGATTTTTCTCCAAGAAAACTACACATCCAGATATGTCCATAATGGTGTTCTCCGTGATAAGTTCTTTTTTATTTATTTATTTATTTGTACTTTCCACATTTAAAGGGGGTTGGATGTTTAAAAATATTTTGATGTAGGTGGGCATGGTGAAAGGAAGCAGAGGCAGGCATATCTCTGTGAGTTCAAGGCCAGCCTGGACTACAAAGAGAGTTACAGAACAGCTATGGATGCTGCACAGAGAAACTCTGCTCTGAAAAACAAAACAAAACAAATTGATGAAAAAATAAAATAAACTGAAAATATGATGCGATATTACTTTGGTGTATGAAAAAGTCAGAAACAAATGGAGTGAGTCGGCCTGCACCTGTAACCTTGGTGTTTGGAGGGAAGGCTGAGCTAGGAGGTACAGAGTTCCCGGGCTACATAGCAAGGTGCTAGGGAGATGGCTCCATTCGTAAAATACTAGCCAAGCAAGTACAAGGTCCAGAGTTCACATCCCAAGCCCCCACATTAAAAAAAACAGTGCAGTGGCATTTGCCTATAATGCCAGCTCTGGGAGGAAGTTGACAGGAAGATCCCAGGGGGTTGTCAGCCAACCTATTGAGCAAAACAGTGGACTCCAGGTTCACTGAGAGACCTTGTCTCAAAAAATAAAGTGGAGAGGACCTGAGGAGGACACCTAACGCCAACTCTGGCTTCTATGTACTTGCAGGTACATGGGCACTCATGCATACATGTGCACACACATGACCATAGACACACATACACACCACAGGAATAAAAGAAAGGGAAACACAAATAACCAAAGAGAAAGAATGAAAATAAAAGTAAAAATAAGAATACATTTAAAATCCTGATAATATCTAGGGTTATGATCTGTGTGAATGAATAAAAATTTGTCCACAGGCTGGAGAGATGGCTCAGTGGTTAAGGGCACTGACTACTCTTCTAGAGGTCATGAGTTCAATTCTCAGCAACTACATGGTGACTCACAACCATCTGTAATGGAATCTGATGTCCTCTTCTGGTATGACTGAAGAGAGCAGCAGTGTACTTACATACATAAAATAAATAAATCTTTAAAAAAAAAGAGAGACTTTGCCCATATATAAATTAAAAAGTGAACACATAGTAGTCTGTGAGTGTGGTCAAGTCATAAAATTATGTGCATTGTAATTGGACCCAGGCTTCCTTTCTGATGATGTGAACAGAAGCAGACATTTATGCTTCATTTTGAAAACCCAGAGTAATTTGACTGTGTGCTATGCAGCCACCCACCACCTGCTTCCCAATAAAGAAGAAAGGTTCCATCTCAGGTTGACAGAGCTGATTTAATTTAATTTGTTGGCTTGAGCCAAAAAATCGAGGGCTTGAGAATCCCATGCCTACAGGGGTCATAATGCTCTGACATACACTTGGTCCTCAGCCACATGGGCGGGGCCGGCTTTCTCCACACTAATGTGTGCGCCCTGCAGAGTTGGCTCTGATGCTGGGCAGACCCTGGGCTTGAGTGGAAGTCCTTAGGTGCTCCTGGCAGAGTTCAACTTCAGTAGATAGTCTGATCTTTAGACAGCTTCTACATCCGATGAGATCTGCTCCGTGTGGTATCATTTCATAATCTGTCAGAATCTCACCAGGCGACCAGCTGCCACGTAGGGGCCTAGACTTATTAAAAGTTTGTGCCTTTCCTTCCTCTCACCTTCCAGATTGGTGAGGGAATTATCCTCACTAAGATCTGCATGAAGATCAAGAGGCAGAGCCCTGGAAATGGAGAAATGGCTTTGTGTTTAAGAGTAGTGACTGCCTGGTCTACAGAGTGAGTTCCAGGACAGCCAGGGCTATACAGAGAAACCCTGTCTTCAAAAAACCAAAAAACCAAAAACCCAAACCAAACCAAAACAAAACAAAAGAGTAGTGACTGTTCATTCATGGTGTAAGACTCTAGGGAGTCTTAATTTACCGAAGACCCTCCGAATGGACACACAGAGTTGGGGATTGATGCAAAATACAAGAGACATTTATTGATTCTTCAGCATGCTGAGGTCTCTCTATATACCAAGACAGGAGGGGGCGACTCGTGGAGCCCGTTCAGGGACCTTATATAGGATTTTAGAGCAGCCACCATTAGGCACAATGTGATTGGCAGAACAGTGTGACTTTTAATCTGATTGGTCTTTAGGGAATGAGGTAGCAGGGGCTTAATCAGCCCCTCCCTTCCAGCCTACGTGCTCTCTAACCTGTATCTTCCATGTGCTCGGAGGGGGGAGGGGACCCTGGTGGAATATCTCAAAGTTCCTGAGCTGACCTCTCATTCCACCCTTTTTCTTGTGCATGCTTCAATCTTGAAGCTATTGTTGATAGCTATAAGATCATTAGCTGTACTGCACCTATGCGTTCCTTAACAAAAGCAGCCAAGCGGTTCAAAATATAGGGGCCAAAAGTCAACAATAAGAGGAGAACAATTATGGTCTTAACAAGGTAGATATGAGGGCAGTTAACTAAGAGGTTAAACCAAGACTTGAACCAGCTCTGACTCTGTTTCCTCTCTCTCTTCCACCTGGCTAACCCTACTCTCACCTTGGCGATTGAATCTTTAACAACCCCAGAATGGTCTATATAAAACAACACTCTCCAGCTAAGGCAGCACATAGCCCTCCTTGCTGGAGGAAAAGTTAAATCTAATCTCCTCCTATTCTAAAGTACTACTTCTGATAACGAAGTCAGTGATTCCTTAGGATGACTGATGGTTTTTTCTTTGTAAGACCAAAGCTGAGGTCTTGGTGATTGCTCCAGCCACCCCCAACCACAACAGAAGGGAGACAGTAAGTGCTGTCTAAAGGTACCACAAACAGTCATGATCAAGGTCGAGTGATCTTGAGCTTGAGCAGATTGTCCATCCTCTGTACCGTCTAGCGGGGGTCTCTGGGGAGCAGGGCATCTGCAGGTTTCACATGAGAAGCGTATACCCAGGCCTCAATACCGTCTACCTTGAGGACTGTGGGAGTAACTAGCAGTGCCAGGAAGGGTCTCTTTTATCTGGGTTCCAGCGACTGTGTCAGATGTCTCTTTACATAGATCCTGTCACCAGTCTGGAAACGGTGAGGGGTCTCTGGCATCCCTGGAGCATTTAAGGCAGACAGTTTGGGCCAAATCTCATGCTGTGGGATACCTCTTGGGAGAGCCCAGTGTACACCAAGGGAGTTGGGGTACCACAGAGGATCTCAAAAGGGGTCAGGTTAAAATGGTAGGGGGTGTTCCAAGCTCGGAACAGGGCCAAGGGGAGGGGCACCACCCAGTCCAAGCCAACCTCCAAGGTCAATTTAGTTAAGGCCTCTCTACCTGCCCTGAGAGGTCAGCTTGGAAACTTTGAGATATTCCACCAGGGTCCCCTCCACCCTCCGAGCACATGGAAGATACAGGTTAGAAAGCAGGCAGGCTGGAAGGGAGGGGCTGATTAAGCCCCTGCTACCTCATTCCCTAAAGACCAATCAGTTTAAAAGTCACACTGTTCTGCCGATCACATTGTGCCTGATGGCGGCTGCTCTAAAATCCTATATAAGGTCCCTGAATGGGCTCCATGAGGTCGCCCTCCTGTCTTCTTATGTAGAGCGACCTCAGCATGCTGATGAATCAATAAATTTCTCTTGCATTTTGCATCAATCTCCGACTTCATGTATTCACTCGGAGGGTGTCAGGTAAGTTAAAACTCCCCAGAGTCTTACAATAGGACCTGGGTTTAATTCCCAGCACCAGCATGGTGGTTTATACTGGTCTATAACTCCAATCCCAGGAGATCCAATATCGTCTTCTGGCTTTCATGGGCGGCGCTTGTATTGTACAGAGAGAGATACATGCAGACGCAACACCCATATACATTAAATAAATAAATAAATAAATAAATAAATAAATAAATAAATAAATAAATAAGCCAGAGCCTGTCCTACATAGTTTCAGGACTGGAGAAGCCAGACACTTTGCACAAAAAGAACACAGACATGAAGGAGCTAAACTCTGGGCCTTCTTTGAGCACAGGATAAGAAAGAGTTGAAGAGAGCAGAAGGCAGGAACTTGCAATCCCAACTTTGATTCTTCTGCATGCCAGCCTGCAATGGTCCACATCCCAGCAGAAGGGACTCTCTCCTTCCTAGGATTTTGTTTTTGCAACATGGTGTGGTCATGTCCAGGTTTATTCTAATGGCTGAACAGATTTTGTGTTCCAATAGAAGAAGGCATTTAAATTTTCCCAAGGCTAGGTCAGTGTGGCAGACTACTTCCCTGGTGTGCGTGAGGTCCTGGATTTGATACTTGACACAACACATACACAAAAGAGAAGTTATTCTTGTTTTTAAATTCTTGGTTTTTTCAATGGCAGTACGTAAAACATTTGAAGTAGCTTTCTAAGTAGAAATGTCACCTGCTTGGTCAGTCACATACTGCATATTTACAGGGGACAATAGACTGAGGTATGCATGCAAGGGTGGGTGCAGACCTGGGAGCCTCAAGGATCTAGTCACTCGGCACAGCAGGAAGCACAGTCATGGGGTTCTTCTTCTGTCCCTTCAGTGGGTGAGGCAGGTGACAGGACCAGAGGAGGGAAGGGACTTCCTGAAGTCACATCCTTAGGGAAGAGGTCAATTAATTAGAGTTTGGGTTTTTTAATCCTTAGAATGTGGCTTTCCACCTGCCTTGTCCCCACCAGAGAGCCCCATCACACACTTGGAGGCTTATTGACACTCCAGTTCTGCCCAATGTGTCAGTCACCTCAGGACTGCCCTGTGGCTGCCTTGCTCTGGCCAGCTAAGCGGTGCGTCTGTCCTGGGCTTTTGTGTATCCAACCCGTCCCTGGCAGAGCGTAACTTCATTAAATATCATAGCCACTGACCAAATAGGGATAGAGTAAAGAGCTATTTTGAAGGAAATTCATTTGATGGCTTAAAAGGAATCAGTTGTAATGACTTTCATATTAGGTATTGGTGAATCAATTATTAAAAAAAGAAAATCACAAATGGGGCTGGAGAAATGGCCCAGTGGCTAAAGCCCTTCCACAGGACCTGAGTTCAGGTTCTGGTATCCACGTTAGGGAGCTGACTATGAAAGTCCAATTCCATGGGGCTCCACGCCTCCTTGTAGCTTCCGGGGACAGCCATACGCACAGGCACGTATACAGAGAGAGACATACACATAAATAAAAATAAAATTAATGTTTATTTATTTTTAGGAGAAAGTGGTGGGGGGACAAGGAAGAGAAATAGATATCTATATATCTATATCTATACCTATATCTATCTATCTATCTATCTATCTATCTATCCATCTATCTGTATATAACAAATACACACATACATATGTTTGTTGTTATTGTTTGTTTGTTTTTCAAGACAGGGTTTCTCTGTGTAGCCCTGGCTGTCCTAGAACTCACTCTGTAGACCAGGCTGGCCTTGAACTCAGAAATCCACCTGCCTCTGCCTCCTGAATGATGGGATTATAGGCGTGCACCACCATCGCCCAGGAAGAAGCAATAAATTTCTTAAAAGGTCGCATGCTCTGCTCCTGGATTGCTGGAATGCCTTCCTCTGTCTTCCACCTTGAACCCAGGAGGGAAGTGGTTGGAGCTAGGCTGATGGGAGGCTCTTATAGATAAGAGAGAGCCATGCTGCCCTTGGAGGGCCCATTCTCCAAGTCAGCAGTTATCAACCTGTGGTCTCAACCCCCTGGGGAAAGGTGAGAGAACCTTGTCACCGGGGTCACCTAAGACCATCTGGAAAACACAGATATTTAAACTGCGATTCACAACAGTAGCAAAACTGCAGTTATGGAGTAGCAACAAAAATAATTTTATGGTTGGGATCGCTGAAACAGGAGGAACTGTATTAAAGGGCCCCCCATCAGGAAGGCTGAGAACCTCTGCTCTCAGCACAGCCCGGCCCGATGTTGCAACGTTAGTGGGTGAGTGTGTATTTATGTCCTTGAAAAAGAAACAGCACGATTAAGGTGACCATAGATCATGTTTCATCGCTCCCTGAAGTAAGAAACTGTTTCCTTTAAATGACTAACGACCACCCTGATCTTGTGTGATAAGAGATGGCTGTTCTACAATGTAACTTATTCATCCCTGGCCTCTATCTTACACAGGAATATGCATAAATCAGCAGTGGCTGTAAACTCCAATGGGCTCTCTCTAACGGTTCTTGTCTGCCTCAGGCCTTGAAGTCAAACCCACACAGTTCCTGATGTTGACATCACAGACGTATACACTCACAGGGGTCAGGCAGGTAATAACGGTTAAGAAAAGTGGTACAGAGACACCTATCTATCTGTGCCTTACCTCCATTTGTAGAACAGCTCTTGGAGCTTATAAATATATACACATTTTCCTGTTTTGTAGAAAAATGTGTCCCCTTCTGGTTTATCTTGTTTTCCCCCCTGCTTTGGCTGGAGACCCAAGTACCAAGCAGAGACAGATTCAGTTTTATGGGACCTGAAACAGGCACAATTCTAGAATTTACTTTTAGACAAGAAATGCAATATTGAGACATACTCATGAGCAGTTTACTCACTCTGCCGACTTTAGATTGCTCTGTTGTCCCTATCTGCACAGGCATGAAATCAAAATAAATAGCATTCCAGTGAAACACAGTCCCCTGGCTTTCGGATAAATGTGTGCAGTCTTGCCTCTGCAAACACTTGTGTCCTTGAGCTCTCTCTCTGTGTCCCTACGATTTGGCAGGAGGTGCCAGACTTCATCAGGGCAAGGGATGTGTTACACAGCCAAGACTTAGCATTCATAAAACACCCATCTCCTTTCTGTTTGAAGCAACACTGGTGCTTTGCAACTGATAAAGTACACTTCACATAAACTCCATAAAAAAAGAGAGATGCTTCGTTTACAGCAGTGTGTGTTGATTACAAATGATATTTCAAATAGGAAGGACCTGTGGTTTAGACAAGATGGTCACAGGAACCGGATCCAGTGCTTACAGTTCTGCAGCTGTTCTGGGTCAGCACGTTCCACGCCTGTTTTGCCTCTCACTGTATTTCTGGTGCTGGTCCTCTGAGGTCACTCATCTTGCAGTTGGCCTTTCATCTTCAAGGAGTTGGTGGGTAACAGAGGATCCCTAGGGCCTCAGATAGCCACGGAGATTAGTAGCATTTGATACATGAAATAATTCAGAATGTGAGGGGCGAGTGGGAACAGAAAGAGCTACATGAAGGTTAGCATGTAAACAAAGCCTATTTGCAGAGGAAGGCTGGAAGACCTTTCTGACCTTATCATCTAAGAGACAGAGAACGTGCAGAACAAAGTCCATGCAAAACAGTGGGGAGAGGGAGCTAGAAAAGACCATGTACCAATGCCTAATGCCTTTGGACTTTCCTGAACTTACTAGCCCATTGTCATTCTTGAGAATGCTTTTCCTTGTATTAAAAAATCTATTTTATTCTAAGTATATGGGCGTTTGACTATATGTATGTCCATGGACTCGTGTGGATGCCTGGCACCCTTGAAGGCCAAAAAGGGGTGTCAGCTACCTCTGGGATTGGAGTTATAGGCAGTTGTCAGCTGCCCTGTGGATGCTGGGAATTGAACCAGGGTCCTCAAAGGTCAGCAAAGTGCTCTTAACCACCGAGCCATCTCTGAAGCCCATTTTATTTTCTTAATAATCTGTCTATGTAATCATGCATAACTTAACAAGTGTGACTTTTTTTTTCTCCATCTCTCTACCTGGTGACTAAATGTTTCCCTCTTTCTCTCTCTCTCTTTAACTCTAAAGGATATGCCTCAGCTTTGTCTTGAATCCACTTCTGCCCCCACACCCACACCCAAGACTACCAAAACAGGGTTTCTCTGTGTAGCCCTGGCTGTCCTGGAACTCACTCTGTAGACCAGGCTGGCCTCGAACTCAGATCTACCTGCCTCTGCCTCCCCAGCGCTGGGATTAAAGGCGTGCGCCACCACTGCCCGGGTCACATCTAAATTCTTATATCAATGAGACTAAGAACCTCAAAATACAGCCTCTGTTTTTCCCAGTAACTAAACCACATGCACACTTCCATCAACCTTAAGCACAGGTGTACCCACTCAAGTTCTCTTCAGTTAAAACTACAAAGGGAGTTTATTGGTGACTTTTCTCCACCACTGTGGCAGAATCAACTCAAGAAGCAACCTGATTTTAGCACCATTTCAAAGGCCATCAGTCCAGTGCAGAGGCGAATGCACGACCATGGGTGTGTAGGAGCATGAGGCAGAGACTCCTCAAAGGAAGAGAAAGCTTCCACCAGCTACAGAAGCAGAGAGCGCCTTTGGGGTGTGCCCCACTGCAGCCTCCTTCTCCTAGCGAACTCCCAGCACCCAGAGTTCAACAACCTCCGCAAACAGCGCCACCAGCTGGTGAGCATGTGATCAAACACATGAGCCTGTGGGAGACATTTCATGTCCACATTAGGACAGAGATCTACTCGGAGTGAACGGCTGGGAAGGAGAGACAGAGGCCAGCTGCAGATTAGGTAATCCACTCTTGAAATGTAACAAAATAGACTGAGGGGCTGGAGAGATGGCTCAGCGGTTAAGAGTACTGACTGCTCTTATGAAGGTCCTGAGTTCAAATCCCAGCAACCACATGGTGGCTCACAACCATCCTTAATGAGATCTGATGCCCTCCTCTGGTGTGTCTGAAGACAGCTATAGTGTACTTACATATAATAATAAATAAATGAATTTAAAAAAAAAGAAAAGAAAA
>CM052719.1:35262531-35313700 GCA_028551405.1 Uromys caudimaculatus
CAGCTACAGGGGGGTTAGGGTGAGGTGTGTAAGAGGAAACAGAAGGGGAGAGGGAGAGACACAGACAGAGACAGACAGAGACAGACAGAGAGAGACAGAGAGACAAAGAGAGAGAGACAGAGAAAAACATACACATGGAGACAGAATATGAGTTGGGGCAGAGGGGATGGGGGAGAGAAAGAAAGAGAAATCCCGAGACCCCTGAGGTGGGGTTGAGTCAGCTTGTCTCCTCATAGCAGAAGACTTAAGTGTAGATGTATGGTCCTGGGCAGCAATGGATGGATCTACCCAGTGGTGCTAAGATCAGAAGAGCAAGGAGAGATGGGCATGGTGGCATGCCTTCCATCCCAGGAAGAGGCAGAGGCATAGGCACAGGCAGAGGCAGAGGCAGCAAACCTCTGAGTTTGAGGCCAGCCTGGTCTGTATTACTAGGCAGAGCTTCAGAGTCAGACCTTGTCACAAAACAGTAGCAGCAGCAGCAGCAGCAGCAGCAGCAACAGCAACAACAAACCAAACCAAACAAAAACCAAACAACAACAAAAAAAGTGAGTCTAGACAAGTTTTACAAGACAGTTAAGAGCATAGCCCAAGGCCTGGGTGAGGTTGGGGAGCAGTCAAGTCTGGGGCAAGAAAGGTCAACAAAGACCAGTGCAATAGCAAAGTCTAGAACAGGCAAGATGTAGAACTGGTCTGTTGAGCCTTGAGTGGATGGATACCTATGCAATACAATAATCGCTGACAGATGAACAATGTGCCTGCTCCGACAGGGATGGATGTGAAAGCATGCACACACATTGTACGACCCCATTATATGACCCCCGGCACAGGTAAGTTCATGGAGGCAGAAGGGTGCTCACACAGACTGGGGGTGATGGGTGAAGCTGGAAACATTGGCTGAAGGCTGGGGAGTTGTTTTCAGAGGCCCTGAAGTCAACTATACGTGGTAACCGATCAAATGAAATATGTAAGTGCCACTGTGTTTTAACCTTAAGCGAATGAACTGTATTCCTCGTGCACATAGCTCAGCAAAGCTGGTATCACACTGAACAGCAGTCTTTGGGTTGACCTCTGCCATCTTGGAAGAGCTTGCGTGAGAGGTGGCTGGCTCTCGTGTTCCCAGGATTGGTTGTGGACTTCTAGTTCCTCCATTGTGCATTCACTGTCACAGCAAACACCAGCCCAGCACAGTATAAAGCTTGTCTATTCTTTTTCAAGAATTATTTATTTATTTATTTATTTATTTATTTATTTATTTATTTATTTATTTATTTATTTATTTATTATATAGACAGTGGTCTATCTGCATGTATGCATACAAGCCAGAAGAGGGCACCAAATCTCATTATAGGTGGTTATAAGCCTCCATGTGGTTGCTGGGAATTGAACTCAGGACACTTTGGAAGAGCAGCCAGTGTTTTAACCTCTGAGCCATCTCTCCGGCTCCAAGCTTGCCTTTTCTTGCCGGGTACTGCACACAACAGAAAGGAGGCAAATTACCCCTTCTGTGTCACAGTGGCCTGTAGCGCAGAGAAAAGGGCCAAGTGTTTTCTGTCTGAGTGATGTATGCAAGGCAGGCATGCTATGTAAGGCAGACATCATGAGTGAATGTTTAAAAAATGTCAGTGTTAGCGGGGCATAGTGGCACACACCTTTGATCCCAGTACTCAAGAAGCAGAGGCAAGCAGATCTCTATGAGTTTGAGGCCAGCCTGGTCCACATAGTGAAATCCAGGAAAGCCAGAGCTATACAGTGAGACCCTGTCTCAAACCCCTCTCCCCCAACTATAAAAGAAATTGTTAATGCCTGGTTGCCACCTCTAGCTATAGGTGTCCTGTGCTGTCAGTCATTGTCTTAGAAGGTTGTTCTCTCCTTCTATGGTTCTCTGTGGGTCCTGGGGACCAAACTCACACCATCAGGCTTGGTGGCAAGTGACTTCACCTGCTAGGCCATCTTGCCAGCCTTGTGTGACTTTTCTCCAGAAAGTGAAAGCATTCTAGCAAGCCAACAGCTCGGTCCAACTGTGTTGATTTCCGTAATAGTTCACCAGTGGTGTGCTTTATTTATTTAGCCTTTTAAAGTTGGGTCTGATGGGAATTTGTTTTAGTTGACATTTCTGTCAGTGCTGTAGTTTGAGATCCATCAAGTTAGCCCAGGACCAGATGTCCACAGCAGGTCTCTATGGGGATCCCAGCAGGAAAGAAGGTAGCAGGCCAGATTCAGAAAAGAATAAAAGGTCTCCTGAGTAGATTCACCACCTTCCCTCAGGCAGTGGCCTCTCTTTGACATTAGCCACGGGTGAGGCATACAGTTGGTGCTCAACAAATGCAGGCTCCCTGAGTTTTGTCTCTGGGGGTAGACTCCATGAACTGTCTGTATTTACCTGGTCACACACCTTTCTGGAAGGAGGTTGGACATAGCCTGCCAAGCTCAGTGCCTAGGGAAAATGGGCTTAGCCCAGAGTTCCCTTGGCTTTGGAGGGGTTCTCTGAGAAACCATGCAGGGGTAATTGCTGCTCCTGCTCTGCTTCTCCACACCTGCAAAGTGAACCCCTTCACCAGGCATGCTTGGCAAAGCAAAGCACCTCTGCAGTGGCATCTTGGCAAGTTCTTCACATGAGAGGTCTATGAGCCACTTGGCAGTAAGGACCCCTTCTCCCAGGTCTCCAATCCTTCATAAATCACGTGCCTGTCATGAAGGGGGGGATGGTAAGGGGGAGGAGATGGAGGGGGGGGAGACTGGGCCTGGCATGGCCTTGGTGATACACCTCCTCCAACAAGGCCATATCTACCCCAAAAGGCCACGCCTCCTAATCCTTCCCATATAGTTCTACCATTTGGGGACCAAGCATTTACATATATAAGCCTATGGGGTCATTCCCATTCAAACCACCATACAGTGTCAGGTCAGCCCTCAAGAGGCTTATGATTTTGGAACATTTTAGATTTCGGATTTTTGAATTAAGGATGTTCATCTTGTATCAGTACCCAACACAGGCGCCCTAACGTAGAAAGGGATTGATGGACTGGTGTGTGGATGAGTAGACAGATGGATGCTGGATGTGTGAGTAGGTGGGTGGATGAATAGATCGATGGGTGCATGGATGGATGGAAGATGGGTAGATGAATGGGTTGGTAAATGGATGAATGGATTGGTGGTTAGATGGATGCATGGGTAGATTGATTAGTAGCAAAGCAGGGTGGGTAGATGGATGGTGGATGGACAGACAGATGGACAGATGGATGGACGGATGGATAGATGGATGGATGGATGGAGGATGGATGGATGAATGGATGGATGGACAGATGGATGGATGGATGGTGGATGGATGGATGGACGGACAGATAGATGGATGAACAGACAGATGGATGGACAGACAGATGGGTAGATTGGCAGGTAGATGGGTAGGTTAAGGAAAACATTCAGGAATAGGTGTGGAGTATTTCGTGTTTGTAATCTTTCATCAATCCATCTCCCCTTAAGAATGAATAGTTCCTTCCAGAGTAAGCTGATAATAGCCACAGCGGTTCTTCCACAAGAGCTGGGTAAAAGCTGCCCAGAGCACCGCTTCTGTACCCTGCCTCTCAGCTACAACTGTGGCAGAGCAGATGGCCAGTGACTGCAGGGACCATGCTCAATGACCAGAGTCTGCTATTCTCTTACCTAAAGACCAGTGGGTCAGCAACATGTGCTGGGACCGTGCGGGAGAGAAGTGTGGGAGACAGAGACATTCAGTTGTGTCTCGGGAGAAACAATGGGGGTCACAGGCCTGCTACTGAGCCGAGCTTGCCTGCCAAGCCCTCTCTATGGCACAAACCCCCCAATTTTAGAAGAATCAAGTTGTATAAAACTTTGGACAAGGGAGCCTGGTTCAGGTCATGCACAGTAACAAAGAACCTAACTACAGAAGCATTGTTTCACATTCCCTGAAGGAGGGTTGGGAAAACAAGCTACAAGGTAAAAATAGCAGCTCATTCTCAAGAGACCATTGTGTGTGGTGGGATTCCACACATGGCTACCAGTGTTCTCAGTCACCTTGTGAATATTTATGTTTTATTATCTGTTATAGACCAGGAGACAGGATGTCAAGTTACCCAAGATGGCCACAGTCGTAAGTTGCAGAGTTACACTTTGAGCCCAGGGTTTTCTGATTCTAGAACCCAACTTCCTGCATTTCCCTTACATTAGTTCGTGCTGTAGGAAGAGTCTGGAAGGGTACATGGAAACTTTTGTAATGCTTTTGGATCATACCATTTTAAAGCGAAGCAATTTTTGAAAGTGAAATGCCTCACCCAACACGTTCATGTATTTTTAACACTTGGTCTCCAGCTGGCGGCGCTCTTTTCTGGGCCTGGGATTCTCTTTGCATGTGGGGTCTAGGTGGCGGATGGCCTTAGGCGCAGGGCTTGTGGGTCATACCTTGGTTAGGTTCCTACCTAAGCTTCTCGCTTCCTGATCTACTGAGATGTAACCAAACCCTCTCCCTTACTGCCCCACTGCTTCAACGCCACACTGCCTTCCCCAGCATGGTGGGCTGTGTCCCTTCAAAATGCAAGCCAGAGTAATTAAGCCTTCCTTATTCTAACCTGCTACTTGCCAGGTGTTTGGTCACTGCAATGGGAAAGGAACACAGCCGGGATGGACTAGAGTCTCCTTTTGGCTCTGTGGCTCGTGGGTTTGAGCCCTAATGACCCCTTTCCCCCAATAGGTGGGGGGTCTGTTGCTCTGGATGCTGTCTCTGGATAAATAGGAAGCAGGTGTGTCCTAGGCAGTGAGGTTTTGAAGGAGAAGGCTGTTGCAGAAAACACCCCATCAGTGCCGGGTGTCTTTTGCAGTGAAATGGAAGAGGGAAATTCTCGGCCCTCAGCCCTCCCCAGTGGACAGTTTTCCGGAGAAAGACATGGAGCGGTCTGTGGCGAGAACAATGAGCACTGTGTCTACAGATGCAGGTGTTCCTGCTGCAGCAAGTGAACCGTGACAGGGATGACCCACGCTCCCATCCCACCCCCAACCCAGGCGGCCCTGCATTGCTTTGTGTGGAACTTCGTATCTGCCAGAGTCCTGCCCCAGCACCGGGGTGGTGTGCTATTTCCGTGAATCCCCCCCCAAAGGTCAGTAGGCATGTAATCTGAATTCCTTTAGTATGTTCCAGAGTCTTTGAGGCTTGGTGAGTCAGGAAGCAACTGACACAGCATTTCCCCTGCTTTGCTGGTGGTGTATGACAGGATAGGGTGGCAGAGCTGAGGAGCCCAACACAATGCTGTTCTAGCTTCCTTTCTATTGCTGTGATAGAACATTTTGACTAAAAGCAACTTAGAGGCGGAATGGGTTTTATTTGGCTCATGGTTCTAGGTTATAGTCCCCCATTGAGGAAAATCAGGACAGGGAATCAAGCAGACACTTGAAGCAGTAATCATGGAGGATGAAGCTGGAAAGATGGCTCAGTGGTTAAGAGCACTAGTTGCTCTCTAGAGGACCCAGGTTCAAGTCCCAGCACTACATGGTGGCTCATGTCCACCTGTAACTCTAATTCTAGAGACTCTGATGTTCTCTTCTGTCCCTCAGGATCCTGTAGGCACGCAGGACACTTAAACTCACACAAGTGCATACACATAAAAAGTAAATAAACAAAAAGCTACCGCTTGCTCTCTCCCTTATAGGCTCCTGCTTAGGTAGTTTTCCTCTACATTCTAGGATGACCTTACTAGGGGATAATGCCACCCACAGTGGGCTGGACCCTATATCATCAATTAGCAATCAAGACAATCCCCCACCAGGCATGCCCATAGGCCAATTTGATCTGGGTGATCCTTCAGTTGAATTCCCTTCTCAGGTGACTCTAGGCTGACTCATGCTGGGAGTTACAATCAACTAGGACAGATATGGAGGCTCAGAGACACTCATTTAAATTCTTTCCTGTGATGGTTTGAATATGCTGGGTCTGTAAGCCAGCCCCAATTAAATGTCCTTATAAGACTTGCCTGTGTCTGTTCACAGCAGTAAAACCCTAACTAAGACATTTCCTATAGATTTTTTTTTTTTTAGCCATCAATTGCTTTTCTACCAAAACTGACCCTATTTCCATAGGACACAAATCAGGGAGAGCACAGATCTGTTTACCCCCCACAGACTTAGCCAGGCCTGTGTCAGCTCAAGAAACACTTGTCGAGGGGACTGGGGAGGTGGCCCAGTCAGTGAAGTGTCTGCCACCCAAGCATGAGGACCTGAGTTCAGAGCCCTAACACCAGGGTAGAAGCCTGCAGTGGTGGTGGTGAGGACGCAGAGGCCGGCGCTTTGCTGGTGCTCCCTGGCCGGTCAGCCTGACCGAGCGGATGGAGCAGGCTCAGCAAAGGACCCCGTCTCACGAAGTGAATGGAGAGTGACTGAGCTCTGGCCTTCACGTGTGTGCGTGTTCACATGCGTGTTCACACGCACATGCACCTCCTCCCAAGTACATATGTGCACAGAAACACTTGTCGGATGACTGACTGGCAACACTAGAGGTTTCTGACTGCAGGTCTTTTTGGTTTTAAGTGGGTAAAAAATCAGAATTGAGTTGCCTGTGAGGCCGCTCAGACGGTAGTATTTTTCTCACCATCTATGGAGTGGGCCAGCCTGGGAGGTGCGTGATCCTGGTACATTTAGGGGCCCAGTGCCCCTTGGCATGGGAAATGATGCAAACTCAGAATCCGCCATCAGCCTCCTGAAGCCCATAGTGTTCTAGTCTGGCTGGAGAATCTTTGCTACTTTAAGGTCCCAAGGCTGATGCCAAAGCAGACTAGACCTGAAAGACATATAGGCTCTTTGCAGAGGCTCCAGGTGAGGCCCATCCTGGCCTCGCCTTTGGCTCCCGTTTGTGCTGTCAGGTGTTCCCAGCCCTCCAGGCCTCCAGCCCCATTCCTGGCGTTCTTTCCAGCATGTGACAGGTGCTCGGCTGATGTTTGCATGGAATTTGGTCTCTAACCTGGGGAAAAGGACAAATACTGTGACAGCCAGGGCTTAACTGGGGCTGTGGATTCCTGTTGAGCCCACACCTTGTGAAAGAGTCCAGGAATCTAAGTTCCGAGGCTGTAGCTCAGTCCTGACCCTAAGCTTCAACCAGTGTTCCAGGCTTCTCAGAAGGGGAACTACTGTAATGTCTGGGGCATCTGCTGCCTCTGGGATTCCATGAGTCACTAGACACCCACCTCGACCAGAGATGTTGCCCCACCTGGTTTGTGACGATTTCCCCATCAGTTAACTGGAAATTAGCTTAGTCAGAGAACTTGATTAATATTTGGAAAGGATTTACAAGGTAAACAAGCCAGTTAATCCTGAGCTAGAGGTCTTTTCACTTCTGTTTGTGGAATGGGTGGAGATTGTGTCCCAGGTTAGGACAATTCCCTAATCCCCACTAATGCCCTTTTTCCATTGTGGTTTCTAACTTTACACCTACAAAGCCAGCAGATGGTTCTCGGAATGTCAGTGCCCACGGCTGGAGGACATACTTGGAGGTCTGACTCTGGTCCAAGGACTCCTCATAGCCAATGAGTACCAGCAGGCAGCAAGCAAAGCTGTAAGACAAATTGTGACAAAGACTAATGGTGTAAAAAATGAAGGCTGGACACAAACAGGCCTGGACTTGCCTCTTTGTTATAATGTTCCCAGGCCAGGTAGTCGCCCTATTTAAATCTCCAATTCCTCGTCTGTCAAATGGAGATGATGATGGGGTTCGTATCATGAAAAAATATAGTAACCTCCAATGTGCACTTACAGGCCCAAACAGCCATGTCTGGACTTTTATTTGAACTCAAGTCCTCATACTTTAACAGCAAGCCCTCTGACTCACTGAACCATATTGTCGGTCCTTGGATTTTATTCTTTAAAGCCAAAAAATATTCATGTATATACCATATCTATCTATCTATCTATCTATCTATCTATCTATCTATCTATCTATCTATCTATCTAAATTAATACACAGACTGGTTATAACTGAACTAATCAGTGCAAGTAGGAGGTAAATGACTTTTTTTTTTTTTAAAGATTTATTTATTATATGTGAGCACACTGTGGCTGTCTTCAGACACTTTTTCTTCTTGCTCTGGCCCTGCTCGCTCCAGCCCCGCCCTCGGTCACTGTAGCTGTCTTCTGACACTCCAGAAGAGGGCATCAGATCTCACTATGGATGGTTGTGAGCCATCATGTGGTTGCTGGGATTTGAACTCACGACGTTCAGAAGAGCAGTCGGTGCTCTTAACTGCTGAGCCATCTCTCCAGCCCAGTAAATGACTTTAAATGTAGTATATATGTGGTTTCTCTTTCTCCTAACCACTAACACTCTCAGTCTCCGAATCAAGATGGCGCATTTTGGAGATCCGGAACAGGCAGGCCATTGGGACCCAACACAAATCAGGTAGGATGGGCTGGAGAAATGTTTCAGCAGTTAGAAGCACTGACTGCTCTTCCAGAGGTCCTGAGTTTAATTCCCAACAACCACATGGTGGCTCACAGCCATCTGTAATGGGATCCGATGCCCTCTTCTGGTGTGTGTCTGAAGACAGCTACGATGTACTCGTATAAATAATAATAATAAATAAATAATATTTAAAAAATAAAACAAATCAGATAGGATTTGTCACAGGCTGGGACCTGCTGAGTCCTGCCAACCAATCTTGCCTTTGCCGCGGCACTGGCTGAAACCCAGAGCCAGTTCTGCCCTTGGCTTGCTTCAGCGAGCATGCTGGATGATGTGTCCCAAGGATCCTGCTCCAGGCAGTGAGCCTAAGGGACACGGTGCCCCGAGACCAAACTTGGTGTGCTTGAAATTCATGCAGAGGTTTTCTAAGCTGCAGAGTCCTGCCCTAGCTTCCGGGTGATACCGATTTGAGCACATGGGCTGTTACAGGGATGTTTCGGGTCTGTTCATCTTGACCAGCTGATGAAGGTCATGGGATACTGGGAACTGGTTGTTGAACACCAGCCATCATTAGATACTGAATTATATATAAACGTGTAGAAGCTATGTTAAAACAAAGATCGTTGTTAATTCTCAAAACTTATCACTTCTTGGGCTTAGACAGGTTTAGCCAATGAAGTTCTTGCAACATATGCATAAGACCTGAGTTTCAGCCCCAGAACCCATGTAAAAATGGTTATCTCAGGGCTGGAGAGATGGTTCAGTGGTTAGAGCACTGACTGCTCTTCCAAAGGTCCTGAGTTCAATTCCCATCAACCACAAGGTGGCTCACAACCATATGTAATGGGATCTGATGCCCTCTTCTGGTGTGCCTGAAGATACCTACAGTTTACTCATATAAATAAAATAAATAAATCTTAAAAAAAAAAAAAAAGGTTATCCCAGTGCTGGTAATGTGGAGACAGAAGGATGCCTCTAACTCAACTGGCTAACCTGGCTAGCCCAATTGGTCTCAAAGAAGGTTGGTGCCCTTAAGCATGATGGCTGAGGCTATCCTTCGGTTTAGGTTTACACACACACACACACACACACACACACACACACACACACACACACACGACCACCCCCCTTATCACTTCTTAATTATTTTGCTTCATTTTACCATGCTGTAGGCCTGGAAGTTAGTTATATCCATGGTCTCTGTGTGACAGGACATTCTCATGGTGGCTGCTGTGCCCTCGTTCCCAGCTCCCAGTGAGCCATCTGAGATGGACCACAATGGAAATGCTCACACCGCAGATGTTTGCAGAAACCGTCTACCCAGCTCTCGTCACCCAGGGTTCTTACCCCACCAGCTCCCATGTGGTGGAACCCAAAGCACACTTGGAATTAGCTCCTTGGGTGGCTTCCTTAGGAGGGACGAGGTTCGAACACAGGTAAGGGACATCCCAGGTCGCCTTTGGGTTCTGAGAATCCATCCCTGTGCCCCAGAGGTCTGCAGATGCCTCTGGAGCCAAGTGTGAGAGACTTGGCCCTTCTGTGCTTTAGCCTTATCTCCTATAAATTGAGGGGCATAGCGTGCCTGAGTCCCTGGGTTCAATCCTAGCGTCATAGACTTGACTGCTTCTGGAGCACAGCCATTGCTCGACTGAAACAGCTGCTGAGACAGCTGGTACTCTCGGCCTCTGTGCAGGGTCTAGCACACACAAGAGTGTCCCCAGTTGCTACCTGGAAGGACGATTGGCAGAAGGGAGTTCAGCCCAAACAAGTTTTTTTTTTTTTCTTTTACAGATTTCTTTTTTGCCTTAAAAGACTCCTATGTGTTCTTTGCAGAAAATTTCAGAAAACGTCATCAGGACCCTATAAACATTGTGGTGGTCCCGCACTTCCTAGTCTTTTTCCTAGACCTCAAGGATGTCCACGCCCACCAATCCTGGAACAGGGTGCTCTTGTTTGTAGCCCACCAGGCCTCGGCAGTTTTTCCTACCCCGCTGCAGCTGGCATCACTAGATGTGCAGGGACAGCTGGTGTCATCATCAGTACGAAAGGCCATTGGCATTGGGCACAGCGTCCATGGTGTTGACATTTTGTCCTTATTCTAGAAGGATCCATCAAATCCATTCATAGTGCAGACATTTTGATGAGCACATATAAAACACAAGGCATAGAGCCGTAGGGGATGAGGGTACCAGGAGCCTTGCCCTCATGAGTGAGCTGAGAGTGACTAGTGACTAGGACAAAAACATATATTAAAAACAAAATATATGGGTTTTGTTGTTGTTGGTTTTTTTTTCTTTTTCTTTTTGGAGACAGGGTGTTCCTGCCTGGCCCAGGCTGACCTGGAATGTCTGGGTTCAGGTGTTTCTCCTGCTTCAGTCTCTGGAACTACGGGCTTTCTTTAATCAAATGGAGTTGTGTTTGGCAGGAAGAATCTCTTTGTCTTTTCTGACATGTCAAAGTGACAGGGAAAAATGGCAGACCCTCTGGTGAGCACACACCCAAAGTGCTGGGCAGAGAGGCGTAAAATAGCCATTGCGGAAGCTGGCTCCTCTGTGGGCATTCTTCCTGCCAAGTCTCCAACCACGACAGACCTTTATCTTGTGCCTAACAGTTGGCCTGTAACCTGGCCCAGAGCTGGACACACACTGTGGAATGATATGCTTGGATCTCTAGAGCTGGAGGGATTGTTTTAATTTAATTACTTTTTATTTTTACATCTGTCCATTTGCCTGCCTATTTACCATCTATCTATCTATCTATCTATCTATCTATCTATCTATCTATCTATCTATCTATCTATCTATCTACCTACCCATCTACCTATCATCTATCAATTATCTATCTATCGTCTATCTGTTGGTCTATCTGTATCAATTATATCTGTCTATCTATCATCTATCTGACATCCATTTATCAATCATCTATCATGTATCTATCTAGATCAATCATATCTATTGTCCATCTATTATTCACCTTCACCAATGGCCTTCCACAGCTTCTCACAGTGCCCAGGCCTCAGCTGCTCTTCATGACCCCCTCATGCCTTCAGAACCAGTACCACCTGGATGACTCTTACACAGTACCAAGTCCAGCCACAGAACAAGGTACAAACCTTGGCTATCTCTGGAATGCAGCCTCTGCGCAGTCTCTGTGCTCTCAGAAAACATTTCTCAGAAGATTTCACCTCAATGATGCCGGTCTCTTAATCACCGCTAATATCTTAGCTCTATCTAACCAGCGTCAATAGTCCCAGTAATGCAAAGTTTTCGCTTTAGTAGTTCTGGTATCTAGTTAACCACAGCTGATTCTTTAGCCCCAGCTAACCCAAACCACAGAATCTTCACAATCAAACTAGCAACAGCCCTGATAAGAGCCTTTATTTATTTTTTTAAAGAATTATTTATTTATTTTATGTATGTGAGTACACTGTAGCTGTCTTCAGACACACCAGAAGAGGGCATCAGATCTCATTATGAATGGTTGTGAGCCATCATGTGGGTGCTGGGATTTGAACTCATGACCTTCGGAAGAGCAGTCAGTGCTCTTAACGACTGAGCCATCTCTCCAGTCCCGATAAGAGCCTTTAATCTTCCCTCTGAAATTTCACAAGCCAGACCTTCATCTTCTGCACTGTTCTCAACATTATCTTCCAAGCTCCTACAGAACACCCCACAGAGTTCTTAACATCCCAATGACTCTTCTAGCCCAAAGTTCCAAAGTCCTTCCACAGTCCTCCCCAAAACATGGTCAAGTTGTCACAAGAATACCCCACAACACTGGTACCAATTTGTCTTCGTCAGGGTTTCTATTCCTGCACAAACATCATGACCAAGATGCAAGTTGGGGAGGAAAGGGTTTATTGAGCTTACACTTCCATGCTGCTGTTCATCACCAAAGGAAGTCAGGACTGGAACTCAAGCAGGTCAGGAAGCAGGAGCTGATGCAGAGGCCATGGAGGGATGTTCCTTACTGGCTTGCTTCCCCTGGCTTGCTCAGTTTGCTTTCTCAAAGAACCCAAGACCACCAACCCAGGGATGGCCCCACCCACAATGGGCCCTCCCCCTCTTGATCACTAATTGAGAAAATGTCTTACAGCTGCGTCTCATGGAGGCTTTTCCTCAAGGGAGGCTCCTTTCTCTGTGTTAAAGCTCCAGCTTGTGTCAAGTTGACACACAAAACCAGCCAGAACAATTTTCTATCTTCTACCAATCATCTATTGGTCTATGTCAGTTATACCTATCTGTTATCCACTTATCAATCATCGATCAATCAATCATCTATCATGTATCTGTCTATAGCAATCATATCATATCTATCCATCTATCTATCTATCTATCATTGATCTGTCATCTATCATGTGGGCATATGTGTGTGAGCATAACCGCAGCATGTATATGGAGACCAGAGGACAACTTGTAGGAGTCAATTCTCTCCTTCGACCACGTGGGTTCTGAGGCTTGACCTCAGGTTGGCAAGTGCTTTTACCTCCCGAGACATCTCACCAACCATGGAGGGATTTTTAAAAAAGGATTATTCTGACAACAGGAGGTTGTGTCATTCCTCTGACCTTAGAATCTATAACTCTCCAATGCCATCTGGGGCCCTTGTCCTGATGCTCTGCGCTTTCTCTCGCCCTGCATCCCTGCCCCTGCAGTGGGACCTCTGCTGTCAGCTGTGGCAGTGGGGGTACAGAGCAGGCCCTGCCCAAGGCCCCCAGACACTGTGAGCATCAGTCCGGTCACTGTTTGCCTGTTGACAGTTTGGTTGTGGTTGGGTCTCAGGTGGTACAAAGAAGGATCCTAGGAACCTCAATTAGTTTCAAAATGCGGATGTGACCACACCACAGTTACTTATGGCCTTTCCAGGTTCTTAGTTATCTTTAGGCTGAAATCCCAGCACTTGGTGTTAAACACTCACATTCTCGGGTTCCCTTGCTCTTCTGTGTTCTAACTGTTCTTACTAAGAGGTGTTACTTCACTGCAGGCCCCATGGCCATGGGTAAGAGATCAGAACTAAATCAAAACACACACCTCCCCCCTTTTAGTCTATTGACAGGCACTTACCATGTGGACCCAGACTGGCCTCAAATTCAGAATCCTGCTTCCACCTTAGTGGTACTGGGATTCCGGGCTGTTCCACCCAAATGTTGTTCCTTTCTTCCTAAACTTCTCCATAGTATTTCCTTATAATAAATTACTTTAACACACCCACCTCTGTCAGCCACGGGCAACATAATCTTTTAACTTTTGTTATTTCTTCTGAGGTACTATGTAGCCTTGGCTGGCCTGGAATTCACTACGTAGACCAGGCTGACCTTGAACTCACTAAGATCAGCCCACATCTGCTTCACAAGCCTTGGGATTAAGGGTGTGCATCACCACGCCTGGCCTCTTTTGGCACCTTTGCCTCCCTTTTCCTGTGACAAACGCTCCTTCCCTAGTACCGTTTAAGTTTGAATGTTTAAATATTTTGGGCTGGTCTCATCTGAAACACAGCACGCACCCCTATCCCTAGCATGCTCACAGGTAGGAACCTGAGGATCTTGCATTGAAGGGTGAACCAGGAGGGGCAGGCCAGGTGTCTACAGGGAGCTGGCACAGGCTGGCAGCGGCAGGAGTGTGTGGCAAACCTGCCAAGATCTGCACAGCCAGTCATGAGCTTTAAAGACAGAAAACCAAAGAGAGGCCATCTTTCCCCACACAACGCTAACATAGTCTTCCAGAATGCCTGCCTGGCCAACAGCTTCAAAACAGTTTCCTGTGATCTACTTTTGGCAAAAGATTTATTTTCTAACGATGGCTGTGGGTATTTTCAGTCCCACTGGAGTACACTGCTTTGGAAATGGGTCCTCAGCTCTTCCTCAGCCAAGCTGACAGCTCTGAGCAGAATCGAATTGTGTCCCCAACTGTCACTCAAACGGCAAATCACAAAATACTCAGAGATGACTGACTGTCTTAAGCAGCAATGAGCTGGGATGCTTTGTTACAGCGTGTTTATCTCTTCTTGCTTGGGCCAAGTGTTTTCTCCTGGCATGTGATTCTCAGTGTAAAAACTGTGACAGGCCCTGCTCAGCTGGCATGGCTGTTCATGGTTCTTCTCCAGTGCATACTGACCTTGTGAGTTCTGTTTCTCCATCACTGTGCTTATGTCTGTCTTTCTCTCTCCCCCTGAGAAAGAATGAACCCATACAGAATAGCTAGTGGGTAGAAATATTCGTCCTCAGGCTGAGTGTGCCCTCCCTCCACACTCTAGAGGTGGTAGCCCTCCTGGTTCTGTATCTGGGGTTCCCTTCCACTTGCCAGCTCCTTCATGGGGTAGAACTTTCTGCCTGTGGTCTGGGTATTTTTCTCAAGGCCCTTAACCCCAGTGTGCTCTCCTCCCTCTCCCTCTCTTTTTTCCTCTCCCTCTCCCCCTCCCCTCCCCCTCCTCCCCTCTCTTGGGGCCTGAAGAGATGGTTCCGTGACTGCTCTTCTAGAGGACCTAGGTTCAATTCCCAGCACCCTCATGGTGGCTCACAACTACCTATAACTCCAGTTCCAAGGGATCCAACACCCTCTTCTGTCCTCACAACGTGGTGCACAGACATACACACAGGCAAAACACTCATGTATAAAAACAAAATAAAAAGAAATTAAAAATTATTTGTTTACGTGGGTGCGTATGTGTGTGGTATACACACCCCACTGCATATTTACGGAGGTGAGCACATAACTTCCACAGTTTGGTTCTCTCTTTCTACCACATGGGATCTGGGGATTGAATTCAGGTCATCAGGGCTTGACCACAGTGCCTTTACCCACTGGGCCATCTGGCCTGCCTCTCAGTTCAGTTATCTCTGGCCTTCTGAGTTTGCCAATGCTCTTCCCACACTCAAACAAGGACCCCACAGGGCAGACATGAGACTATACCGTTCTTGGTCACATGTCTGAGACCAGCCCTATAGACCAGGCTGGCCTCAGACTCCAAGATCTGCTTGCCCCTGCCTCCCGAGTGCTGGGATTAAAGACTTGTACCACCACCGCCCGGCTTAAAGAAGACTGTTTCAATGTGATATCTGTTTTCCTTGTTAATGGTTGCTGTTTGGATCTTCATTGTCCTGCCAGCCTCCGTAGAGAAAGCTTGAGCTCCATCTTATCTGTCTCGTGGTGACAGGCCCCAGGCCCAGTGCCAACCCTTTCTGGACTATGTGTCTCTATGATGTACACTCATCGTGTTCCCTCACTACGCTGAGGACATCAATCTAGCCTATGGGATTCTGAAGGAAGGTAACTAGTTCCAGGAAGAGCAGAACAGGAGAGTGCTTGCTAGTGTATGTGTGGGCAGGGACTGAGCGAAGCACCAAGGAAGAAAAAAACATTTAAGTGTCGGCAAACCTTATTTTGAAGTGCTGGGAATAGAACCCAGGGCTTTTGCACATTAGTCAAGGGTTCTACGATTGGGCTATACCTTTAGTCTGACAATCTTGAAAATATAACCTGAAGGCAAAAACCAAACACCACCCCCTAAAACTACTCTGAGGCTCTCTGTGACACACTGGGTTCTATAGTTTGTATCAGTGTCACGAATGATCTTCTCTGCTCCTGAAAGATCCTTGTCTTGTGCACTACGAAGCATGGTGGTTCTCCTTCACTGAGCTGCACTCATCAGGGTGGGGGCTCCCCTGTAGGATCCTGTATGCTCTGTAGGTGTGGGTGCTCAGGGGGGGCTGGGCCCTGCCAGAGAGGGAACAGTGCTAGGAATCTGGGCTAGGAATCTGGAGCACGTGGCCTTTTGTCCTGGCCTGGGAGGCCCAATGTTCTTTGAGGGGTCATGCTCGCCTGAGGTATGTTCTCAAGGTGTGGCCTGAGCCAAAACAACAAGACGAAGCCTCCAAGATCAGCCCCAGTGTGGCTATTATTCTCATACCAGACTTTTGTCTTGAAACTGACAGGCGCCTTCATGCCTGCAGCTCCTCTGCCTTTTCAGATGAAGTGGTGTGGAAAGCTCAGCTCTGGGCAATGAGCAGCTCCCTGAGACACATCAGGCTTTACCCAGTGTCTCTAATGAGGATGGACTAAACATTATTGGAGTTTCCCACAATGCCCCTTTCCTCACTGAGTTTCTCTGAGTACCAACCGGGGTCCTTCACAGTTTAATTAGTGCGGTAAACTGCCAAGTCCCAAGTGAGTCCCCGTGACACTCAGGAACATAGGCTGAGCTCTTGTGTAGGTTAAGGATGTCTGAGGAGAATAGAGATGATAGGGAAACAGTCTACCTTTCTTTACAAGGCCTTGTTTTGCATCCCTGAAATCTCAGATGCAGCTATTACAATGAGGTCCTGTTGCAGAAAGAGCTGGCCTTTTATCACCACTTAAAATCTAATTAATCCATATTGAAGCACAAAGATTTCTGTTGTACGTTAGGGTGAGGGGTCATAGAGACCTCTTTGTTCATCTTCAGACTTATACCCATCAAGCATTGGGGATATAATTTTACCAAGCAAATTGGAAGGTAACATCAAATCCGTATCAGAGAGCCTAACTCATAGTTTTTTAACAGAGTCCTTCACCCTTTACATGAAACACTATATTCAAGAGGAACAAAAACGTATTTCAGAGTGACCAGAGAGTTAATGACCAAAGCTTATACTCTGGGCAGCATAGGCTGAAGATCATTACACCACTGTCAACCACAAGGGACAGCAGATCCTATAGAGTGGCTGAGTTGTGAGATCTATCCCGATGGCATTCCTCTTCAGAACAGCCATGCAATCTGTAGGGCTTTCTCTGTCATTGCTGGGATGGGTTCTAGCCATTATTACTACGTATCTGCCACACTGGAAGAACCTCAACTTGGAACTGAACGAGATGGAAAACTGGACCATGGGGCTCTGGAAATCCTGCGTCATCCAGGAGGAAGTCGGGAGGCAATGCAAGGACTTTGACTCCTTCCTGGCCTTGCCAGCTGAACTGCAGGTCTCCAGGGTCTTGATGTCCCTGTCTAATGGGCTGGGGCTGCTGGGCTTGCTGGCCTCTGGCTGTGGCCTGGACTGCTTGAGGTTTGGAGAGACACAGAAGAGTCTGAAGAGGCGACTGCCCATCCTGGGAGGGACCCTGCTGTGGACCTCGGGTGTGATGGTCCTGGTTCCTGTCTCCTGGGTGGCCCACATGACAGTGCGGGAGTTCTGGGATGAGACCTTGCCTGAGATTGTGCCCAGGTGGGAGTTTGGGGAGGCCCTGTTCCTGGGCTGGTTTGCTGGCTTCTGCCTGGTGCTTGGAGGGTGTGTGCTCCACTGTGCAGCCTGCTCCAGCTCAGCTCCTCCAGCCTCGGGCCACTATGCAGCGGCAGGACCACGAGACCACGGTTCATGGAACTGCACAGCCTAAAGTGTAAGCTACCAGCAGAGCCGAGTCGTGTCCTTAATCAGCTGAGTACAGAAAGGGTCTCTGTTGTGTTTTATGTAACTGAGTCGTCCCGCTCACATTTTCTTCACTCAATAACTGTATTTAAAATGTTTTCTATCCTAGAGGTTCACTTTTCAAATCCGAATGAAAGGGAGTCTATAAAGAATTATGACAAACATTACAGAGCTATGTGTGAAAAAAAAAACACACACAACCAAACCTGTCATTGATTTGGTTATTTAAGCCCGTGTGTGCTGGGGGTTGTCTTAAATAGTCTGTTGCTGTGATGAGTTCACTTTGTGGGAAAGGATAATTCCTTTCTACTTCCTAAAGAAACTAATGACAATCTGCACTAAGTATTAGAAGAGCCACAGGCTAAGCCAGTCCGCAAATGTCATCTCCATTGTGGGTCTGCTTTTTACACAAAAGCATTCTGTGGTTAGCTATTCCCAGGAGCCTGGTGAATTGTATGAGGCTTTTAGGAGGCTGGATGACTCTGGGTGTTCTGGATGGACCACCGGGGCCCAGGGTCCTCTACTAAGTAGCCAATTCCTGCTTCATCTCTTTCCTCAAAAGCTTCGATTAAAAAAAAAAAAAGAAAAGAGAGACAAAAAGCATTTTTAATTTTTTTCTATCTGGATTCTGTCTGTGCATCTGTCAGAATGAAGACTTCTGTGTCCAGTTAAGAAGGACAGATGTGGGGCTGTATTGTGGAGTGGTGAGCAGTCTAGAAAGCATATTTCAGTAAAGAAGCAAAAAGCAAAAATTCTCCCCAATACACAATGCAGGACAAGTGCTTCTGGCTTATGCACGTGAATGAGCTTAATACAGGCACGGAGAGAGGGGGGACCTGGCCTTGCCCAGCGCTGTTTCACGTGCTCCGTAGTAAATGTAGCCAAAGAGACTTTTCCAAACAGGCCTAGATTTCAAGCCTAGAGGGATTTCTGATAAGATTGATTTATTTAGTTAAGAAATACCTTCTCTGAACCTCTTTTCCCCAATGACGGTAACACCCAGTATTATCATAACACACACACTGAAATGTGAGAGTCATTTAACTGATGAAAATCTGACAGGTGTAATTAGCACAACATAGTTAAACATTTTTTACATTCAGACTTAATTCTCTGACTTGTTAGGACCGCTGGGAACATGAAAGCCAGGTAAACCTTCACAAAGAGAGGATTAGCGCTGCCTGACCTGAGATGCTCACTGACAAAGTGCTCTGCACAAAACTGAGCCCACAGGACACAAAGGCAGCCGGGCCACTCCTTAGCATGACTGGTTCATAGCAGCGTTTCCCTGTCCGCTTCTAAAACCTTTCGACATGGACTCAAAACAATAGTAGATCTGGCAAGAGTCCTCTTACACATACAATGCAAAACGATGTCTGAGCTCAAGTGAGAAGTGTCACACTTTTTACAGCAAGCGTGGGGCAGGAGTCGGGCTGGCTCAGGCTCACAGAACGTTCTCATGGGCTTAGTCTTCCGAACGGCAACGCAGTCGGCTGCACTTCTGCTCTCCCTGCTGGGATGGGTTCTAGCCATTATTACTACGTATCTGCCACACTGGAAGAACCTCAACTTGGAACTGAACGAGATGGAAAACTGGACCATGGGGCTCTGGAAATCCTGCGTCATCCAGGAGGAAGTCGGGAGGCAATGCAAGGACTTTGACTCCTTCCTGGCCTTGCCAGCTGAACTGCAGGTCTCCAGGGTCTTGATGTCCCTGTCTAATGGGCTGGGGCTGCTGGGCTTGCTGGCCTCTGGCTGTGGCCTGGACTGCTTGAGGTTTGGAGAGACACAGAAGAGTCTGAAGAGGCGACTGCCCATCCTGGGAGGGACCCTGCTGTGGACCTCGGGTGTGATGGTCCTGGTTCCTGTCTCCTGGGTGGCCCACATGACAGTGCGGGAGTTCTGGGATGAGACCTTGCCTGAGATTGTGCCCAGGTGGGAGTTTGGGGAGGCCCTGTTCCTGGGCTGGTTTGCTGGCTTCTGCCTGGTGCTTGGAGGGTGTGTGCTCCACTGTGCAGCCTGCTCCAGCCCAGCTCCTCCAGCCTCGGGCCACTATGCAGTGGCAGGACCACGAGACCACCACCAGCAGCTGGAGCTGAAACAAGCCAATCCAGAAATCTAAGCCCGAGGGGTCAGTGGCATCTCTGATCTCACTCAGCTGGACTTGGTAGGCTCTCCTCCTCTAATCGCCCCTACTGACTGTGCTTTTGATTTTCTGAAATGCAGACTTCCCTCCTGTGGCTATTATGCTCTTTAAATACAAGTTCTACAACTGAGCAAAGCGCTTCTGCTTTCTATATGGAGGCCAATGAGTCAGGACCCGTTGATGGAATCTGTCATTACTGCCCATAAGCTTTGCCAAACTTTTAAAGTAGGCTGTGACTGTACGCACACACGGGGCACCAGTAAATAAAACATTATCTGAGCACTTCTGTATTGAGAGCAATCATTTGGGAAACAGATGTGACTGCAGATCACATACTTACCGGTGTCTAAGATAACTTAGGAAGCTAAGGTCTCAGTGGATACTTGTTTAAAATACGTGACAACAGATGACAGTTAAAAAAATCCTTACAGACTCAGAAGTGAGAGAGAGGGGACACCTTTTTCAAAGACCTTTCTACATCAGACACATTCATCTATGCCTCGGAGCAGAGCAGGGCAATCTCAGAGGCAGAATTCTGCCACATAAAAGCCCTCCTGTTTCTGTGTCATGTGTTTCACAGTGGAATGTCCTGCCTGCCTGGGCTCGGTGGCAGAGGGCAGGACTGGTGCCTGTGGCACAGTGCCTCTGGGGCCGTCTGTCATCTCTTGGAGGATACCGTCAGCTCGGGTAGTTTAACAGGGGACAGACCGCCAGTCCTTGCTTCCCTTGAGCAATGAAAATATCCCATCTCATTTATGGATATAGTATAAACAAGAATTATGCACGACAAATTTCTGGCTTGAAGAATTCTTCATGGAACGTTTATAGTTGCTTGGTACATGGTTCAAGTAGATTCTTGTATTTGTGCCAATCAGGGAAATTAACTGAACAATAAGCAACATTAAAATGCAGTATTAGGAAATATGTTTTAGGAAAAAAAAATATCACTGAATTTGTTTTCCATCCATAGACACATGGCAAGTGCAGCAATGGGAGTTAATCTGAGTGATATATCCGCACAAACAGGACAAATGAAAACAGAAACATTCAGAATTTAACCTGATTAAATATTTAGTTCAGTCCTGAGATTCTTATATTTAATACAATATAAATACATAGCAAAAAAATTTTCAATGTATTTATTTAATTTGTATGCTACAGAGACTCAGCTAAACTTTGTTCACTTGGCAAGTTAATATTCTTTTTGTACCTGTAACACTTGAGTCTGATACACAAAATTGTAATATACTGATAATCCAAACTTGAAAGCTAAATATTAAACTCTTTTTACCCTGTGCAGAATAAATTCTAAGTTTAAAAATATTTTTTAATTAATATTAAAATTTTTATTCATCCATATGGTTTTGTGATCAAGTTAGTCAAATTTTTTTCTTTTTTTAATCATTTGGGTCAATACAAATGTGACAGACCTACAAAAAGCTGCCTGTAAGTACACAACACTGTTACTGACTTTTAGAGTGTGGAGAAAGGGTTCTGTCAGTATGAACAGTTTCTCACATGTTAGAAATGAGCATGTCTTATAAAATAAAACCAAAGTCCCTCAGTCACAACTCTGAACTACCAGCCTGAGACACTTCATTCTTTAATACTCGTCTGACACCTTGTGTATTACAAAAAGTTAGTGATAAATCTGATGAAGGTCATAAAGCTGTGAATACCCCGTCACAGCCTCTTGTAAGTCCAACATTTAAGATGGCCAGAACTGAACTATATATTAAACAGAACATAAATAAGACCGTAAATAAATAAATGAAGAAAATAAAATCGTACGGTACAACTACACAAAATTCTCTGAACATTTGCACGGGTCAAACTCTGACGCTGACGACAGCTGACCTTCATTTAGCGCTGCAGTCAGTCAGCCTCTGCTGCTGCTCAGTTTGACCCTAACCAGGGAGGACAGCACGCCCCTTCCTCCGTCGCCTACAGGGCAAACTGGGCAGCGTGGGAGGTCTGTGCTCAGCCTGCCCCAGGCTTCTTTTAGTTCCAAATAGTGTCCTGTCCAGTTACATATTCTGAGAAGTTGGATATAAGCTGTGGAACATTTAGGGGGAAATGATTACATTTTAGGTGCAGTAACTTGATCATTGAAATTCTGGCTGAGTATGAACTTTGATTCTGATAAAAATGAACTTTCTCAAATATACATAGATTCAAGAAAATAAAAATCCTTACTAATGGGGATTCCAGCAGAACATAACTTTTTTAAAGCAGATTTTTTCCTTGCCTTTTTCTATTAATTCCTATAAAATTATTTTGCATTAAAAAAATAAAAATAATTTAGCTTGCTATATAAGATGGCTCACCAAAACACGGCTTCTTCCAGTATGACAGAGTACATGAGTGTGGTTTAAATTACCTAAAAAAGTATTTATTTTAACACGTTTATGCTGGCTAAGCTATACTGAGTCTTTTTTTTTTTTTTTTTTTAAAAGAAGTGCCCGGAGTCTGGTAAGTTTAAACCTAGCCTGGAGAACATGGCACTTTGACCAATTTCTATGTCAAGCTTGCTTGTTCATCCAGAATATATATATTGAACCAGTCCACATGAGCCTGAGTCCCTTCAGCCACACTCTTTGTTTCCGCGTCCAACTACTTCTATGCATCGCTGACAGAATCCCCTGAAGACGACCGCTACAAAATAATTTCCAGTGAGTGTAGAAACCCGATGACAAACTCTCCACTTGGCAGTCTCATTATGATGTGCCCTGTCCTCAGCTCTCCTCTAATGGATATGGGCGTGTCCCCTCTGTACAGCCTGCGCTGTGGCAGGCCGGGGCCACCACAGTCTCCTTGGCAGCCAAACACGGACATGAAGCCCTGCAGATTCAGACTGTGGTAGCAGTAGTGGCCAGGCAAGCTGAGTTTCCTCAGTGGTTTTGAAAGCTGCCTCCTGGCCCCCTGCCCCGTGCTGCTTTCCCTTTGCTCCCTGACCGCAGCTCTCTACAGCAGGAGCACAACTCTGCTTCTCATATTCCGGCCCTCAGCTTTCAGACACTTGTTTTCTCTAGACAAGTTTAAGAGGGCAGAAAGAAACGGTCTTGCAGAAACAAGATGGTCAGACATGGACGATGGAAGGAACTGGGCAGGTGTTTCAGGTGGGCTCAGAGATGCCCGCTCGAGTTCACTTCGATGGAGTGCGGCTCTCTAGCTCAGGGGTATGCTGTGGCACCAGCTTCACGGGCGGCTGGACAGCAGCCTGCTGCAGTCGGCTCAGCGGGCAGACACTGGGCACATGCTACCTGTGTTCCATCCTGCAGTGAAGCCCGTGGTAACACATACATACGGTACAACACTTGTGGACCAGATTACCCCATTTTTGTTATGTGATTTTTTTTTCTTCTCAAAGCACGTAAGAGTTACATTCAAAGTACTTTACAAATTAAACTGATGAAACTGCTGAAAAACGGAAGCTCTTCAAGAGTTGACAGTTATGTTACAGGAAACACAAGCCCCACCCCCAACAAAAAATAAAAACAACAGAAGTAAATGTCAGTCTTTGACCCTCCCTTGGAAAGTGAGCAGCTGAGAGGCAGTGCTAAGCCAGAGTCACACGTCGTCAGCTGGCAGGGACGGGATGCTGATCTTCGCTCGTGTGAAGTAGGCAATCTTCTCCCTGAAGGGAGAGAGGGAGAAGACCCCTTAAATATGGTCCTGGAAATTCTGAGACCCCAGGCTGTCTTCACAGACAGCTACACTTGAAATCACAAGGGGGTGCGCATGCTATGGCGTTGGAGTGGCGGTCAGAGAACAACTTGTGGGACTCAGTCCTCTCCTTCATCCAGGTCACCCTGGGGATTGGACTCAGATCATCAGGCGTGGTACCAAAGGCCCCTTCCCTCTGAATCATCTCCCTAGGCTGAGGCTTCCTGGTTTAAAGCTGGTAGCACATTACAGCACCTGGGGGGGGGGGGGCGCAAATCCTCCACAGACAAAGCTAGTAAGTTCCCCTCAGAGGTTTGTAACCCGCCAGGGGTAGATCTTAGGCTATGATTGGGTATTTCTAAGCCAGGGTAGAAGATTCAAAAGGGCTAAAATCCTGACCTGAAATTCCCAGAAACCTTGCGGAATCCAGGCCAACAGGAAGCTTGTTAAACTAACTCACATGCAGGCAGAGTCGGGCACCAAGAGCAGACGTGACCATGTCTGTGTGTGGTGGGGGCAGGCACTGCCCATGCGCTCCTCAATTGCTCTCCACCTTCTTTCTTATTTACTTATGGTGTGTGCGCGTGCACGCAAGTGCATGTACACCCCGCTAATACACAAGAAACAGTGCAGAGGGAGAAAACCAAGAGCTTGGTTGATTATTCTGAAGTGCAAGGAAAGAGAGAGAGAGAGAGAGAGAGAGAGAGAGAGAGAGAGAGAGAGAGAGAGAGAGACATACCAAATGGAAGCCGGACACCCGCAGAGTCACTTTGTGACACAGCGCCCTTTACAACTGGCTCTGTTCCCTAAAGGATGAGCTGGGATGTTAGAAACCACAGCCAGTGTGGTCATGATGTCTGGGCAGCCACAAGCCCTGCTGACGCCTGCAGGATTTAACTACAGCTGCAGTGCCTGCCTTAGAGTCCCGCAGAATCCTTGTTGGCTGACCTCACCTTAGCAACACCACACCCAGGGACACAAGAGGCTGCGTAGGGCTGAGCCTGGGTCCTGCCTAAGGCCACTCCTTGATCTCTCACAGAGCACATGTGGCTGTCCCAGGTGTCCCCATGTGGTGTGCCTTATCTCACTCCAACAAGCTTGCTCATCGCTTGCCTTGTGATACCAATGGTTGCTTTCTTTCTTTGTTTTCTTCCTTTTTTAAAAAGAGATCTGCCAGTCTCTACCTTCGTTCTGCTGGGATAAGAGCCGTGTGCCACCACACCAGGACAGGTAGGTTTCTTATGGGGAACAGGAATGCTTCTGCATTCTTTGGGTTTTAACAACAGGAAGTTGTAAGATTTTCCACAGCTGACAACACTGCTTCCTGTGGAAGCATCCTGAGCGGGAAGGGGCCCTGCCACTACTCCATGCTACAGCCACTGAGGAGCAGCACTTCCTGCAAGTGCCACAATGGCTGTCCAGCTCAATGGGCAGGGAACCGCAATCCCTTTACCTTACAAACAGGACCTTCGGTACCTCCACTCCTGTGCCTGCACTGAAGCTGCTGCTGAGTCCTCATTCCTGTGTCCCGTCTCGGCAGACCCCACCTTCAAAGGTCTCCCCATCTGCCATGAGTCCCCCCTTTCCTGCTTCCACATAGCCTTTCTTCTGATTTCTCTGCACAACCTAAAAGCTTTTTTGTAACGTTACCTTTTACATTTATTTATCTGTGTGTGCACACATGTGCGTGTGGGGAGTGTGTTTATGTGCACAGGTGAGCAGTACGCATGTGGAGGTCAGATCACAGCCTATGGGGATTAGTTTTCTTTCTCCCGTGTGAGTTCCAGGTTTTGAATTCAGGCATCAGGCTTGGTTGTAAGCACGGAACCATCTTGCTGGCCTAAGCCTAGAAGCTCCTAAGGATCTCTCTATAAAAACCTAAGCCAGAACTAAGGTGACCCTTTTATCTGTGACCCTCCTACCACTTGGCCATCCTCTGGCATGATCTCCGAGGCCTCAGTGGCAATCTGGGGACATGTTAATTCTCTTTTCTGTTATGTTTCAGTGTCCAACAGTCTGTCCTTGTGAGTCCTCAGCTCCAGGACCACACCCTCAGGCCCTCTTGGGCATCCCTTGCTCCTCGTGGGAACTGCTGCACTGCATCTGCAGGCTCCTCTTTTTGTCTCTGTAGTAACTTCCCACTTTAACCCCGCTTATGGATAGATTTCTGACTGGAGTTGCTAGTGCTGCTCACAACATGGCTAACCCAGGCAGGATGCAGGACTCACTCACAGCATGGCTAACCCAGGCAGGATGCAGGACTCACTCACAGCATGGCTAACCCAGGCAGGATGCAGGACTCACTCACAGCATGGCTAACCCAGGCAGGATGTAGGAAGTCCTCACTGCGACTTGGCTCCTCTCCTCTGACCTCCACCTCAGTCTCGTTTTCCTCTGTGCCCTGAATACCTGCTCCCACAGGCTCCCTACTCTGAGGCCTGGCTCCCTCAGTACCCAGAGCCACAACTGAAAGTCTTTGGTGTGGGGTGTGAGTCCTGCTGTACCTGACAAGTTTGCCTGGGGCAGCTCTGCTACACGCGGCCGGGCTGGATGGCTCACACCCACCACAGCCAGTGCCTGGAGACCTGATGGACTCCTTCCATGGTGTACTCCAATGACGCCTTCCTTTGAGCTGACTGGGCGCCCGCACAGCAGGCCCACACACACTGAGATTCTTCCTATATGCTCTGGGAATCCCTGCTTAGCCCACAAAGGCTCCACGTGACACTGCGGTGGCTGTGGAACTCTGTCGGAGCAGGAAGTGTGTGTTCTCTTGCAGTGCTGTGGGGTGCAAGGTGGGGGTGGGGGAGGGAGAAGAAGGGTACCCGAGGAATGTCCAGAAAATGAGTGAACAAAGCCCCCCCAAATGTGCCGTTTTTGTGTACCTTTCTAAATCCTGGGACAAGGTTTCTCAATGAGATGTGCTCATGATGATGGGGGCTGGGGGAGGGGGTTGTTCTGAGTTCTGTGTCACTGCAGGATGGAGCACATGAGGGGATGTGCACCCATTTACCTGAAGGACTGCACCTGCCGAGGCTCCTTCTGGCTCTGCTCCCGCAGCCGGCACACATCCTTGGAGACCTGCCTCATCAACCTCTCTGCGTTCAAGTCTTGCTTCTGCTCTTCTTTTGTCTGCTCAGCCTGGCAAAAGAAATACACATTGAAACCTGAAGACATGCCACAGGCCAAGCTGGGCAATCAAGGGTGTCTTCTGCTGGGCAGCAGGGGACAACACCCACACGCTCAGCTATGCCCAAGGGAGGAGGCACTGCCTGATCCAGGGTGAGTTCATCTTAATCAGGTTTAAGATTTTTACATCTGGAAAACCTAAGAACTCTCAAAACCAAAAAACCAAACCAAAATAGCAACATCAAAACCCAAACAACAAAACATAAATCTGAAAACTACTAGCACTCTTTCCAAGAAATTGAACCGGTAACGTTTTGGCAAACACACTTGCCAGCTCTTTCTACTTCCTAGCCTCATTTCCTCATGTTAGCCAATTAAAAACCTTCACTAGTGTACAACCAACCTACTGGGCAATAACGCGCGTTTAGAGATCAAAGACCTTCACTCAGGAACTTCTCAGTGCCTACCCTCCCCTTAGGGCCCTTCTGGAACCAAGTTCTCACTGCTGACTAAGACCTTACTATAAAATTCATTTTCGGTGTTACTGTTGCTGACACGTCGATATTTTGTTATGTATATGATATATGTATACATATATCTCAAATGGACCAGTAATGTTGCTAATGGCCACTTCCACATCTCATTGATTTGGTCACCTAATCAGCAAATACATATTGATGGCCTTCAGTAAGAAGAGTCTATCTCAGTGGTAAAGATGGCAGACTCTGGGGCAGTATTGTCTGACTTTAAATTCCCTTTTGCTCACTTCTTAGTTGAGAGTCTGGGCAAGGGGCCTGGCTAGCCTGGGCCACAGTTTCTTTGTAAGTACTTCAAAGGTCTGTTTGGAGTTTAACTGAGCCATCCACCCAAACCATTCAGCACCTGAGCCAGCACTGTCATTCAGTCTCCTATCTCCTGTTAAACAGTCCCGTTAAGGTTTCTGCAGGCTGCAGTCTAACAGAAGGCAGGGCAGAGCTGTGAACAAGACAGATGAAAGCTTAACAACGATAAAAACAAGAGAAAAGAGTAGAGAATGTAATACGTATAAAAATTAAAAAGTGCTCTTTTCACTCCAAGTGACAGACACACCGCCCACTTGTCGCTGTCCCAGGACTGGACTCCCAGACACCTTCTCCTCCTCGTGGAATCTCCTCACGGTCTGCCTTGCCCTTCCTCAACTGCCATTATGGAGCTCGCTTAGTGGCTGCTCCCCCCACAGTGAGAGCACCAGGACTTCAGAGAACAACATGGCGGACGGTATTAGTGTCTTTGGCATTTTTTCAGGGCAGCCTAACTTTCAAAAGTGTTAGTAACACTTGGAGGGTTTTTCTTTTCTTGTTTAAACAAAACAACACCACCTCCTAGCACCCAGGACATTAGCATGTCTATAGAGAGACAATCTGAGGAAGAAACAGAAATTTCTGCTTCTTAGGGAGGACAGAGTCCTCCCTCAGGTCGCCTCTGCCTCTCCTTTGGCTCAGGACGACTGGCCACTCTCTATGCTTCAGATTCCAGAAAGGTCGATTAGCCTTCAGTTTACAGGATGGAAGCCTGGCCTGCAGAAGATCCAGTGACCCTTACAGCCATGTTAAGGGGACTGATAAAATACGAAACACAACAGTCTCAGTTTACAGTACTCGGCTTCTTGCTCTGCTTCCCAAGGGGGAAGGATTAGGGTTTGGTTTATTATAGCCATAAAAGAGGCTTTCCCCGGCTACCATCAGGAGGGTTACGGAGGATGACCCTGAGAGTCATGGGGGAGGCAGATCCAGTGTCTGCATCTGCCACCGCTTCTCCAGGACGCAGAGTTTTTATGGCCATTGGCAGGGTCATCGAAGGGTAGGCACTTTATGATAACCTGAGGAAAATGTCACAGATCCCCAGCACCACAGGGGACAGAGGAAATGAGAGGGTCGTGTGTGTGTGTGTGTGTGTGTGTGTGTGTGTGTGTGTGTGTGTGTGTGTGTATACACACATACATGCGCGCATGCGTGCTGAGCACAGGCTGCTGTGTCCAGGAGCATGCTCTCTAGGGGGTGTGGAGAAGAAGAGGGAACAGAACAAATACCTGTAGTGAATATCTACTTCTGCAGCCATAACGAGAGGTCCGCAGCTCAACAGTCTGGCTTGTCAGAGCTGTTTATCACAAATTTCAGATGTGAGGAAAAAGTACAGGATACATATGCTTTATCAACTCACAGACTTGTTAACAATAAACACATAACCTCTGTGCTCAGGGACTCAAGCCATTTTTAAAGCAGTATAAATGGGCCTTGTTGTGAGCCCTGCATTGCTGCTTGCTGTAAAGCTGTCACAGGCAGAGGGAGCAGCGACAGAGTGTATGGAGGGGTTGGCACTGTCTGTGACAGGAAGTCCTTCCTCCAAAACTCAAGTTGCAATCTAACTGTCCTTGTGACACCATTATGGGGTGGGGCCTTTGAGGGGCATCAGAGCACAGGACCCGCCCACATGCCTTCGGACTATTGTTTCATTTCCACTTCTATCAATGAGGACGTCTTTATCTTGGGCTCCACCTCAATCCCCAGAGCTTCTCCTGTCTGCGCTCATCATCTTGGTGGCAAAGTGAACTGGAAACTGAACTCATCAGAGAGCACAGGATTTTGTTAGGATCCTGGCATTTCATCTCTGTGCCAATGACGGTAGCCATCAAGAGAAACCAAGGGGCTAGATGTATGTTAGCCATCATTAACATCGAGACAACCACAGACTCACGCTGAGACAAAGTGTCATTTTACTGAAGAGAATTCTAAAGTGTCAGTCTTTAAGACAAGTTTCCAAAGCTGGAGTGGGAAGCCTGGTAAAGAAAGCAAAGGAGATCTCGGCCACTACACCTTTGACCTTCTTACCCCTACCGAATGGAATGGAGCCAAGGGCCTTTCATGTGTTAGGCAAGTGCTCAACCACTGAGAATTCTTGTTTTACTGAGACCAGGTTTCATGTAGCCCAGGCTGGCCTTGAACTTGCTATGTAGCAGAGGGTAACCTTGGAACTTCTGGTCCTTCCCTCTATCGCCTCAGTGCAGAATTAGGTGTGCTTCTTCATGCCCCATCTTCTGCGGTACTGGGGGTGGAGCCCTGGGTTCAGGGACTCTAGGCAAGCACTCTATATCCCAGCCTCTCTTGAGCTTTTAAATTCAAACTGGAAAGAAATGATCGCCAGGGTTTCCAGGCAGCTCTGGGCTCTAGGGATCTGATTTTGCCTTATGTACGAGAAGATCACCTTGTGTGTCACACCTGTTCTGTGAGCAAAGCACATGCAACACGGCGGCAGCTAACGGCTGGCAAGGGAGCCACACTCAGTGGTGCTGAGCTATGGACTGCATTGTGACTGTACCGCATCACAAGGCTCGGATACTCAAGGAGTGCCTGCAGGTGACCGGCGCTGAGCACGCCCGGGGGTACATCCGTCAGGTTATAAAGAAACTTGTGATACCAATAACAAAATGCTAACGATTAGGAGGTGTAAGTGGAATTACCTTCTGTGTCATACAAATTGCTATGGTAGGTGACAGTCTTCAAATAGATCACTCACTAAGGGATTTTGTCAATTTTATATTATGTTTGCAGATCTGCCTGACATTTCTAGGCATCGCATAGTAGGCTAGGGTACGATGCAGGGAAAACCCAAACAAACGAGGGGTCTCAGGCACTGGTACCCAGGAGCTAAGCAGCCACTCTCGTCCTTCCTCTGCCATTTCTTTCCCTGATGTGACATCTTGAGTACCAAGGTACCCAAGGTCCCCATTTCAGAACAGTTCATGAGAACGGAGGGACAAGGACAGCACGCTGCTTTACACGAGGATGCTAGGAACATTCATGACTGATACTCCTGGAGCTTGTTGCCAAACCCTCGGCACAGGGAGGACCACGGGTCCTCATCCCACAGTTCCTGTGGGTCAGTTCCTCATCTGCGCTCATCCTCTCAGCAGTAAACGGAGGTGTACTCACTCAGTGAGACACAGAGTGGGCGGGGTGACAGAATGAAAAGTAGATTGCAAAGGGCCAGCGAGCTTTAAGGACCTATACAGTCACCAAGGAGAGGGGACTCATAGGGCCCTATGACATGGAAAAAGCAAAGGAGCAGGGTCTGCACGAGGCCCCTGGAGTCTACACCTAGGCTGAAGGCACCGAGAGCAACCATTTGCATTACAAGACTCAGGTTCTGAATGTACTGGCTGTTGGGTTTGATTTTTCTTCCATTTTCCAAGCACTGACTGGACTATGACAAATCCAAGGGTATCATGGGTGTGGAAGGAGAAGATGAGTCACCTTAATGCTAGCTAAATCTCCAACAATCCAACAACAGGGGAAACCCCACAGAACCAGAGTGAAACTCAATGTTTAAGCATCGGAAACAGCGCACTGTGACTCCTAACCGTCCAAAAGGAGCCTTCATCCAGCCTGTGACGGGCCAGAGATGCTAGTTATATTTGCCTCAGCCCCTCTAGCAGTTCTGTGGGACAGTGCCTGACCTTGGCATGGGAGGAACCTCACACTCTGGGTACCAGGCGTACACAATCAGGTCACGCCATCCTTAGAGAAGCCCACAGGGGTTCGGGTTCACTTGGGCCGTCAAGATTCCCGACAGTCACCCTACCCTGCCTTAGCTCCGGTGAGGCAGGGCACAGAGCAGCCCCGGGAGACCCACAATCGACAGGAGGAGGGGGTCCTGTGTCCTGCTAGTGTGCAGTTCCATCTTTCTTCTCTGTTTAAGCCCATGCCTTATCTGGGGCTTGTTTTTACTTGTTGTCTTAGTTGCTGTTGTGTGGCTATCAAGAGACGCCACGACCAGCACAGCTGTTCCTAGAAAAAGCCTGGAACTGGGGGCTGACTTACAGGTTCAGAGGCTCAGTCCATTATCATGGCAGGGAAGCACTGTGGCAGGCACAGTGTGCTGGAGAAGCAGCTAAGAACTACAGCATAATCCACAGGCGGGGAGAGAGCCAGTGAGAAGAACAAAAGCACCTACAGACCTAAGCCACAAACCCACACAAACTAACCCTCAAAACCCATCCCCGAGACATACCTCCTCCAGCAAGGCCACACCTCCAAACCCTTCACAGTAGTGCCATGCCCTGAGGATAAGAATTCCAGTATAGGAGCCCATGGGAGCCATTTTTATTCAAAACAGCACAGGCTGGGCAGAGAAGGAATGCCTCCTTGCTCTGTGTGGTAAATCCATTTCCTGGTGCGGGGATTGAACCCAGGCCCTCATGGACACCATAAAATGCTCTGCTATTCAGCTACATCGCCGGTGCATTCCTGCCCTCTGTCCTCTGACTGGCATGTCTCCTGCACCGCACAGCAGTGCTCTACTCACAAGTGTGCCTGTAGTGGGCTCTGTTTAATAGAGTGATTCTTAACCTTGGGTCACGACTCCTTTGGGGGTCCAATGACCCTTTCACAGGGGTCACCTAAAACCATCAGAAAACAGATATTTACATTATGATTCAAAAACAGTAGTAAAATTGCAGTTATAAAGTAGCAACAAAAATAATTTTATGGTTGGCAGTCACAACATGTGGGACTGTTAAAGGGTCACAGCATTTGGAAGGTTGAGAGTCGCTAATACCCGGCTCTTACCTCTTCTGAATTGCACACTGTTGAACTACGTGTGACTATTTTAATAAATCCTACCTACTATAGGGTGAATCCCCTTTAAGAGAAGTTTTGCTGGAATACTGCCGTAGTCATGTATTTACAATTTTTTTGCCATTTTAATGTTTAATTATGTATAGGTCTGTTGGTGGGCAGGTGCCTGTGAGTGACAGGGCCCATGGAGGTCATAGGCGCCAGATTTGCCCCCCCCCCAGCTCAGTTACAGGCACCTGTAAGCAGCCCTCATGGGTGCTGGGAACTGAACTCACTCCTAACCTCTGAGCAGCTCTTCAGCCCTTCCTTACAATTCTTTGTGGTTGCTTTTGTGGTAAAATAGCCTTGTAATGGTGACTCAGACTACATGATGGCCCCAAAGTTGAACTAACTGGCCCTTTAGAGGAAGGCATCTTGAACCTGTTTCACCTGAGTGTGGTGTAGTTCTGTAGCACTGTACCGTTTGTAACTTTACCTCCAATGCATACCAAATCTTCTACTTGGTATTATTCACTGATAATGTTATAAATGTCAATACTTCAGCTTGGCAGTTGTTTCGGGCTGGCACATAAACATTTTAAAGGTTAAATACAAAGCTTCCACCAGGGCTCACATGTTGAAATTAGGGTTGTGCGGCCTACGTGGAGGGGTGGGCCCAAGGAGGATGCCTGAAAGGTCAGACCTTGGCCCTGACCCCCAGCTCTCTGCTTCCTGTCTGTGGTGAGAAAAGCCTCCCCACCCCTGCCCCAACACCCCGCTCCCATAACCAGAATCCTCTGCTTATGTGCAGGGGCCATGCGACCACTGCCTGAACCCTCCGAGCTATGAGACAAACCATGACCCTCCTCCTCTAAGGTGTCCTCTGTTATGTCCACCATGGCTGTGCAACGTAGCTTACGTGGGGAAGAGAGCAGGCTATTTGCTCATCTTGCTAACTACCTGTAAGAACATGGCGATTTTTCTGACTCAGATTTTTTTTTTAAATGCAGGCATCTGTGCTACCTGCCACCTACCTACTACAGCTGTTAATACAGTATTGGAGAGTGCTGAGTGTCTGTGGTGGTTTGAACGGTCCCCACAGGCTCATCTATTTGATTGCCACTAGGGAGTGGATTCATTTGAAAGGATTAGAAAGTTGTTGCTGGGGCAGTGCTTCGAGGTTTCAGAAGCTCACACCAGGCAGGCCCAGGCTCTGCTGTGGATCAGGACGCAGCTCTTAGCTCCTCTCCAGTGACTGCCTGTGTGCTGTCACACGCCTTGTCATGACGATAATGGACTGAGCCCCTGAGTCCCTCCACTGCAACTAAACAGGACTAACACAGTTTACTTTGGTTGTTGTATTCTGTTGTTTTGTTTTCTGAGTCAGGGCCTCACCCTATAGCCCTGGCTGGCCTGGAGCTAATATGTAGACCAGGCTGGCCTCCATATCACACTATCCGCCTCTGAAGTGCTGGGGTTAAAGGCACGATCAGCTGATTTTAAAGAATTGATTTTGTGTTTGTCTTGTGTAGGATTATGTCTGGTCTCTGTTATTTCTCATCAGGTTAAGGAGTGTCATGAGAATTTTAAATATTAATGTCTACTGTCTTTTATCAATATTTGTGTACACCTATCAAATTGCCTGACAGCTTCCCTCTGAAGTCTTTTAAATGAGTATACAAATAAAAAGTTTAATATTAAAAAATCTTTCCATGGCTCAATATAGAAACAGAATATAGAAATATATTGTTTCAATATAGAAAACAGAAATGTGTTTTAAAAAAACATGGCATTAGATTGTTTGCTGGGGTTTTACTTAGGAGGTCTGTATTTGCTATCGTAGTGACATCAGCCTGTGACTCTCCCTTTTGATAATATCTCCTGCTTTTAAAATCGGGGATTTAGCTGCACAGATGTGGCACGTTCTCTGAGTATATGAAATTGAGACAATTTGTTCTTTAACATTTTGGTGGAACTTATACATAGACTTGATGTTTCCTTATGGTTTTTTTTTGGGGGGGGGTTTTCGAGACAGGGTTTCTCTGTGCAGCCCTGGCTGTCCTGGAACTCACTCTGTAGACCAGGCTGGCCTCGAACTCAGAAATCCACCTGCCTCTGCCTCCCAAGTGCTGGGATTAAAGGCGTGCGCCACCACTGCCTGGCCTTCCTTATGGGTATTTTAAGTTTCTGCTGTCATTTTGTTAAGAGTAGAGGACCTTTCAACCTCCTTTCTTAACTAGTTCTTCTATTTTCCTAGATGTTTGTCTAAATTGTGAGCACACAGTGCTGAAGGCATTAAATGGATCTTTAAATCTTAGATTTGTCTGGACTGTTCTGTCCTTACCAATATTGTAGCTGTTTTTTGTTGCTATAGCAAAGCACCTGAGAGAACCTTACAGGGAGAAAGGCTGGCTTTCTGCAGGCCGGCAGCTGCTGCATTTGAACCCACACATGGAGGCGGGAGGTAACTGTGGAGAGTGTGTAGTGGAGCTCAGAGGGTCATTTGGAAGGAGGGCACCCCCATGATCCCCTCCCCCAGCTGGACCTCTGCCTCCCACCAGCTCCTTCTGCTATCAAGTCTCTTGATGAGGATCTTAAAGTTCCTGTAGTCTGGTCACTTCCCAACACTGCCACCAGCTGGGACCACGCGTTCAGTTCAAAAGACAAATTTGTTATGGAGGAGCCTCTATCAGGAACTTCAAGGAAGTATATATAGCGTTTGTACTTCAGATTTCTATCCTAAGGTTATGTTAAAAGAAAATAATGTTTAAGCACTTGTAACATATCAGTTGTACGAAAAACTCTACTTGAAGATTACATGTAGAAATTAATATAGATTGCTAAGCAAAAATATAAATCCTAACCCTGGGAATAAATCAATATTATACTTAGGCAGATTCAATAATTAATATTTAGGTCACACATTAGAAACAATCCCTTTAAAATATTTGATTTTTGCTAGGCAGGATGGTACATATCTGTAATCCCAGCACTTGGGAGGCTGAGGCAGGGGGATTATATGTTCTCTTTTCTGTTTTGAGACAGGGCCTCAATATACAGCCCTGGCTGTCCTCACTATATAGACCAGGCTGGTGTTGAACTTACATAGATAACCCTGCCTCTGCCTCCCAGGGGCTGATTGAAGACATTTTTAAAGGTCAGCCTGAGCTATTCAGTGAGAAGCCGTCTCAAAAAAACAAACAACCCCCCCAAAACACAAACATAAAACCCCTAGCAATATAATCTGTATGTGATAGCACTTGCCTTTAATCCCAGCGCTCTGGAGACAGAGGCAGGTGAATTTCTTTGAAGATAGCTTGGTCATAATAGCAAGTTCTAGGCCAGCCAGGGCTACATACTGAGATGCCACGAACAAACAAACAAACAAACAAACAACCCAACCAAAAAAATTTCCCAAAATCCAAACAGAACAAACCCCCAGTTATTAGTTTATTCAGTGACACCATCTTATTTTCTATACATGTTTTTGGGTGAAAGGTAGACACATACCATTAAGTGAAATGTATTCTTTGAGGCAGGAAAGTGAAAATTAGAAACATTAAAATTAGCAATGTCTTTATAACTCCTGTGGCTACTGAATCTGCAAAGTGCTGAAATGTAAACACTAGGAACCACTGGCTGAAGCCCAAGGAAGTGTGGAGGGGCCTTCCCGTCAGAGACTGTGGAGCCGCTTGGGGGTTGGGTGCTATTGTTTGTAGCTCAATGGCACAACCACTAACCACAGACACTACAATTGATGGGTGGCCATGCCCCAAGTCCTAGTGAAAGGCTGGGAAGATGCCTAAGTTGGGAGCCTCCTCCAAGGTGCCGCCCACCTCCAAGGGTGCAGCTGTACCAGCCCCACCAGGTGAGGGCCCAGGGTTCTGTACCTGCTTCTCTGCTTGCTTCAGAAGTTTCTGGAATCTCTCATCCTCCAGCACGCCTGGAGGAAGGTCAGTTTCTCCCTGAGCTTTCAGCTCCTCCAGCTTCTGCCGTAAGCCTCTCAGGGCCTGTAGCTCGTCATTGAGGCGACTCTGGCGGGTCAGCGAGGCCTGCAGGTCCAGTTCCAGGTCCAGAGATGTGCGCACAGGGCATTCCTGAGCAGTCCTCCTGAGGGTGGGCTGGCAGACCGCCTGCAGAGGGAGACAACAGAGACCCCTGCTACTATCTCTGCTCTTCCTACACATGACAGGAGGCAAAACTGGACACATGGCTTGCTTTGGCCAAAGCCAGGGCAGTGAGAAAAGTATCATCTCTAGGCAGAAGGTGCCCTGAGATCTGTACATTTCTGCCTCCTGCTGGGGACACAGCAGAAAGCCAGAGGAGGAGGCTTCACCAGCCTGGGACTCTGAGAACAGCAGGGCTGGTTTCAAGCCAGCCTGTCACCAACTAGTCGTTGAGTATGAAATAAAGTTATATCATCTTAAACTACAGAGATTTTGAAAAGCGGGTAGTAGGCCAGTGAGATGGCTCAGCCTGACAGCCCGAGTTTACGGGACCCGCACTGTGGACAGAGAGAATCAGCTCCTCAAAGTTGTTCCCTGACCTCCACTCACGAGCCCCCCTCCCAATAAATAAACAAACAAACAAAGGAATTTAAACAATTTTAAGTGGATAGCACAGCCCACGCTGAATGAAAAACATTACAAAATGTATATACCCTTCATCCCAGGGCACATAAAGCCCCGAAGCTCAGTCCTCTGCGACTACAGTCGTGAGCACCGGATCATAAGCCTGTCTTTCAGTCCAGAGGTTTACCCTCCAGTCCTGCCCACTGTGCACATTCTACCCATTTATCAAGAAGGCAGGACTAAATGCCTGCGGGCCGGCAGGCGGGCTCATTACAGATGGAAGGTTAGGGAAGGATGCAGGCTCTGACCTGGAGTCCTGAGGGGAGACGGCACGAGGCTGTGTGCCGCAGTGAGCTGTGAACTCGTGTCTTACCCACCATAAGAAGTTGGCAGAGGGACAGAGGACCCAGGGGTGAGGCAGACATACTTGAGGAAAGGACTTAAACTAAGATAACATGAGCAGGACGGTGAGGAGAGGATTTCTTGCCTGGATTCACAACAGGGGGATGGAAGCTATGGGATGCCTAAGAGTGGGTACAAGTGCTCTAGCTAGGAGACCTGGAGTAACCATGGTGATCGTAACAACTGCAAGTGAGGGGCCTTTCTCTGACTCAGCCATACTGAGACCATGCCCAAATGGAAATACTTATATTTCCTTCAGTGGTTCTGAGAATCAAACTTGGGGCCTTCTAGGTCTAGGCATCCTATCTGTGAACTTACCCCAGCCTTCTTTTTATTTCAAGGCAGATTTACCAAGTTCCCAGGCTGGCCTCAGACTCATTTTGTATTCTGTTTTTGAACTTATGACCTTACTAGTCAGCTTCCCATGTACCTGAGAATATTTATGGGCCATGTTCTGAAGCAGCTCTCTCCAAGGTTAAAGTGCCGGCCTGTGCGGATACTCGCACTTGGTCTGTCAAGGATGAGTAGACATGTCCTCGCATGTCCCCAGGAAGAATGCCACATCCCAGGCCAGTGCCACCGCCCAGCTTGGAATAGCCTTGTCTTCTGTGCCCTCTTTGTCCAACATACCTTTCATCACTAACAGTTAGGTCCTGTAACTTGGTTAGCAGGTTTCCTCGATCTAACCCCTGCCTACCCTAACACACACACACACACACACACACACACACACACACACACACACACACACACACACGGCAAGAAGTACTAGGCACGCAGGTGCTTTGAGTACACGACGTGGCTTTCAGGGTCAGAAATCTTTCCTAGGCTGGGGTGATAGCTCCCGAGGAAACATGCTAACCACACAGGACAGATGACCCAAGTAAAACTGCATGCGGTAGCGTGTGTTTTATTCATATGGGAAGCTAGGAGACAGACTGGAGAACGGCTCAGAAGCTTACAGGCCGGCTAGGCTAGAAACGCAACGCAGCAGCAGAAACAAGAGACCCAAGGCAGGAGAGAGGAACCAACTCCCAAAAGCTGTCCTCTTGCCTTTGATAGACACACTGCGGGATGCACACGCCTGTTCTACACACAAACACACGTTCACATCAGCGAAAGTGCACAGAGCCTTAAGAACTAGTGTGCAGTGTTGTGTCAGCAGTCAGCGGAAAGGGCAGCACTGACTTGAGGCCTTCTTGGTTTATACCGCATGACTATTCCCGGTACCATTTTCAATGTGGCTGCATTGTCCCTAAATTGGGAAGAGCTGGGCGTGGTTGGCTCGAGAGCCAGTGTGAAGACTGTCAAGCGGCCCTCTCTGCCCCCGTGGCTCACAGTGACCACCACGCAGGCAAACCTTTGCTGTGCGTTGCACTGAGACCTCTATAGAGTTTTCATGAAGGGATTCCTAAATCAAAACACCATCCTCAGCTTACCGGAACTGCATCTGCCTGCCCTAAAGCCAGCTAAAACCCGACTTAAGCAGTGTCTCAGGACTCACCTTGTCTAGCTAAAGGAGTCCTGTTAACTAAGCTTGTGAGGAACCTAGCTCCGCTCAGCCCCTCCACACTTCTGGATAAAATGATGCAAAGCTGCTGTCCCCTAAAAGTAAGAGCTGCTTCAGAAGACAGGGGACGTAGAAAGAAGAAGAAAACTGTCTTATCCACATTAACTTTTAATCCTAAAAATAATTGTTTATGTAAGTTATAAAATTTGCCACACAAAGACACCCCCTTCTTCCCTCAGGAACCCTACAAAGCACCCCTGTGCTACTTCTTTGTAGAATATCTGCTCCCTCGGGGAGGTGCCAGTTTTAAATTCTCCCACAGTCACTCACTCAAGAGTTGGACATGGTGGAGACGTCGAAGCCCCCACTAGAAATGTGAGATTTGACTCACTGACGCTGGGGCACATCCCCCTGGCTCAGTAAGTGACTCAGAGCTGCAGCAGCTTCAGTGACCAGCCCAAGAGCTGACAATGGCGACACCCAACCATTCTGGAATTTATGGTCAAGTCTGGCTCAAGGAATACTTACCCTTTTGACCCGCAAACTGCGCCGCTCAGTAGAGTTTCTCACAAACAAGGACTTTTTGGCCAAGGTTGAGCTGTCACTGTCACTGCGATTTAACTGGTGACCAAAGACAAAAGGGAAAAACAATAATCACCAAATAACCAATAGAGCTGGTGGCAGTCAGAACAGAGGCTTTCACGGAATAAAGCAGGTAGCGAGGCAATGTGAGACCCGATTCTTTCCCCTTCTCTTCCGTGCTGGTCAAGCCAGGGCCTCACACAGGCCAGTGACCCGATCAACCACTGAGCTACATCCTTAGCCCGGGAGCTGTATTTTAAAGAAACTCTTTGTCTCAGTCGGGGTTTCTATTCCTGCACAAACATCATGACCAAGAAGCAAGCTGGGGAGGAAAGAGTTTATTGAGCTTACACTTCCATGCTGCTGTTCATCACTAAAGGAAGTCAGGACTGGAACTCAAGCAGGTCAGGAGGCAGGAGCTGATGCAGAGGCCAAGGAGGGATGTTTCTTACTGGCTTGCTTGCTTCCCCTGGCTTGCTCAGCTGGCTTTCTTATAGAGCCCAATACTACCAGCCCACAGATGGTACCACCCACAAGGGCCCTCCCCCTTGATCACTAATTGAGAAAATGCCTTACCGCTGGATCTCATGGAGGCATTTTCTCAGCTGAAACTCCTTTCTCTGTGAAAACTCCAGCTTGTGTCAAGTTGATACATGAAACTAGCCAGTATACTCTTTCATAAATAATTTTTCCCCTACTCTTTGGTTTTCTGAACTTAATTTTCTTAAATAACTTGAAGAGCTCCCTTTGGACACAGATAAGTCTGTATGTGAAGGTAACTTTTTTTTTTAATGATGTCCTTGTAGCTCACAGGTGGCTTATTTCTCTCGCGGACAGCGGTAAGAGCCCACGCTGCCCAGAATACGCATGCCTGCTCCTCTCGGGGCTCAGGATCTGCGGGAGATCCCCTTACCAGCAAAGGCCACCCAGAGCCCTCCTGCCTGCTTTGCCCCCTTAGCCTGCTCTTCTGTTTCCCACATGGGAAACACCACCCACAGCGCCTCACAGATTCTTCAGCTTTATGGTCTGGCTCACTCACAGAACAAAAAGTTCTGCAAAACGGAAGGGGGCAGAGTCTTTGTTTCTAGGAAAGTGTTGAAAGGATTTTATTGCCTGAATAAGTTCAGAAATTTAAAAGTCTCTCTTATTGTACGTGATATTAAATCCATTTACTGTGATTCATAAATAATTCATGAAATAGAATTTGGGAAACTGATGTAAATCTCGTAATTTTCTTCACAGGACTAAGTCTGACTTGGGGACTGGAGGTCTTAGAACATGATTTTTGTTGTAAAATCCAATTCACATTTTCTCTTCAGCAAGATTAACATGGTTAGAAATGCATACGAAATATGCAAAATACATTTCTTAAGTTACTTTATGTTTCTAAACATAGAAATTCAACAATTCTTAACATCTAAATCCTTCTAAACTACTTCTTTGCCAAGTAAATTCCATTAGGGCCAGCAAGACATTGAGTGTTTGGAAAACAAACCAACTAAAAGGACCCCAAGGGTATGTTGCTGTCCACCTGTTCTGCCCCGTTTCTGCCATTAGCGTCTCCAGTCAGACTTGCAGCTCCCACACACAGTCTCTGGTTATTAGCGGGCCACTGACTGGCAGAGGGCGGCGTGGCCACCATTGCTGGTGCCTAGCAGCAGTGCTGTCCCTTACCCTGCAGATGTACTGGCTCCTCTCGCCTGGGGAGAAGGTTTGTGAGCGCACTATCACGCTGTTTCTCACAAATGGATGCTGTCGAGAGCTCAGGCTGCTACGGTCTTTAGGGCGAACTGCCATATTGCTGTCAACGGCTTCATCCGTATTCGTCTCCTTGTCGACCTGCAATGAAAGTTGGCGGTGCACGTTCAGATGGGTGCCATTCTTCTAGGGAGTGCACTAATATCTAACGTTCAGCAGAGACTCCTCTAGTGCTGTGAGCAAGGCTTGTCCTACAGAGAACCATGTTTCAGAAAGGAGAGAGGGAAGGTGCGGCCTTTCTCATTCGAAGAATACTGCTTGGACATGCACTATCCTTAAACTGATCTTTGTCAGGACAGGCACAATGATAAAAAAAAAGATGATTAAAAATTCAATATAGCTTCTGGAGAGATGGCTCAGTTCAGTTCCCAGCACCCACATGGCAGCTCACAGCTGTCTGTAACTCTAGTTCCAGGGGCTCTGCCTCCCTCTTCTGGCCATTGTGAGCACTGCATGCACAGGGTGCATGGACATGGTGCAGGTGGTATCCAATCTGAGGTAATAGGCTAACCAGTCACAATCATTAGGCTTCCATCAGACAAGTGGTTGTTCACATACAAGAAATCAGATGCTGTTCCCTAAACCCGTCTCTCCAGAGTGGTTTCTCTCCATGCCCTTTACAGATCCACGGGCACTGCAGTCTTGTTGTGGGAATGCCCCGGGAATGATGGCACTTGATCTATTTCTCACCCAAGGGTCAAGTTGCCTCTTCACACTCATGGTCGCTAGGTGTGGTGGTCTGGACATGCTTGGCCCATGGGAATGCTGCTATTAGGAGGTGTGGCCTTGCTGGAGTAGGTGTGGCCTTGTTGGAGTAGGTGTGGCCTTGTTGGAGTAGGTGTGGCTTTGTTGTAGGAAGTGCACCACTGTGGGGGTGGGCTTTGAGGTCCTATGCTCACGTCCTCCTGCGGAAGTCAGTCTCCTTCTGGCTCCTTCTCCAGTACCATGCCTGCCTTCATGATAATGGACTGACCCTCTGAACCTGTAAGCCAGCCCCAGTTAAATGTTGTCCTTATACGAGTTGCCATGGTCATGGTGTCTGCTCACAGCAGTGGAAACCCTGACTAAGACACTGGGCCTAACCAAATCAATGTATCTTTCAGAACAGGTTTCTGCTAGAACTCCAGGCGCCAAGGTGAATTCTTATTGCATGTTTAACACTGAAATAGACTTTGCAACTTGATACCATTAAGTAGGCGCTGCCCCTGATTTCTCTATAATAGAAACCATATTGATTTGGGACAGAGTCTTGCCTTGGAGCTCAGGGTAGCCTGATGCTCATGGTCCTTTTGCATCAGCCTCCTGAGGGTTGGGATTAGAGGGGTCACCACACCTGGGTCAGAAAAGATTTGTTTTAGTCAAAAAAAAAATTTTTTTTTGGTCATTGGTTGGTTGGCTGTTTTAGAGATGGGGCCTTGTATGTACGTCAGGCCAGCCTACTTACACAGCTGATAGTCCTCTGCCTGCCTGTATCTTCTAAGTGCCAGAATTAGAGCGGTGTGCCCACTGTGGCTACTTGTGTGGTGCTGGGAACTGAACCTAGGGCTGTAAGTATTGTACCAATTCAGCTACATCTCTAGTCCCAGGCAATACTCCTAACGAGCATTCACACAACATTTAGAGATATCAAGGAGTGAGTATTGTTTCTGCCAAGTATAAAGGAGAAATTAATCTTCTGGGCCCATGTGAAATTGTAGAGTGCTTTAAACGCTGAGCACTGATATTCCCATAAAAGCCTTTCAGTCAGCTTTGGGGCCCAAATCCTGATTTAGAAGAGAAAACAAGTAACCCCTTGGGTGGCATCTACAGGGGCTTCCTTTCAGGAGGTTGTAGCCAACATTTACCAGGGTGGGAACTCCAGTTGCTGGCTGACCAGGGTCTTCAGCATGCTCTTTCTCCTTCCTACACTGGCTTGACTCAGGCCTGCTAGTACACGGACTCGGGTCTTCTGTGTAGCGACTGCCCTCTGCCAAGGGAACCCCACACTCTCTTGCAGCCACAGTTTCATCAGAGGCCTCTCTTAGCATCGTTAAGCTATGGTGAAACAGAACAAAACAGTCATTTTCAGTGTGGCAGGCATACTCCAGGCCATGCGACTAGGCGTGGTAATCCATTTACCTGAGAAGAAACTCAGTCATACATGTGACTGAAGACACACTGTGACAGCTGGAAGCTCTTTAACTAAGTAAATCAAGAAAAATAGATTCTCATTGTATGTTTCAGGAATCCAGAGTCAAATCACCACTACAAAAATGTTAAGTTTATGAAACCTGACCAAATCTCCAGATATTCAACAGAAATGTCCAAGGACCACAGACAAATTTTAACTTCAGCATGTATAAAATAACTTTTCAATTCATTGTGGAATTAGTCATAAAACAGCTGATTATTCTTAGCTAAGACTAACTGTTCATCGGCTCGGTGTTTAAGAGCACTGGCTACTCTTCCAGAGGACCCAGGTTTAGTTCTCAGCTCCTGGGCAGCAGTTTACAACCCTCTGTAACTCCAGGTCCAGAGGATCAGATGCCCTCTTCTGGCCTCTTTGGGAACTGCATGCATGTGGTACACATATATGTATATGTAGACAAAGTACCCATACACATAAAATAAAATAAAAATAAATAAAAATATCAAAAAAAATTTTCAAAGTATTTGATCAGGTTATACAGAGTGTGTACCACAGGAGCACTGTGAAGGCTTGGACACAGCATGCTCTGCTCTCAGACTAGAAAGAATCCTTTTCACTGACTTCTAAGTGTCAAGCCTTAATCACAGTGGGGGACATATTGGCAGATTGACACAGACTGGTTATTAAGTGTCTGACCATGAAAGGAACACTAGGGAGAACCAACAATGACTCCAGTGAACTGAATGCCCCTACACACCCACACACACCCACACACACCCGTTTTTAAACCTACGAAGTATGTTCCTTGAATTGGTAGAAAAGCTTAGTGCTTGAAGACACTAGGACAAACCTTATGAGTGCCTCACCCACACTGGCTTTATCCACAGTGTCCCCGTGCCTTTTACGTCCCTGCTGGAGCCCTTCCTCACAAATGTCCATGACTAACATTTGTGACGTTCCTCGTCACTCTGAATTTCTAATATGTACGTATGCAGACCTCACATGCTAACAGTGGTCCAACCGCACACAACAGTGTAATGACTGTTCATAAACATTAATCTGAATTTGTTTATATATGAAAGCTACTCAAAATGGAGGCATTGGCTAAAACACCTTTTCAGAGAACACAGTGGACACCTGGGACACAGTCCTTCACTGCAGACACAGACACACCACCCGGCATCCTTCAAGGCTGGGTTACTGACAGAGGGAGAAACTCAAGATCGGTACTGCAACGGAAATAGCAACTTTGCCCAAGAACACCCTGAGCGACACTTCGGGGTGTGTGTGTGTGAGATAAGTCAATGTTACCTCATCTATGACTCTATACCAGTGGTTTGTTCTCACCCTTCCTAATGTGACCCTTTAATTCCTCATGTTGTGGTGACCCCAACCATAAAATTATTTTGCTGCTACTTCATAACTGTAATTTTGATACTGTTATGAATCGTAACATAAATGTGTGTTTTCTGATGGTCTTAGGCAACCCCTGAGAAAGGGTTGTTCAGACCCCCAGGGGTCCCTACCTACAAGCTGAGAACCACTGCTCTGTCATACGCTGTCATAGCTTTCTAAATGAATAGTGTGCTCAAAAAGCAAACGCACAGAATGCAGCAGGCAGTGTCACCAGCGGCAGGAGCAAAGAGCCCAGCCGATGGGCTGACCCTGCCAGTCTCTCCATTCCTTCCTCAACTCTTCAACGACAAGGTGAGGCTCCAGCCAGCACTCCCTGATGTCACACTGTTTGCCACAGTTCCAAACTAAGATAAGAACCTATAAAACACCCCAAAGTTCCTTAGAGAAACCAAGTACCCTCACAGAAAGGCAGCGGCTGCTTACCAATCTTCCCCTGCACTCCGGGGCTCTGGCCTCAGCTCCTCCTCCACCTCCTCTTGGGCCAGTTCTTGTTCCACAGCCAAGAGCTCCGCTGAAGTTCTTGCAAGTAAGGCTGACACGGCGTCCTGCAGAACAGAAACCATATGGCGGTTAACACCAGACACTCCACATATGATTCAGACACTCCTCGGATGCAGACTTACATTTCCAGCTGTGAAGAAACAGCTTGAACCAGACCCAGTTCTCCTGCTGAGAACAAATATGAAAGCCGAACAAAATAAAACCAAAACCAAACACAAACTTCCAGATGTTACAAAGCAAGAAGACTGTCAGGGGCTGTCAGGCTGGAGCGCTGAGGTCCCAGGGACAGCAAAGATAGAAGAGAGGTGACCACTGCCAGTGTTTCCTCTAAAGGCATTTGTCAACCTAGGCGTGAGGCCTGCAGGCTGAACAGATGGGCTGCTGGAACAGCGGCCCCAGAGCCCACAGCGAGAAAAGACCAGCATGGCGTGCAGAGCTACCAAGGCAGTGCACATAAGAGGGGCTGGAGGGAATGAATGGTGTGGTAGGCCCGCATTACCCAGGAGGTTTCTGTCCAGGCTTTTGCCTTTCCTAAGCTGCATCTGTACAGAGCCACATACAGAGAGAGCCAAACCCAGCTGCTAGCAACCTAAACAGCAAGCAGATACCTCATCCCTTGAAGGGTTCTGGAATTCAAAACCCCCAGGTGATGCAGGCGACTTTCCCATGTTGTCATCTGCCTTCCAGAAGGGCTCAACTCATCTCCAGGATATTTCAGCTGGTGCTTTTACAGTCAGTCCCTCATTCAATACGGCCAGCATTTCACTAACCGCTAATGGTAGGAAGCCAAAAGAAACAACAGACAACAGAGGCAGACCCACATGTGATGCACACGCTGCAGCTTATCAGAGACAGCAATTAAACTTTTACAACTGGTATATTAAAGAAAAACTGATGAAATTACAGATTATTCTTCTAGCGCAAACACAAAGAACAGCTCATCAGTGCACAGGAACAAAGCTGCTGCTAGTGAGAGAAGAAGAAACCTCGCCAGCAGCGGGAGAAGAAAGGGTGTGGTCCATTTTAACATTTTAGATTGGGTCTATGGCAAGGTGACATATTACAAGTCCACCACCATGAGAATGTATGGGAGAGAAGTCAGGACAAACAGCCACCGACAGAGAAGACAAACAGCTAAGATAGGTTAGTTGGTGCCCCAGACACAGCAAGGGAAGTGTGTTCAAGGACTCTAGCCACTGACCATCCTAAGAACTGGGGGTAAGAGAAAACTGGGGGACCGGTTTGCACCACTGAAAACTGAAGTCAAAGGCTGCGCTAAGCATGCTGGGAGGAAAAGCGGAGTACCACGCTTTCTGGGCATCTGAGGTAAGAGAGGGAAAGGTATGCAGGGATCCCCCAAACTTTGCCCATCGCTGGGAGGACCACAGAAGAGCAGCAGCAGAGGATCCGCAGACTGGAGACAGTTTGGTAAAGGAATCTGAAGCCAGGAGAGTCCTGATACCCTCCACCCTCTGACACCATGGCCACTGCCATGGGGACCCTCTGATCAGGGACACAGGAAGTTGGTGACAGAACTCGATGCAGCATCCCAATGGATGGGCGGGATGAAGGTGAACACAGGTGGCTGGGCCCTGCACACCTTGAAGTCGGAGGCACATCAACTGGGCTCCAAAGCAACAGAGGCAGGCCCATAAGCTCGCCCTGGGGAAGTCACCTGGGGAGGCCTGGCAGAAAACAGCCTGGCCACAAGACTTCCCCAGAGGCACAGCAGCTGGACTTGGCAGAACTACTGGGACTAACAGCTCTTCTTGCCATGACCTGCGGAGTCTGACTAGAAAAACAAAGGGAAAAACCACAATGCAAGGGGCGGGAGAAACCACACTTCTCCAACCAGGAACACACTAGCAAAGTACTTTCTAGTTCATCTTATGACTTGTTTAATTTTTTAAATACTAATTCTTTAAGTCTCGAGCACAAGAAGCATTTAGAACTGCAAACAGATATGACCAGAGAACCTTCTTAAGTCGAAGTACCAATATAAGGAAGGGGCTGGGGCGACGCCTCAGTCAGTGCAGTGGCTGCCTTGCAAACATGAGGCCTGGATTGATTCTCTGAACCCAAGTGAAAAGACCTGGGCACGGCTGCAATACAGGTGCTGGGGGGCGTGGCTATATGGACAGCCGGGGCTTCCGGGCCACTAGGGCAAAGTCCAGCCAGTGAGGGCCTGTTTCAAAAACCAGCATAAGAAGCTCATGAAGAGTGGGAGCCGAAGCTGCCCCGGGGCCTGCGCATGGATGCTCACTTGAGTGCACAGAACGTGCACACAAAGGAACACACGCATACACAACACATGTGCACACAAAGGGAAAAACTCATGAAACAACATGGAGGGCCACTAAAAGCTGTAAGGGAAAAAGGCCAATCCGCACGCAGGGGCGGAAACATGAGCCTTCTGGTGAGCACCCCACCCCCAGGAAAACCCAGAATGATAGAAACCCTGAATGGAGTAACTTTCCCCGGAGACTGCTCAGGAGAGTCACACACACACACACACACACACACACACACACACACACACACACACACACACGGAAGCATTCGTGACAACCTTACCACCATGGTGGGAACTCTGAGAGGAATACTATGCACAGAGGAACAAGACAGTCCTATCCACAAAAACACATTTTATGTGAGAAACAAATGAACAAGAGAGTTGGGAAGGAATAGATCACATGATCAGAGCAAACCAGTGAACCCTAACACTAGGGTGGGGAAGGGAGACCACAAACAATCCCATCAGCCAGATGCTGCCAAAGAGCCTTAGGAAGCAGTGCAACCCTCTCAATAATAACTCTGCAAGCGACCCTAACTAACTCACCAACTGATGCCAGCTAACTGTGCCATTAACAATCAAGTCCGAGCCAGCGGTTGTCCCCAGGAATCTGACATAATTAGTAAAGATATCCCAACTTAGAGTCAGAGTCTGGACACCAACCCATCAACCAGATGGACAACATCTCGCTATCAGGCGGACTGAGTCACAGCGCAGTCTTTGTGGCTGTCTTAGTTAGGGTCTCACTGCGGCAAAGAGACACCATGACCAAGGCAACTCTTATAAAGGACAGCATGTAATAGGGGCTGGCTGACGTTACGGTGCACTATCATCACGGCGGGAAGCATGGCAGCATGCAGGCAGACACAGTACTGCAGGCAGAGCCCAGAGTTCCAGCTTTTAATGGCTGACCATCTCTATAACCTTTCAGATAAGAACTCAATTATGAGAAAACACTGGAACAGTTAAATGTGAGCTAAATTAAGACGATCTTGTTGAAATGAATATGTTCTCAAAAGACATAGGTAGCAAAACAAATTCAAGACCAAAATTCTGAGAGTCAGAAAAAATAAAGACATTGAATTTTCAACCAAAGACCAGGTAGGTAGGTGCAGGTGGCCCCACCAGACTTTTAAGGAATTAGTGTTGATGTTCTCTCAAATTCTTCCTGAATGGAGATGAGGAGAGACTGCTTTGGTGCTCATCATATGAGGAGATGGCTCGGTCGGTAAGGTGCCTGCAGTGCACTTGGACCTGAGTTTGATCAAAGTCTGAGAGTGGCGGTAAAACAGCTGTGATGCCAGCGCACACCAGCTGAGGGCTGGCAAGCAAACGTGGGACATCCGCGGAGAACCCAGCCTTGTGTTCCAGCAGACTTCTCAAGGAGCATGTAATAAACCAGCTACGAGTTAAAACACATTTTTTGACAAAAAGATATTTAAGAATATTGAGGGCTGGACAGATGGCTCAGCAGTTAAGAGCACTGACTGCTCTTCCAGAGGTCCTGAGTTCAAACCCCAGCAACGACATGGTGGCTCACAACCATCTGTAATGGGATCTGATGCTCTCTTCTGGTGTGTCTGAATAGAGCAACACTGTACTCACATACATAAAATAAATAAATACTTTAAAAAAAAAAGATTAAAGAATATTGATAGCTAAAGATGGAACATGCCTCCAGACTGAAAACAGATGATTTACAAAATGGGAGTGTTTTAAATGTAGCATCAAATACATGATCTCAATGAACAAAAATATGAATTAGGCCGGGCAGTGGTGGCGCACGCCTTTAATCCCAGCACTTGGGAGGCAGAGGCAGGCGGATTTCTAAGTTTGAGGCCAGCCTGGTCTACAGAGTGAGTTCCAGGACAGCCAGGGCTACACAGAGAAACCCCGTCTCGAAAAACCAAAAAAAAAAAAAAAAAGAATTAAAATCAGAGATTTCCATGGCCATTCAAAACAACAAAGACTCAAGTAGCTATTTTATGGGAGGTAAGTCCCACTTGAATCTAAGCTGAAACTGATCCAGGGTGCTGGGAGCGAAGGGGCGGGGAAAGGGGGAAGAGACACTCGTGCAGGCCGGCAGACCTCTGCCCTCCCAATCTGTGTTCCACACCACACCGATGCTACTCCTAGCTCCGACTCACCAAGTCTATAGGGTCAAGCACAGGCTGCTCTGACTGAGCTCCAGGCTCTTCATTTTCTTCTTCATTCTTCTTGCAAGGCATTTTCTTGGAAGGAAGCAAATTATACCACAGCATGAAAATCTCATTGGAAAATGGCAAATCTGCCAGGCTGATCTGCGTCCCAGCCTACGGGAAATGGAAAAATGAAGGGAGGGAAAAATGAGACATTTAAATTAGTATTTGCTCTCTCTGCTAAGACAAAAGATGACTGGGCAAGCTTGTCCTAAACCAACACACCATTGGTAACATAAAGGGCTGGCTGCGTGTGTATGTGTACGCATGTGCGTGTGTTTGTGTGCCTGTGTGTGCTCATGTGTGCCTGTGTGTTCTTGAGTGTATGTGCAGTGGTCAGAGGATTGAGACATTTTCCTCAATTTCTTCTTCACTGTTGTTTAATTTATTTAGGGATGACATTGAATCTGGAGTAAAGGCCCTAGGCCTCTAGCCCCCAGTACTGGGTTTAAGGCATGCACCACTGAGTCCTGCTTTTACACGGGTGCTGTAGTCTAGACCTAGCACCCACAAATGTGCAGGGGCACCTAATCCATGGGGCCACCTCCTCTCCTCAGCACTGGTGGGTTTTAAAATCTCGACGGATTTATATCTTCAGCTGTGGCTCAGTAAGAAATAATGCCTAATCGAATTGCCCATCCTGGGATTATTTTGTGATGTTAAATTTCCCAGCTATTTTCCCCAATGACTAAGCACACAACTTTTTCTGAACGTGGAATTAAATTTAGAAAGAGGAAAACAAAAGGATAAATGACTAAGTTGAAACCAAAGTACTCCTTTTAATATGTCAAAAGAATGGCTTGATTATTATAAAACACCATTATAAAGAAGCTGAAAGACGGAGATGCTGCTGATTTTGCTCTTGAATGATAATTTAGTAAGTTTTCTTTGGATCTGTGGGTCACTAGAATGTCAAAAAAAAAAAAAAGGAAAAATGACTTCAGATCCTACCTACCACAGCCAGAGTGACCTGAGATCCCACCTACCACAGCCAGAGCGACCTGAGATCCCACCTACCACAGCCAGAGTGACCTCAGATCCCACCTACCACAGCCAGAGTGACCTGAGACCCCACCTGGCACAGTCAGAGTGACCTGAGACCCCACCTACCACAGTCAGAGTGACCTGAGATCCCACCTACCACAGTCAGAGTGACATGATATCCCACCTACCACAGCCAGAGTGACCTGAGATCCCACCTACCACAGTCAGAGTGACCTGAGATCCCACCTACCACAGCCAGAGTGACCTGAGATCCCACCTACCACAGCCAGAGAGACCTGAGACACCACCTACCACAGCCAGAGCGACCTCAGATCCCACCTACCACAGCCAGAGTGACCTGAGATCCCACCTACCACAGCCAGAGTGACCTGAGACCCCACCTACCACAGTCAGAGTGACCTCAGATCCCACCTACCACAGCCAGAGTGACCTGAGATCCCACCTACCACAGTCAGAGTGACCTGAGACCCCACCTACCATA
>CM052719.1:35313800-35419174 GCA_028551405.1 Uromys caudimaculatus
GACCCCACCTACCACAGCCAGAGTGACCTGAGACCCCACCTACCACAGTCAGAGTGACCTGAGATCCCACCTACCACAGTCAGAGCGACCTGAGATCCCACCTACCACAGCCAGAGTCTAACCTCAAGTTCCTTCCAGGCTACTACTTAACACATTGATTAAGTTTACTGGCACCTTTGACACATATTAAACATGGTATCCACTGTACTGATGATGTCGAATGGCCAAATAGAATCATATTGGTTTCTTTCTAATTTTATCATGAGATAGGTTTTGGTTTTTTTGTTTTGCTTTGTTTTCAAATAAAGAAGAAAAAAAATAACAGAGGAAAACTATTGTCTTTTCCTTGTGGTCACCATTAAATATGCTCACCCTGTACTGGACCACACAGAGCCAGCTGTTTTTGACCACGTGTGGCCTAACTGCACAGCAGTATCCTAAACACGGTTAGTCTGACTGAGTTGGGTCACACTGTTCTAAGAAGTAATAGTTCTGTCTAGATGCTCTAATACAATGGAAGGGCAAATGGGCTGAGTAAAGGAACTGCACACTTAGTGTCTTGCTTGGTTTCAATTTTTTTGTTAGTTTTTTTGACAGAGGATTTCTCTGTGCAGCCCCGGGTGTACTAGAACTTGCTTTGTAGACCAGGCTGACCTCAAGCTCAGAGATCCCCCTGCCTCTGCCTCTCGACTACTGGGATTAAAGGTGTGCGCTGCCCCCGCCCCCGCCACCACCGCTGCCACAGCCGCCGCCGCCGCCTGGCCACTTAATTTCGATTTGAATCAGTGAATTATGCATGGGATGGTTTTGATGCCCAGTTCCAGCATCTGGGAGCACAACCCACTTGGGCAGTTGTTTATCAGAAAATGGAGGTAACTAAATTTTCCATCATCAAACTTCCATGATATCGTTCCGGGCTTAAAGGAGCCTAATATAGTGAGCACTCCACAGCGACGGCCGTCGCTGAGACAAACGTTCTCATTATAGTTTATAAGTAGAATGGAAAAATCTGGAATGAGAGGAAAAACATTCTAGGAAAAAAAAAGAAAAACAGGGCTGGCAAGATGGCTCAGTGGGCAAAGGTGTTTGCCGCCAAGCCAGACGACTTGTGCCTTACCCTCAGGACCTACGGGGTGAGAGGAGAGCGCGAAGTCCCCTCTTTGCCTTTCACCCTGCATCCATGCCTTGGCACACGTACACACCAACACCCAAGCCCAAATAAAGAAATCAACAACAGCAGCAGCAGCAGCAGCAGCAGCAGCAGCAGCAGCAACACAGAGCCGTTGTTGGTAAAGTAAGTAGAGAGCAGCTGAGCACCAGAGGGCCAGTGTTACATGAGAGCAGTTAGGAACGGGGGTGCTGCCTACCAGGCTTTCCTCCCTGCGGTGTTTGCTGACGGAGCAGAGATCGACTCTCAGTGTCTTCTGTTGCAGGGCTGCCTGGGAAACGGCCACCCTGAACACGTCATTGTACAGCACAGATTCAGTGGGTGGGTGGACTTTTGTACGAAATAGACAGCTGACATCCGCCGAGGAGGGAAGCAGAGCGACCCGAAAATACCTGCCAAGAATAAGCACAGGATGAATCTCACGGGTACGTCAATTACAGTGGATTTGAAGCTATCATTTGCAATTAGCTACAAAAGAGAGAAAATGAGGAAACACAGAGAGCATTATCAGATGAAAGTGCCGAGGTGGGTCCTAGCTCAGCTGCAGACACTGTTCTTAACCCATCTGTGCCTAGCAGGCCCCTGAGCACGAAAAACCCAGCCTGCCATCACCATGAGACTGCAGGAAAGGCACTATGAGGAAGCAAGGAGCAAGACACAGGTGGACCTCCCTGCGTCCAACAACTCAAAAGTGAGCTGCTTCGGAGCTGGAGAAGGTGGGGACACATGAACTGGGTACTCATGATGTTCTCTCGAAGAACTCTCATTCTGAACACCAAACCGAGACTGTTGATGAGCAACCCCAGGACAGAGAGAAAGAAAGGCTAAGGTGCACACTGCTAACAAGATGGAGATCAGATGAAGTGGCACTTCAAAACCATCATTGTCTAGCATCTCCAAGGCGCAGACGTGACAGACTCTCCGAAGGATCGCACGCTGAGCAGATACAAAGCATAGTGTGCACAAGACAGCAGGGACGTCAGCACTCCCCAGGGAGCGAATCTGACACTCCATGAACACTCACAGTCCTGGGAAGCAGCCTGAGGTATTTCCTCCTAATTCCAGAAAGAGAAATCCACGGAATCTTACCACTTTCAATTCATACTCTTGTATGAATTACAATTCTAATTGTAATTGTAGAATTACATTCTAAAATAGGTCATTTTTTTTTTCTTTCTAGTTAGGAAAAATCTGTAAATTCAATCCCATAGTTGAAAATTCCATGTTATTTTTTATTCTATATCAACATTAATTACAAAGACCTGGCACTAGAGGGCTGCAAGCTCCGGAGAGGGGAGCCTTTCTTCACCTCTGCCTTCATGGAAAAGCAGCATGTCAGAGAGTCAAATGGAAGGAAAGGACGTCTGTCCCTTCAGCCTGCAGGTTCCAGCTGCTCTGTACCCGATCCCTCTGTATGGCTCATCTCAAAATGCCACATCAAACAGGACTGAGTTGATGAGCTTCAGAGAGTGAAGGCGGGCTGGAGAGATGGCTCAGTGACTAAGAGCACTGGCTGCTCTTCCAGAGTACCCTGGTTCAGGTTCTAGCACCTACACGGCAGCTCACCTCTGTCACTCTAGTTCTGGGAGAGCCAATGCTCTCTTCTGGTATGTATGTGGTACATAGACATACATGCAGGCAAAACACCTATACACATTTAAATAAATAAATTAATCCTCCTCCTCCTTCCCCCTCCTCCCTATCCTTCAACAGGCAGCAGCAGGCAGCAGCTTCGCACACCTTTAATCTTAGCACAGCGCCTGGAGGGCAGAGGTCTGTGAGTTCGAGGTCAGCCTGGTCTACAGAATGAGTTACAGGACAGCCAGGGCTAACCAGAAAACCCTGTCTTGAAAAACCATCCCCTCTCATCCCCAAAAAAAGGAGGGCAGGGGAGTGCAGGCGAGGGACTGTGCGGCCCATTCTGCTAGAAGAGACCTCTCCAGAGCCAGTCCTGAAATAGTGCGGCTGTTACCAACCAGCTGATCACCAACACTTGTCATAATTAGCAGTAAAATGAAGTTTTAGAGCCAGGCATGGTGGCCCACGGTCTCAATCCCAAAACTTGGGAGGTAGAGACAGGAGGCTCAGGTGTTTAAGGCTAGCTTGTAACACATGAGATCTTGTCTCAAAAAACTAAAAACCATTTTTCTTTAGAGATGAATAGTACATATATATGCCAAATTTTTTTATCCATTCATGTGCTCATGAAATTCAGCTCTAAAGAAAAATAAAGTCAGCCGGGCAGTGGTGGCGCACGCCTTTAATTCCAGCACTTGGGAGGCAGAGGCAGGTGGATTTCTGAGTTCCAGGCCAGCCTGGTCTACAGAGTGAGTTCCAGGACAGTCAGGGCTACACAAAGAAACCCTGTCTCGAAAAACCGAAAAAGAAAAAGAAAGTCACAAAATTTTCCGGAAAATGGATGAACTTAGAATATACAGTATATTAAGTCACACACTATCAGGAAAAAAACCCAGCTGTCAGTCATATGCAGAATCTATCCAACGATATATGTACATATGAAACACATACACACATGGGCAGTCTAACCGGTAGCAAGGTAAACAAGAAAGGCTACATAAGAACGGAAGAGGAAGGACCAATGAACACAACTCATGGAAGCGGATACAGAAGCCTAGCTCTGCTATGGAGCTTCCATTTCTGGTGGTGGCTAAGCGCATAAAAAGATATTTGATAGGGAAAATAAAGCCCAGTGTGAAGCTCCAAACCTTCTGTTGTGTCACATAGTCTTTGGGTCTGGTGAATTTTGGTTGATGATGTTTTTTTTCTTTGTAACTTTTTAAATAATAAAATTTAAATTAGAAAAAAGAAAGGAAAAGAGGAAGAAAGAAAAAAAAGAAGGAAGGAAAATAAAATCAAACAAAAACCATCTCTAAGTCTCGGAGCTAGAGAACACTTCAGTGCAGTGGTATGGGTGATACTCCCGGCAATGCCAGTATTCAGGCTTATATATGAATTTGAGAAAATGTTACTGCATCTCCGGAAAGTTCAGACCAATGAGACAAGCAACCGTGATTTCATGCTGCTGTAACAAAAGCATATGGTACCCTCCAGCTGGCTGAGAAGCTCCTGAGCTACCCTCGGGCCTCCTGGGAGGGGAGGGTGGCTGTCGCTTGTGCAGCTGAGGAAGAACACTTGTGTGTAAGAAGGGGCAGGGAGCCTGGAGAGATTGCTCCACAGATGAGAGCATTTACTGCTCTTGTGGAGGACCCGTGCTTGGCTTCCAGCACTCACACAGAGGCTCCTTAGACACCAGACATACACACAGGCAAACACTCATACACAAAAAAATCATTAAAAAGGAGGGGGGGGGAAGGAAGGAAGGAAGGAAGGCCGGCCATGGTGTAGGCATGCTCAGTGCTCAGTCCCCACAGTCCTGTTACCCTGATCTGGTTCACTAAGGAGCCACTGACAACATACTCCGGTATCACAGATTGCGAATGAGAAGTCTCAAATGGTAGGCAGCATGAAGCCTGACTTGCCCGCCGTGTTGATGCCCAGTCTCCTGCTAACCGTGTTAGTGAGGCGGTCCCCTGTGCCCATTCTCCTCCTGGATCCTAATGCCAGCTCTGACAGTTGTCAGTCTGTTTTTCTGTAGCTCTGCCTCTGCACACCCCACCCCTCTCCCCAGGCTAATGGTACAGTTGGGAAAACACGGAGGACTCTTACATATCCTCTGTCTAAAGTCCTGCCTCTGAGAAGACACGGCCGTTAAGAAAACAGCCACCTGGCTGCACTTCGTCCCTGTATTGCCATGTTCAGAGAGGAGGTGCACATGCAGAGCAGACAGGCAGACTTGGTATCCCGCGTCACACAGTCATCTGCCCTTCCTAGAGTCACTGGGACACCAGCTCTAGAGGGGGCTGGTGGTTAAGCTTTCTAAAAAACAGCTGTCCTGGGAAAGAGCCCTGAGGCACTGGACAGCAGAGAACTCCGTTAACCCTTTGTTGGGATACAACCGCACTCAGGAGTTGCTGCTCGCCGGAAGCAGGCGTGGACGGCTAAAAGCACGGCTTTCACGTAACATAAAATGTTTCTGTGGCGATGCTTAACTTAACCACTACATATTCATGTATGACACCAGAAAAAATGTCTCCACCGATAGTGGGAACTGCCGTGCAGTAATAGAAATTAAAATCAGATCCCAGCAATCTGCCCCCACACGGACTCAGGAACAAGCCTCTGTCTGAGTGGGACCTAAGCCTGTTTGCTTTCCTTACACGTTCTTCGACTTTAGGTACTATTGGGTCACACACAATCATCTAGCTGCTTCTCCCTGTATCTGTTTCATTTTTAATTATGTCCATTTGTGTATCCATGTCTGGGTGTCTGCAGAGTCAGAAGAGGGTCTTAGAGCCCCGGAGCCTCAGTTGCAGGTGGTTACCGGGTGCTGTCTGATGCGGTTGCTAGGGAAACAAATGTGGGACCCCTGGAAAAGCAGCCAGAACTCCTACCCACAAGCCACCTCTTCAGCTGCCTGTCCCATCCCTGTATCTTCATTTTGATGGGCTGTCTGGTCACAAGCAGGCTCACTTAGGAAGTTTTAAGTCCTCAATTTGTTTCCTGTACTGACTTACACTTTTGAAGACTGAGGTATCAAGAAGGCATGAAGATTGCGGAGTTGTGCTATAATCACCATGAAACTGGAACTCTTTGTATCGTATCTGCCAAAAGAGACAAAGAATCAAACAGAGGAACCACAGAGGAACCAAGGCCAGGCACCTCCCTCACCCCCCTGCGTTACCTGAGTCCTATCTGCACCTGGGCAGTCTCCACAATGGCGACATCCTCTTCACTGTAGGGAACGTCTTCAATTTCACCAGGTCTAGGAACCAGGAGCAGGTGGACAGTTGGTTAGTAGGGATACTGATTATGGCGACTCTTTGTCTTCCATTCCAGTGGAGGTGACTTCTGTGGAACTACTGATTCGGACAAGAATCAGATCTGACTCTGAGCTTGGAGAACTATCTCGGGGCTTTCAGACATGTACACAAGGTACTTCGTGTGCTAACGAGCACTGGCCCAGCACCAGGTCAGCTGCCAGTCCGTACACCAGTCTGCTCGCCATGTCCATGGCTGGCAGGATGCTTCTGGCAGGGGACCGCTTTACCTTACAGTGTGCACCAGCCTGGCTGACAGGCATGCAGCAACTGGATGTACCCCTGCTGGTTACTTACTGCTTCACCGAAGCTTCGTAGACCCCGCTGTCTCCAGCCACAGATTCGTCAGAGGCGGCTGCGGACACACAAGCAATCTTGTCTCCTCGCAGATGGAGTCCTCTTCTTTTGGGTAATGACTTTTCCACCTCTAAGGTGGAGGAAATGATAACATCATTAGTTTCTTGTTGGGAAAAGTGTAAAATACTCTCACCATAGACACCCAAAGTACAATTTCCTTCTTAAAGACAAGAATATTACTTTCCATATTCACAGATGGGATGAGAGGAACGCTGTGATTCATAGGGTCTAGGATTTGGTTACTTGGGAAAAAAACTGTTTTTGCTTCTGTCTAAATTATTTTAAAAAGATTTATTTTATGTGTATTGAGTGTTTTGTTGGCATTTATAGAAGTACACCATGTACATGCAGTACCCATAGTGGCCAGAAGATGGCAGTGGATCCCCAGGTCTGGAGTTACTGGCAGTTGTGAGGCACCATGTGGGTTCTGGGAACTCAATTTCAGTTCTTTGCAAGAGCATCAACTGGGAGCCAGTTCTCAAGGCCCGCCCTCATTGGGCACCAATAAAAAGCACGTTTATCTACTTAAGCAAGTGTGCATGTGCGTCTGTGTGACGCACACGTGGAAGTCAGAGGAGGAGCATCTTTCTCCTTCCATCATGTAGGTCCTGGGGGTGAAAGTCAGGTTGTCAGTCTTAAAATTAAGTCTCTTTTTATTTTACTTTATTTATGAGTACACTGCAGCTGTCTTCAGACACACCAGAAGAGAGCATCAGATCCTATTACAGATGGTTGCGAGCCACCACGTGGTTGCTGGGAATTGAACTCAGAACCTCTGGAAGAGCAGTCAGTACTTTTAACCGCTGAGCCATCTCTCCAGCCCAGGTTGTCAGTCTTGGATGCAACTAACTGTCTTAACGCACTAACCCATCTCACAGGTCCTTGCGCTACATTATTTGAAGGCAAGGAATACATAATTCCCATTACCCCAGCTTGTTTGCTTCAGGCTTGCATAAGTCACTACAAACCCTGGCTCGGCGAGCATGTGCTCCCTTCAAACACTGGTCCGACTTGAACAACACCAGCAACTGAAGAGTTTGCTCGCCCTCTCTCTACCACATTCTGCCCGCTCCATCTGAGTTACTCTCCGATCAGAAATTAAAGAGAAAACATCTTTGACTTACAGGAATTCTCACCGGCTAATAATATCACTAAAAAAACAAAACAACTTTTTTTGCGCTACGGAATCTTTAGCACCAGCGACCACTTGGAGCTTTTATCTCTAACTCATAGTCATCTGCCAGCACCCTGCAGGGAGCAAGGAGCAGTCATTTAAAGCTTGCTCGGTATGGTAATACGCTGCCAGCCCTCCGTGCTTCTTTCATCCTCCAGTGAGTGAGCCCGAGGTGCGGCATTGGTATGCATCCGGCCCCCCTCCGTGCCGTGACTTTACATCCCGTTAAGATGTTTAAGTTTTAAGGCTTCAGATTACAGGATTGATTGCTGCATTCTCTCTTTTATTTCTGCAGTGGGGAATGCTTTTTCCCTTCATGATGAAGTGCCTCCTCTTTGCCCACCCCCGTGTGAGGGCTGAAGGTGACGACATGATTTATTGATTACCCCCAGGAATAACCACGGCAGACTGAAAACTGACTTTGACAATGACAGAGATGACTGTGGGAAGACTTCATAGTTATTCCACCTAGGTTTCTGTCATCCAGCAGGGATTGGTGCAAAGAAGCAAACTGGCTAAAACACGGACTCACCAGTGTAGGGCCTCAGAAACAGTGCCCTTCCAAACGCACCCTCCCTTTAAGAGGCTCCTTGAATAGACCAAGCATTGGTGCCTGAACAGTTAGCCTGGATGTTTAGAAAGCATGCACGCCTTCTGTTGTTTTCAGACCGGAAATGGAAAGCTCACGGCAAACAAAGCCCTCCTGTGCATTTTTTCAAGTCGTGGGGTACTGAGGATGGAACCTGGGGCATCAGATGTCCTAGGTAAGCACCCTTCCCCTGAAACAACAGTGCTGTGTAACATTTAAAAGGTTGCTTTTTAAAAAGGTCTCCCGGGAACTTCCTCCAGGCACGTGTCTCAGGAACAAAGTCACCCACAAAGCTGATAGCAAAGGCAAGTATTAGGAAGAAGGCAGCGGGCATGACTGGGAACTCACTGTGATGGACCTTGGGCTGAAATCGTTGGGATCCTCCCCCATTCTGAGCATTTCCACTCAGGTACTGGGTTCTCCATGTTGACAGGATATTGAGAAATGCTGACTAGAGAATATTCCAAATATATAAAGGGCAAAATCAGGGGAAGGTGCTCAAGGAGTGTCAAGGCCTCCAAGGCAGACAGAGCAGGAACAAAGGCCTAGCCACGAAGGCCGGGCTTTCTCTTCTGTCCCCAGCCTGCGGTGCTGCGTGGACAGTGCTGCACGCCAAGTGCACGAGCTCTCATTGTCACACAGGTAAAAGGTTACCATGCACTGGGTGTGTGGACCAGGCAGGCTCCTGGAGTTAACGCTCTCGAATCCAGCCCAAACAGCCTAGAGTCCAGTGAAGAGCGCAGGCACTGCCTGCTCCACTGCACTTCGTACATAGGCCACCGTGAGGCCCCACAGTGGCTCTCTGCTGTGAGAGCCATTATGGACACCTCTCCCATGTGTTTATTTGTGTGTGTGCGCGCACATGTGTGTGGTGTTTTAATTTATAGAGGTATTTAACCTGTAATGTTGGCAACTCTCTGAAAGAGGGCATACAAACCATACGAAGGTGTCATCTCCCCAGCTCCGCCCCAGGCCACAAATGAGAAAACAGAACTCCAGCAGTCCGTGTCAGAAAGCACTATATCAAGCTGTATTCATCTTTAAAGATCACAGCTGGCCAATCAATAAATACCTAGGATTCCTATACTTGTGCATACAAAGAAAAAAAACTCCTTAAAACAGAGGCTGTCCTCTCTGCATGAGGGGACACGCTGACACATGCTGGCTGAACAGGACTGTCTGTCTGGCAGGAGCAGAGAGTTCACTTGCTTCAAGACCAATAGTGTGGACCATCCTCAGAGCACAGCACTCAGTGAGGAAGGCCCCGCCCTGCCCATCTCCTCCCAGGGCTGCAGCCAGGAGAGCCACCAGCAGATGGCAGAGCAACGCCGGACACTAAGTTGCAGCGGCTAAGTAACTAGGGCAGAAGGGGAGTCTGGCACAAACCAAAACCTGTGTTTACATAGAATTCCCAGAGCAAGCTAAACACTGAACCTCCCTGTTAATTAGCAAACATGCTAATTGGCTTTGTTTTCATCTGTTTCGGGTTAATTTTAAAAAAGATGTCCTCGTCTCTTTGCTATTTCTGAACCAGGATCCAGGTGGAAGTGTGGACTGCTCACAAAACACATCCTAGGCGTCTACCTCCCACAGAGGAGCCCTGGACCACAGAACACCACTGATTGCTGAGTCTATTAAATAGGAAGGCAGTATGGTTTGAGTATGTACATATATGTGTTTGTGTGCACAGTCTGTAAATATGGGCACTTGTGTGTCTAGGTTGGCAGTTGACACTGGGTGTCTTCAGTAACTCTCCACCTTACTTTTGGGGAAAGAGTCTCTTACTCAATGTGGCAGAGCTCGGCAGATCCATCTGGCTCTAGCCAGGAAGTCCTGGGAAATCCCCCACCTCTGCCTCCCTAGCTGAGAGTACAGGTGTGAGTCCTGCAGCTGACTTTATGTTGGTGATGGGATCTGAGTTCAGATCTTCATACTTCACTGACTGCAGCATCTCCTCAGTGGTAGACAGTGGTTGCCTAGCATGTGCAAGGCCCTGGGTTCGATACCTCAGTACCACTGAGGTAATATATCCCCCTGTCTGGAATGGCAATTTATATTTGACAGAGAAAAAAGTCTAGGTATAGAATAAATACTCCATAAAGAACACTGTGGAGAAAGAAGGAGAAAAGCATGTACTTTCTTTATATGAGAAAAAGTAGCCTGGAGGTGGTGGCGCACGCCTTTAATCCCAGCACTTGGGAGGCAGAGGCAGGCCTGGTCTACAGAGTGAGTTTCAGGGCAGCCAGGGCTACACAGAGAAACCCTGTCTTGAAAAACCAAAAAAAAAAAAAAAAAAAAAAAAAAAAAAAAAAAAGAGAAGAAGTAGCGTAGTCCTTCCTAAAACGGCTCAGGGGACAGTGGGGGAGAAGGGTCTGCGTTTACCTGTTGTTCCTTCATACGGCAGCTCCCCAGTGCCTTCGTCCAGGTCTTTATCCTCAAGGAGAGACTGGGATGCTCCTCCCAAGTCTGAATCCAGCAAGACCTGGTTTTCACCAAGGCCAATGTCAGCAAAGTGGAGACTCAACTCACAGTCTTCAAAGTCAGCAGGGAACTGGTGTGGAGAGGTGTCCTGGGGAGACCCTGGAAATGTGCTGTCCAAGACCAGAGGAGAGCCGGGCGGAGACAAGGAGGAGAGAGAAGACCTGGAGGACAGGGACGTCACTGACTTGGAGGCCTCCGTCAGTGGGGGAGTGTGGCTGGCTGCGGCGACGCCCACCCCACAGAGCCCACTCTGTCCAGGCTGGCTGGGGGACTTGACCACCTCATTCTCATGGATGGTGGTGATGGGTCCGGAAGGAATGTAGCCACCCTTCTCTTGAAGAAGGAAGTCCAGTTTATACTGGTAATCTGTGTCCATCTGGTCGCTCTGGCTGCTGTAATAGAGCTCACTGGAACTGAGGGAGTTGAGTGACCCTCTGCTGGAGGTGTTCAGAGAGCCCCGACTGGAGGCCAGGGAGCCCAGACTGCTCCCCGATGACATGGACAGCGTGCTGGAGGAGAGGCTGGAAACAGAGCAGCAACTGTAAACTCTGCACTCCACAAGAAGCACAACCATAATCCCCACTGGCTCCTTCAGACTCACGAAGGGAACGGAAGGAGCGAAGGGCTAAATAAACCTAGACCTGGGCAGAGGAACTCACTGCCGGAACAAACATGTCCCTGCCCACTCACTGTGTCACCAACCTTGCTCTCCATACACACCTTAGCAGTGCTGGCCTTTCTTTTTTTTTTTTCGAGACAGGGTTTCTCTGTGTAGCCCTGGCTGTCCTGGAACTCACTTTGTAGACCAGGCTGGCCTGGAACTCAGAAATCCACCTGCCTCTGCCTCCCAAGTGCTGGGATTAAAGGCGTGCACCACCACTGCCCGGCAGTGCTGGCCTTTCTAAATGATACATGACACATGGCTGCCAGGAGTGGTGGCACACGCCTTTAATCCTAGCACTGCAGAGGCAGGGGCGGGGGCAGGGGCAGAAGGATCTCTGCATTCAAGGCCAGCCTAGTCTACATAGCCAGCTCCAGGACAGCCAGGGCTACACAGAGAGTTTCTGTCTCAAAAGTACATACATGCATACATAAGTAAATAACCATTTTAAAAAATTTAATGATCCAGGCAGGTAAAGTGGTGTACACCTTTAATCCCAACACTCAGGATGCAGAAACAGGTGGATGTCTGTGAGTTCAACTTCAACCTGGTCTACATATCCAATTCAGGCCAAGCCAGGGCTACATAGTAAGATTATTTGTCCCCACTGCTAATGATATACCTTTTGCAAAATTTAAATAAAAACCCAAACCAAATGCCTATTTGTAAATCAACTTGCAGAGCTATCCACAGCAACGTCATACTTTAAAAATACTGAGAAGGACTGAGAATGTCAGTGCAGGTTCTGTGGCCAGAGAGAAAGGACACCTACGAAGGCCACAGAGCCTGGGCTGCCCAAACGACATGCTAAGCCATGCCAGGAAGTCCCAGCAGCAATTTCACAGTGGATCTTGCAGCTTCCTAGGTAACAGGAATGGCAGAGATATGATATTTTCTCAAGTCTTCAGTGACAGATAAAGCAAACCCTCTTTCTGTAGGATATTTCAAAATGCATTCTAAACATAAATATGGAGTTTAGAGGGGAAAATGTGTTTCTAAATTTGGTAATTCAAACATTAATTGAGAGGGCATGACTTATTTGTTTACTTTTAAGAAGCTAAAAACCAACTACAGAGGACCCAGGACGTGTCTGGACGCCGTGGGAAATATTTCCCTTGAAGAACATAACAAGCATACCTTTTAAGTTGTGAATACAAGTAAGTAGTTAATTTAGTAGTTTCTTCAAGTTTCTGTAGCAGCTCTTTTCTTTTCTCTTCCAATTTCAATCTAGGGAAAAAAAAAACCAAAGAAATTAATTTTCAAATGATAGTGTAAAAACTCAAACTAAACAACAGAAATTCTCAGTGTCCCAGAATCCTGTGTGACAAGAACTGTCCGTTTGACTGTGGTAAAGAGAAAACAGAAAAACCAAGAGAGAAGGAGCAGAACTTTGCAACCATGACAAATGAAGTGAGGGTTATATCCAGTCCCAGAGCGGGAAAACTTTAAATGCTGACAATATAAACTTTCCTCAGTAAAAGATTCGGCCCCAGTCATGGAGAAATGTCAAGGAGGTCACAGCACCAACACTGAGCACAGCAGAAGCCTAAGCAAAGACCAGAGAATCTTATGAGACTGTAGGCTGGCCTGTTTAGAAATCATTAGGTAGCAATAAGGAAATTCGAAAGGCCACCTTAGGTACTGAATGCATTGAGTTCTGCTGTAAAATAGGGCTCAAGGATGAAAAACAGCAATGCTCAGTTCCTGGGAGCTTTAGCTGAGAGAGATCGCTCCACAGTGCGGCCGTGGGCTGAGCTGGCCATTACAGCTTCCATAAGAAGGCCAAGCGATTTGCCTTCCTAGCCCAATCCTGTCTTATCTCTCAGAGCAGATTATCGTACAGGTAGAAAACTGTAGGATTTTATCTTCAAACAAACTCGTTTCAAAACAGGTCAGGCATCCAAGGAAAACGCACAAGCCGCGTCAGCTGGGGCCTTGAGACATCATCCGAGGAAGGCAGTACCTTGGTCCTGGTCTGGAACAGGAAGCTCGAGAGCCCCGGACCCTCTGGCAAGCTGCCGGTCAGAGGGGCTCACCTTCCTCGCCTGTGAATGCTGATTGCGATCCTCCCGCGTCTACCTAACAAGGCAGTTAAAGGGATCAGACGGACTACTGCGCGGGAGAGGGCTCTACAGACCACAGAACAATCACACTTGCTCACAGCCCTGCAAGGTCGTGATAGACACAATTAGCCACACCGATTTGGAGAAAAAAACAAAATCTCCCCAATTTCATTTTATTTATAGGCACCTATTCCTTTGATGTGTCTACAACACAATTTCTATTATGTTACAATAAAAATGCGATCCTGGCCATTTTCTGTAACACCAGCACGACCGATTCCTTCACAACACTTACAACAGCATCTTAAAGAAAAACAGCTACTTTTTGAAATCTCTTAAACAAATATTCAATCAGGAAGAAAAAATAATGTAAAGAGGAACTGAGTCAGAAGACGTGAAGGTCTGGAGAAAGCCCCAAACACTGCCAGCACATACTACATATCAGTCTCATCAATACACAGGTATTTTCTCATGTTCTCCAGGCCAGGTGATACTTAGCAGCTGCTGTGCTGTCCTGTATGCTGGCTCTCAACTACTGGTGCTTGGAGTTTGTGCTCGTGTGTACTCGTGTGTGTGTGCGTGGTGCGTGTGTGTGCTGTGTGTGCAGTATGTGTGGCGTGTGTGTGGTATGTGGTGTCTGTGTGTGTGTCTCTGTGGGTGGTATGTAGGCCGGAGGTTGATGTTGATGTCTGGCATCTTTGAAGATCATTTTTCTACCTTATTTATTTATACTTGATATGTAGGGCCGTTTTGCCTCTGTGTAGGTTTGGGTACCACATGCATGCATGCATTACCTGCAGAGGACAGAAGAGGGCGTCAGATCCCCCAGGACTGGAGTTACAGATAACTGAGGCACCATGTGGGTGCTGGGAACCAAGCCTAGGTTCTCTGTGAGAAGAGCAAGTGCTCTGAACCCCTGAGCCATCTCTCCAGCCCCCACCTTATCTTCGAGACGTTGGAGCCGCTGAACCTGGATTTATGGATTGGTCCTCAGGACCTGCCCTTGCACTAGGATTACAGACACTCATGGCCATGCTTGGCTCTTTTAATTTTTAAACATGGGTGCTTGTATACACACAGCAGACACTGACTAGACCATCTCCAAAGTCTGAGCTTCTGTGGTCTTATTCACACATTACCCCAAATAATGCTAAGGTCTCAGAAGGTAGCTACTGGCTCTTCCTGTATACAAACGTCTTGCTGGAGTCACTAGAGGGTCCATAAAGTAACCGTGAAAAGTCACAGAAACCTTAGTAGGGCAGCAGTTTCTGCCCTTCATGTAACCGTCAAGCTTGCCAGCTGAGGGCAGCTGGGCTGCAGGTCTTCCTTGGTGATAGGGTCGTCCACTCCCAGGGGATTATGAACATGGTCCTCTTTCTGTGCCTGGCTGTCTGAGCTCCTTACCAGCTGCCCTTCTGGCTTCTTCATCCAGAGAGGGGCTTGTCACCCTCCTTACACAGCCTGCTTCTCTCCGTTGCCCTTCAGGCCGCCCTTGGCTACCTATCAGGCCGTCATCTCTTTCTGCCTCTACTTCAGCATCAAAGGGAGATGTTCATTGCCTCCCGTGCGCTCACAACTCTGCACCTGGGCAAGCATCCGCGCCAGCGACCCAGTAAAGCAGTCTCTTTTCCATTAAAAAATAAAGTCAAATAAATAGCACTCACACACACCCCTGCCCACTTGTTTTAAATAATCTTCAGATGCCTTAGCAACGTTTACGTAATCCAGACACATCGGCGATTCTAGGTAAGCACCTGCCACAGCAATCTGTCAGCAACAGGAAACCACAGCTTAAGGAATGCCAGTGCTGTGGGTGAGCGAATGGACGGGGTACAGAAGAGAGAACAATTTCACCTTGGCCCTGTGCTCTCCCACAAAGAATCTGGCTTGTGCAGATATTCTTCATCACCACTAGAGGGCGACCTCAGCCACTGCTGCGGGGCTCACTGCCGGTGTTATATTGGCAGCAGAAATCAGTATCAGGATACACAGGATGGCTGAGAATTCTTGTGAGTTTAGTGTCTTGAGATCACAGTGTGAGTCACCCCTACTCCTGAAATAATGAAGAACCCACAACAGGATGGGAAACCAGGAAAGCAAGCAAGAAAGAAAGCAAGGCAGCAAGGAGCTTTCCTTGTTGGCCACGTTGGCAGCGGGAAGAAACTGAGGGTCTGGTGCTGACATACTTGATGATGACACTATGAGAACTCTCCTTCCTAGGGTGTTCCTGGACAACACCTGCCTGCTCTGCCACTGAGGAGGTGAAGCTTAGAGAGGCAGTCTCTGAGTCAAGGTTCAAGGGCAGGATGGGAGCAACTAGCAAGAGGTAGAGCTCCCAAGGATGGGGGTACAGACTAAGGACAACAGGGCTCAGAGTCCTGAGCTCACAGGAGGCGGCTCACGCACATCTCCCTCCAGTGCTGAGGTAGAGGCAGAAAGAGATGTCAGTCTGAGCAGGAACAGAGGACAGCAGCATTAGCAACAAGAGCCAGCCCAGCTGTGCTGCATCTGCCCGGGGAGTGGAGGGCCTGGTCTAATGCTTGCTGCAGCCGAAGGCTCTGATCTTTAGGACATGGGAGGAGGAGCCATGAGAAAGGAAAACAAACAAACACGGAGCTAAGTTGATCAAACAGGAAGGTCTGAGTCCTCCCGCCCTCCTTGCAGCATAGAGACGGGGCTTTGCCCTTGACCAGACACTGAAAGGACATTTGTATGCACTGCTTAGTGTGGAAGTGGCTTGCCTTCCAAAGGACTCAGCCAGCCAGCACATTACATAGATGATAAACATGTCTCTCCCTGCCACCATCCGGTCCATGGCAGACACGCTGTGCAGCTAACTACACTGCCTATTCCCCACACGGCAAAAATCCCATGACTGCTTCTCGCTAAATACTATCATTATTTTATGTAGGGGCTACATAGCTTCTGCTTCTGATGAGTCCCAACCTGCCACTAGAGATGTGACAGTCATTATGTGTGTGCAAACAGAAGTACAGAAGCCACCAAGGAACAAACCATCCCCAATAAAAGCGACAGGCATGGTGCCTCGCCTGTGGACACTAATAAGACGAACATGTCCCGCTCTCCCAGTACAACGCCAAGGAAGACCAGAAGGCCTTGCAGGCTCACCTGCTACAGAAGACAACAGAGACTCAGCCTTAGCATGGAAGGTGAGCATGAATACTCGGCAGTCTCCACCAACCCTGGATCACGGTGCTCAAGGAAGACCCTGAGTTTGCACTGCCCGCGTGACCGTCAGCATGTCATTGTTCCCTAAGCTACACAGGATTGCAGCTGCTTCCTGAGCATCTGCACTGTGTAGGAATCCTGTGTAATCTAGAAAGCGCTCAAGCTTCTGAGATGACGTGCACAGTTTTTGTTAACATTACACAATTCGTATAGGGTAATTCTGGCTTGGGTAGCAGGGAGGGGTCCTGGAACCAGCCCCTGGGACATCAAGGCCACATTCATGGCATTTAGTAAGAGTTGTACAACGTAAACGCACCAGTGTTTTACACGGAACTCATAAACACTACCTGCTTCATTCTAGCCACTGATGAGTCTCTGATGGACATTTAAGTTGTACAAACAAACACTAGAGTTTCTCTTTCTTTGTCGGTGCTTGTTACCCTGGACCTTCCTCACACCTGAAGCTAAAACTCCAGTCAGCACTAGACAGAGAAAGCAGAGGAAGGAAGGGGGATGAGAAGCAGAGATGAGGCACCGGTGAGAATTCAGTTGAACAGGTGCAGTCGTCAGAGGCTTACCTTGGGGACTCGCTCATACTCCCTAAAACCAGGCTGCCGCCGCCATATGGCACCTCCATCAACACGATTCCCATAACTAGCTAAATTCACACTGCACACAGGTTAGGACCTAGTCAGGAACAGCAGCTTTCCCCTACCCACCCCACTGTTCCCACACTTTCAAAATATTTTGATGTTTAAAGCTAGATATTTATTGAGAAATGGGGATTAAAAGGCAAGAGGCCAAGAGTTAAGAATGAAACTGGGTTCTGGATGGATGTTTGACTTATCTCCAGGTCTCTTGAGATACGTGTGGGTTTCTCTGGGGCAGACACTGCTCTTCCCAAGCTGTCTGTGACAAGCACTGATCTGAAGGGTCACAGTTTGTCATCAAACAGGCACCCTGCCACAGAGGCAGCAGTGTGGGCACAGGGCTCTGCTGCCCGTGTGCTCACGTCCGAGGGACACGCCCTGCCTGTCTGCCTGCAGGACTGGATATTGTACAATAAATAACTCTCACACCTTCCCACAGAAAAAAATCAAACAATTGCTCAGAATGATTGTTTCTGCTTCAGAAGCAGGTTTCAACTGACAAGCCACATGCAAAGAACATCTTGTGACTGATTAAGATATCAAAGAGAGCAAGCTGTCTTTTCCTTTCCTTGTGAAATTAAAAGCAATAAACATATGACTTCTTGTCAGTGTAGAAAGAGACCAGCCAGGCTCATTTCCTGTAACAGTCTAGGTGACTTCATCAGAGGGCAACAGTTTATAGCTCTTGTTATCAGACTTGCTCAATGCACTGAATTCCTGACTTTACGTCAACATTGCTTAGTTCTATCTTGAGCCTTTCACATTCCTGACTGACACAGAGGGTGTACTTCACTGCTCTAAAAAGACATTTCTCTTGTGTTGTTTCTGAGTTTACTAACAACAAAAGCTATTTAGAGTCCCAAACCTGGGGATCTGTCACCAGTAAGACATAACCACAGGTCCAAGTCACTCTATTCCCAGAAGAAAACAAACCTCTCGGCCAGAGCCCTGCTTGGCAAGCCCCGAACAGCTGTCAGCTCCTCCTCCAGGCGCAGGCGCTCCGCTTCCAGACTCTCCAGCTCATCCTGCGTGCGTTTCTGGGGGGTGATGAACTGCAGCTCCTTCAGAAGCTCTTCTTTTTCATTAATCAGCATCAACTTCTCCTTCTCGATGTCCAGGGCCCCAGGCCAGGCCTCACCATCCAACTTTGACAGTTCAATTTTCAAGTTAGCCATGCTAAAAGACAGAAGACACAAGAACTCAGGACTCCCAGGAAAGGAAACTGCAAGCCAGGCTTGTGCAACTGCAATCTCCGTGTTCCCCGAGTCCTGGTGTGTGGAACAGCCGCACCCCCACATCAGATGAACAGACGCATCTAAAGCAGAGGGCCACAGGCAGGCTTCCCTGCTGTGTGTGTGGAAACATGGGAGGAGTGCCTACAAGCTCCCACTGAGAAGCACACCAGCATGTTAGGGTGCCCCAAAATGCCGAGGTGGAAAGTTAGAGTCTTCTGGGTCAAGCTTCCATTTCCCCAGTGAAATGGTTCTTCCCATAGCTGGGTGGGAACTGGGGTAATAGATCACAGAAGGAAGACTTGAGAGAGTGGAGCTTTGGTTAACTCAGATCAAAGCAAAATCAGTTCATTACGGTTCACATCACCAATGATAATGGTTCCTCCCAGCCCCCCCTTCCCCAGGCCTCACACTGGGAAATCTCCCCTCCATGGTAAGCATTAATTACTGAGTAATCCTGTCCTGTCTCAGGGGGTATGGCTTCTGACCTATGCTCCCCTATACTGGTTGGGCTGCACGGAACAGGGGCAGTGGACCTTAAACATCGAAGCAAAAGTGGCTGGTGTGGCAGCCACAGAGTGCAGGATGAATGGACCGAGGAGGACCAGGGGAAGTGCCACAGCAGAGCCTCCAGTGTCACCGTTCGGCCCAACTCCAGCTTCCCTGTGTCTAGAGTCCAGTCACAAATGGCCAAGTTTACATAACTCCCAACTCAGCACTAACGGTGAACTCTGGAATGAATGGCTTGCCCTGTAGCATTGAGAAGGCAATCAGGACTTCGCACAAGATGGAAGCCAGTGGCTCCTCGGCCAGAAGGTGCAAGATCCAGATGACTTATGGCTATAGCTGGTACTGACACAGATGTCCGTGTCCTACATAAATCATGGATGCTCGCTTGGGCTCCTGGGCAACATATACCACGTATGAAAAACAGAAAGGGGATTTGTTCTGTCTGTTTTGAAGAAACTAAAGAAAAGAACGATTATGAAAAGCAACTGAAAACAAAGCTGTGAAGTAGGGCTGCACCCTTGCCCGTCAGTCTCTTAGGGTGGCCTTTTAGGATGACAAAAGCTATCCTAGACGGTACACACGCGCTGCACACGTCTCTCCCCACTACTGTCTGTGCTTACGATAGATGTAGCATCAGCTACTCTTCAGTGCTAACTATGAAACCATAAACAACCATCTTAACGCACTGGAAAATTAATCATCAAATTGCTAAATAAGCATGCTATTATTAGCTTCACTGCGCATGTATTTATATATATAAAACAAAAGCTGCAAGAGAAAATGGGCTCAGGGAAGAACAATTCACTTCCTCTCTTGTTAAGCATTGAGGAGGGAAATGCATTTTCAACATACGCAACATTCCTTGTGGGTCCCCTTCCACTCAGCATCACCAGTAACCCTAAAACAATTCCAAATAACATCAGTGCAGCCTCCTGGCAGAGAAGCAATGAGCTAAGTTCTGATGTGATCCAAGTAGCCATTTGAGCTGGGCGTGACAGCACAGCAGAGACAAGAAAGGTGTAGTTTACTCAAGAGCACACGAGCAGGCAGACATTGGGCTTTACTTTGAAAAGGGCGCACAGATCTGACTGGGAGAATGTGGAGGAACTCCCAGGACCTAGGAAGGGAAATGTTACCTAAGTTCTAGAGGTAACCGACTGTTACAGCCTAGAGGTCATTCAAGGTGACCCAAAGGCAATAAGGTCAATCCATGAGAGGCCACTCTGCAAGGTCTGGTGCACTGTAATTCTGAGTTATAGTCATTAGCCTTCAGAAAACCAGGCATAAATTTTGTCAACAGCATAACCAAGGAATTCTGGTTGTTAGAGGGTTGGACTGCTCACAGCGAGAGCACCCCTGGACATGCCACCCAGGCCCAGGAATAGCCGTCAGGGCATCGGGCCTCGACACCAAAGATCAGCGCTCAAAACTTACTGAAGGCAAGCCCCCAGTTCCAGTCCTGCAAAGGAGATAGCCTAATAGAAAAACCTTTCCTACCCTTAAGACATTTAAAATCTGTCAGGGGAAGTTTAAAGACATTAGAATTTGCTGAGTTAAATGCTGCTCGGAATGACCAAGGGACTTATTCAAGGTCATGTGGTTAATCATTTGTGGAATGAAGCCTGGGGTTCTGTTCAGTAAACTGAAGACCCAAGTACTGTTTGAAACCCTGGCTAACACAGAGGCAAATATTGTAGTAATATTCATTTCACTGTTCCAGAGCCAGATAACCTCTAAGACCTATGGTCAATTGCTTTAAAGTCCATCGCCTCTAGTAACAATGGACACATCTGAATGGGTGACAGTCCTCCTATGGTAGGAGACACAGCACTCTGAGAGGAGGGACAAGATAAAGCCCTTGGTCTCCTATGTGGTGATGATGTCACTCCTAAGGTATCCCAATGATGAATTTAGGCTCTTAGAAGAAGAATAAAATTGATGGTATCTGAATGACCTCTGCCCTCAGAAACAGTTTGGAATAATCTGAATATCAACCCAGCAGAGTCAAGGAATTAACAGGACAGGAACGTGAGGGTTAGTTAGTAAGCTGATGAGGCACAGCAGAGATTCCCTCCTCTCTCCCTGGCCTGTCAGAGGGAACAGACACCCAGCACCTTCAGGAAGCAGTAGGGAGCCTTCGGGACAAAGCTTCTCAGAGATAAGCCCCCAGTAGAGGCACAGGGACAGGCTTCTGTGAGGGGTCTCAGTCCGAGGAACCAACCATCCCACTTTCAATGGGAATTACGGTACAATCTCAAACCTTTTCTCCCAGGAGGGAGAGGAAACATTTCCCCCACATCTCTCCTTCCATTTTCCTGTTCAAGCCGGGCAGAGTGGCACATAACTGTAATCCCAGCACTTGGGAGGCAGAGGCAGCTCTGAGTTTGAGACCAGCCTGGTCTACAGAGAAAGTTCCAGGGCAATCAGGGCTACATAGAGAAATCCTGTTTTAAAAACCCAATAAATAAAATTAAAAATAAAATTCTCCTTATTCTTCAGCTTTGCAGGGAGGGAGGAAGGAACCGGAATCAACCTTTACAGGTGAAGGCACCAAGGGCAGATGGGTGAGAATGGGAGGAAGTGACATGTCTGTCACATGTCACCACAGTGACAGAAATTAAAGCGGAAAACAGACCAGCCTCCGAGCCCACAACCATAGGCAGATAGTTCCAGGCCCTCACCTTCTTTTGGCTTCTTCATACTGGAGACTCAGCCTGACCTTTTCAGCTAAATTTGATCTGCTTCGCACCCCAATCTAGTAAAAACAGAAGGGAGAAAAATCAATTAACTCTGCTAATGGATGAAGTAAACTGCTTTTGTCGCTAAGACACGCAAGTAATTGCAAAGCTTAGAGAAGGGCAGTGGAACGGGGAGGCCCAGTCAGCAGGCAGTCACTCGGGAGGGAGCGGCCTCTCCTCAGGTTCGTCTGCTCTGTGAAGACTTTAGCAGCACTCTCTTCACAGATTAATCCAAGACAAAGATGGCAGGTAAGTGTGTCTGGTGTCTGAGAGTTTATAGGTCAATGAAACTGACGAAGCAACTGATTTCTTTTCCAAAATTCCCATTATTTAACTCAGAACTACACAAAATGTAAACTAAAGGATGTCAGGAACTAATGCTCGCACAGGAAGCCCCGGGGCAGCACCCACCCGCTTACTTCTCACACACACACACACATCTAAAAGGCGGAAGCGCAACTGGGAACCAAACAAGAGGAAATACTTGGGAATGGATTTTCACGAGGGAGGGAAATAATGATATCCAGATCACAGTAAATATCTTCAAACATCAGCTATAGTTCACGAATACTTAACCAACATCAAATTTATAAAAACAATTTCTTTTTTTTTTTTTTTTTGGTTTTTTTTGAGACAGGGTTTCTCTGTGTAGCCCTGGCTGTCCTGGAACTCACTCTGTAGACCAGGCTGGCCTCGAACTCAGAAATCCACCTGCCTCTGCCTCCCGAGTGCTGGGATTAAAGGCCTGCGCCACCACTGCCCGGCTAAAAACAATTTCTTAAAAAAAAAAAAAAAAACCAAACCCCACCATGCATAGGGATGTGTGTGTCTGTGAGTGTGTGTCCCATGTGTGGGCGTCTGTGAGTGTGTGTGCCGTGTGTGGGTGTCTGTGAGTGTGTGTGCCGTGTGTGGGCGTCTGTGAGTGAGTGTGCCCCGTGTGTGGGCGTCTGTGAGTGTGTGTCCCATGTGTGGGCGTCTGTGAGTGTGTGTCCCGTGTGTGGGCGTCTGTGAGTGTGTGTGCCGTGTGTGGGCGTCTGTGAGTGAGTGTGCCCCGTGTGTGGGCGTCTGTGAGTGTGTGTCCCGTGTGTGGGTGTCTGTGAGTGTGTGTGCCGTGTGTGGGTGTCTGTGAGTGTGTGTGCCGTGTGTGGGCGTCTGTGAGTGAGTGTGCCCCGTGTGTGGGCGTCTGTGAGTGTGTGTTCCGTGTGTGGGTGTCTGTGTAGGCCAATCTGGGTATCAGATCCTTGGAGTTGGAGTCAGAGGTGGTTGTGAGCTACCTGACGTGGGCGTGGGTGCTGGGAGACTCAGGCAAAACAAAACACCCCTGAAAGGCTGAGGCACTCTCCAGCCCCTCCTTGCTACTCTTAACCTTTTCTGCTTCTTAGTCCCTTAAATGTTCATGTGAAGCGACTCCAATTCACAGGCTGTAAACTGAGTCAGCAAGAAGTTAACCGTGGATGTATTTCTAGCTTTTTAGTAGCATCTCTGCACAAGCAGCCTGAGAGCTCCAACGCATGCACTTGGCACTTTCACAGGAAAAGATGAAGCTGTGACTTTCTAAGTGCATCTGAAGAGTGACGCACAGTCCTGCTCCAGTCCTCCAGAGCCCTAACCCACCGCTGCCAACCCCCGACCTGCCTGCCCCACACCGCCCTATCCCATCCCCCACACCCACCCTTCCCTTCCACCCCCGTCCTCGGGGCATCAGGGGCAGCACTGGGACAGCCGATGCCCTCTGACCACTTACATCTCCAGAAATGCTTGTCTGTGACCCAGCATCAAGGGTCTGTCTGGACAGAGAGAGATGAGAATTCACAGGACTAGATCTCAGATCTGGCTCGGAACTGCCCATGTTCTGATCCAAATGAAATCGTTCCTGCAGCTTAGCAAGACTCTGTCAAAAAGCACACAGCACCTCCTAAGTATAAAGACAGTGGACAGCCCATTTCCAGTGTCACTAAATGGAAGGAGCCGTCCTGACGAAAACAATGACTTTATAAATTTTGCACAAGCACATGATTTGGAAGTATGTGAAAGCTGATTCAGAAGATGGCCTCCTTTCTCCTGTGGATACTAGAGATTTATCTATTTACTATCTATCTACTATATATGTATTTATTTACTATATATGTAGTGTCTGTCTGTCTGTCTGTCTGTCACATGTGTGCAGGTGCCCACGGAGGCCAGGAGAGGGCATCTGATCCAGGAGTAGAATTATAGGTACTTGTGAACTATCTGATCCGGTGCTGGGATGGAGCTCAGGTCCTCTGCAAGAGCAGCAAGAGCCCAACCGCCCACTCTCTAGTCTGTGGCCTCGAATGTAATACAGTGTGTTCGATTCTTGTTCCTAAACACTTTCTTAAGTGACGCTTATTTCAGCAGGGATCAACTACAGTTTGAGTACGGTTCGTACGCATGCCCTACATCCTCATGTGATGCTGCTCAGAAGTGGCGGAGCCTGGAAGAGGAGTGGTCAGTAACAGAACTCTGAAAAGACCACATTGGCATAGAGAGCACAGGGTTGTTCTCTAAACTGCTCTGGCTTCCTGTCTTGCCATCAATCTCTTCAAGGTACAATCCTGTCATTGTGACACCAGCCACACAAGGACTTTACAAAAGACTGAAAAGGAAATGGGCCCATGCATTCTTGGGCTTTCCGCCTCTGAATCTTAAGCTAAACAAGCCCTTTTTTCTTTATAAAGTAGCTAGCTTCAGGTGTTTTGCTCTAACAACAGAGAACAGATTAATACGGAACTACTCCCTTAACATTATAGAAATTATGGAGCTGTTCAATATTTATAATATAATCTCTCATTTTAGATACACAGTAAGACATCTTCCCATTTGGAAAAGGTAGTTATACTACTTTATATCTAGACAAGATATGACTCAGTTTACATTAATATTACAGAACAGGAAACAACCCAGAAGTTGTTAAGGAGCAGCCTGGCCTCGTCTGAGACCATCTATATGGCGACTGCACGGCCCTGCCCGTGGAGGTGACTGAGAGCTGATGGCAAGGTGAGCAATCCAAGTGTACACGCCTTTCATGGCTGCCCGGGGACGGTAGGGGTGCACAATCAACTAGAACGAACATGGGATCCAATGTGCTACTGTTAACAATATTTAACCTGCCGGTTAGGATTTCCACCCTAGGAAAACATGTCAGAGGCCTGCAGCTCTGGCGTGCAAGTCGGCAGTCTCAGGCACGGCAGGAGGAGGATAGGAGCTTCTAGTTCAGCTTGGCGACAGGAGGACATAAGGAGGAGGGAGGGAGGGACGGAGGGAGGGAGGGACGGAGGGAGGGAGGGAAGGAGGTACCTGAGATCCAACGTTGAATTTTCTCCTTTCACAAGAACAAACATACACTACAGACACACATGTTCATGTGATAAAACTCACAGAGACACAGCAAGTTACAGAGTACAGAAAAGAACAAAGGTGGGCAACTCTTTTCTGTTTTTCTCTAAGTGGGAACGGTCAGTAGTTCTTTTGTCTTGGCTGTGATGATGATATCGTTAATTGATTTGATAACTTGTGACTAATATGTTTCAAGGGAATAGAAGATACTAGAAAGTAAACGCAGAGCATATTACCAGTATGAAGAGAAAGAATATTACTGTGGAATTGGTTTTGAGTGGCTGTGTGTTTATCTTTAGCTGTACATAATTGTGTTATTGGATTTCTATGTAAAATATTTGCCATTGTGCTCAAATAGGTTTAAAAGTCAGCTAATATCTGATGTCTATTCTAGTTCTAGTGTTGATTTCAGCAACTGCTAATTAATTATTCTATGTACTTTAGTAGCCAAAAGAATTCAACCTGACCTATAGACAAGACCAAAGCATTCTGAAGACACAAGAGCAGTCCTAACTTAATCTACTACAGGTTCCAGGACAGAACTACTGCGTGCACTTCAGAAATTACCAGTTTCGTCAGCAGGACGTTGTGCACAGCAATGAAATGTTGGGTGATGTCCTGCACGTGCTACGTATGTGTTTAAGGCTGCTATATATTTGCTTATAAAACACCACACGCCAAGGCTAACGGGCTAACACCTCCACATTCCTGCTTCCTGGCTCTGTGGTTTGAGTAGCTTACTAGGCTTCCTATGCTATACTTTATGGACTATACAGATGGCCATGCCGCCTCGATGAGTAGGGTGGAGGGCCCTGCATGAGGGAGGCCCTCAGGGAGGACCTGGTACCAGCCACACTCCCAAGGATTTGTCCTTGCCACCACTGTCTTTTCCATCAGATCACTCCTTGCAAATTATTTTGAATCCAAAACTTAAAATCCACACAGATATAAGAGTATTTTTCTTATGCAGCAAACAACTGGAAACCAACCCGCAGAAGCTGAACATCACATTTAAATGGAGAGGTTTTGTTACAAACACAAGAATCATTGCTGGCTCGACTACTACTCAAAGATGCAGACTACAGCTGACCAGATGATGATGAACTCCCAGTTTCTTCATGTTTTTCACAGTAATGGGGAATTGGAAGGGGAGATAAAGGTCGTTAGGACAAGGCCACGGTTCTGGCAGGTGCAGACGCTGGAATGATTGCCACTCTGCAGCTGCTTTGTTTTCCTCTGCACCAGGAGGATGTGGAGAGTAAGACCTGCATGCAGACTGGAAACTGCATCGAGACTGGGGTGGGGTGGGGTGGGGTGGGGTGGGGTGGGGTGGGGTAGGGGTGGGGGTGGGGTGGGGTAGGGGTGGGGTGGGGTGGGGGTGGGGGTGGGGGTGGGGGTGGGGTAGGGGTGGGGGTGGGGGTGGTATCAACCAGCACCTTTCCTGGAGGTGACTGTGGCTGTCCCCTGGCTGTGCCAAGATTCCCCACCTCAGGAGACACACCTATCACCTATTGATGACAGCAATACACTCTCATGTACCCTGGGTGGGGTCGCTGTTGGGGACCTGATAATCTAGATCACACAACACGTTTCTAATGCACTTAGGAGGAGAGGTGCTAAGATACTAAGCTCTTCCTCTGGGCTCCCCACACTCTACTCAGGCTCAAAGGACACCTGAGCCTTCACAAAGGACACCAGAAGCTGGGAACCAACTCATTCTCCACGTGTTCCTCAGCACCTGTAGCAGTCCAGTGGGCATGACAGGCATGAGTGGGCAGCTTCTCTGGCCCAGTAGACAGCACAGATGCCCCATGGCATACCTGCATCAGATCTTGCCTTTCTTTTTCTCCTGAGCTGATTGCCTTTCTGATAGATTTCAGTTCCGTCAGGATGGCTTTGGCTTCACTAAGTTCATACCCACTCTGGCCTCCGGACATCTTTTCATCAATTCTATGAAGAGAGGAGGAGACAAGGGAAAAGAAATAAGACAAGTGCAGAGGAGCCTCTGGTTTTGGGGTACCCTCCTGAGCAGATGACTTTGCAGAGGAGCCTCTGGTTTTGGGGTACCCTCCTGAGCAGATGACTTTGCAGAGGAGCTGCTGGTTTTGGGGTGCCCTCCTGAGCAGATGACTTTACATTATTGCTCTCACACACCCCCACACAGATTGAGCGCTCTCCTTTGCCCTCAGGGTCAACCTCTTCACCCTCTACGTCCCCTTTGTCCTACCTTTGTCCCTTCCTAACCACTTTCAAACACAAACACATCCTGGGCTGCTCCTGATGCTAACAGAAGCCAGTCTTCGCCACACTCAGCCTTATCTCTATACCAAGAAGGAAAACTGGCAGGGACAGCACTGTAGCAACAGAAGCACCACGGCTGCTGATAGGCAGCGCCTGGTGGAGCAGGGCAGCATTGTGAGCCCCCAGTAAGCACCCGACAAAGGCTTATTTGGACTAGTGATCTCTTACAATATTTGGATTATGTGGTCTCTTCTTTCTGTCAAATATATGAAAAGTATTTATTAAAGCCATGAATTGAGATGGAATGCCTTGCCCTGCTGAATGAGTTTGAATTTAGGAAAGACAGATGGGCAGATGAGCTGCTTTGCCAGTGTGCGTTGAGCAAACGGCTCTCCAGGGAGTTCCTCTGCCCCGTGTCCCCAGGGATGTCCTTATTTACATCATCATTATTGCTGGCTGGAGGATTTGAAGAATCATTCTTTTTGAAGGGCTCAGCCACACTTTCTACATCTTTTAAAGAACTTGTTGTGTGTTTTGCATTCTGGTCTCTCCAGTTATGACCCTGTCCAGGGTTCCTTATGGACAACGCCTCTGCGCCATTAGCCTTCAGTTCTACACAGCTTCTCAGACCTGCTTTAGGACTTATCAACAGACCCTCCAGAGAAATGCCAGGCACTAAATCAGAAGAAATGGACTCTGAGCTCATCTGGTTTAATCCACTTAATAATTAATATGCACTTTCAATGTGAAAGGTGCTATCTGAATAAAACACAATGCCATATTAATCACTTTGCCAAACAAAGTTAACTCAAACAAGTACAGCCTGTAGATAACACATTTCCCTGAGTACTAATTTAGTAAATATTTTATGCTACTGAACAAGCAATTAAACCTTTAAAAGCCTAACAAAATAAATTTGATTATAAGGTCATTTGATAATGAAGTAGAGACAATAAAGTCACAGAATTAAACACACACGTGGACACAAACACAGAGATGCACAGAGACACACACATACATACATACACACAAACATACATGCAGACACACAAGTATGCACAGAGAGACACACGGACATACACACACACAGATACACACAGAGAAACAGACACACACAGACACACATGCACACATGCACACAGGTACACAGACACACAAAGACACAACAGACAGACAGATGAACAGACACAGATACACACACACACACACTTAGGGTAGGAACAGGGCCTTGGAAATCCCATTATCACTTTTTTCAGATGAAGAACTAAGCCAGAAAGCTTCTGCAAATTTAACTCTTAAAGCCACATAGAACAGCTAATAGGGTGACTATCCTAAAGTTCTGGACCATGGCCGAGGAATCTTATAAACACAAGTCTAGAATATTCACTTATTTGTGAAGGGATTTATCAAAGTAATCTTAGGGTCCTCCAAGAATTATATATACCAACTTAGTCCAGGCCAAGGCTCCCTGAGTAAAAGATTTGCCATTTGCAAGTGTTGTCTTGGCATTCACAAGCGGGGCACTTTATAGGTTACAAGCAAGCAAACAAAAACTGGAGACAAACTGGGATCTCGTGAAAACCTTACCATGCTGTCCACAGTGGTCTCTTCCTACCTGTGAAACCCTCAGAGTGTAAAGGTAAAGCCTGCCCTTAATTCAGAAACACAAGCCGTCATTTGAATACAGAAAGCAGTTAGGGCCGACTGCTAGTTTACATTTCTGAACTTTGCTTGTTGGCATGGTCTCTGGTTGTCTTGCTCTGGTCAGACCCCTCCCTCCACAGCCCCCCTCCTGTGTTCACCTCCTGTGTTCATTTCCATCTCTAGTGGCTTTTCCTGTCTCTCCAGGTCTTACTCCCCTCCCCCTTCCCTCTCTTGACCTGACTATGAAAATATGAACATGGTTTGATGTCTTGGTAATTTTTCCGTGGCTCTAGTTACAGAGCCATGGGCTTAGCTACCTTCTGCTTTTAAAATGAAGTACCATTGCTTTTACTTTTCTGTGTTTGAATGAAACGGAGGGTTTTTTTTTCTTCTAATTTTTTTTTAAACTTTACCGTTTACTTTATATCTGAAAGAGATTCTTCACTTGTGTGCTCTCTCTGGAAATGTGCCTTAGAGCCAGGTTCTTCTCGGGACTGTGTGTGCTTTTGATTGGCTAAGTGTGGCTACCATTTCCAATTGGGAAGATGGCACAGGGGTGCCCCTGGTACCCACCTAGGACAAGCCACCTTACTGCGTAGGCCACAGTCAGATCTGAGGGCATAAATCGAAAAACATAGACAGAAAGATATCTGTTCATCCAGCATAAAGCTGTTGTACAGGGAAAAATGAAATCTCAAGGATAAATCACATTATATTCAAGATGAAACAAACAAACAAACAAAAAATCCCATTCTATGGTGAAGTGAAATGTTACAGAAACCTGCGGTGGGATTCTACTCAACGTTCCCTTTCACAGCCATTTAAGTAAAAAAGAAGGTAGGTAGTAGACAGTCTGACAGACAGACAGATTCTTTCATAGAATTAGCAGTGAGGTTTGTTTTTAAGTCTGCTCTCTGGTCCCACCAGCTCTCCCAATGTTTTAGTGGTATGGTAATAACAGAAGAAGGAAACAGCTTTCTTTTGTCTACACCTGAGAGCAACAGGAGAGGTCTCCATCTGTAGATATTGTATCTTTCTGTTCTTGGTTCATTCTAAGAAAGCCCGGATTTCTACACAAATGTCTGTTGTTTTCTCATAGAATGTTTCTGACAGAGTTGTAAAGATGGCCTTAGATCCCTAGGAAAGCACACTGAGTATTATTGTCACATCAACACAACAAACACAGCAAGTTTGGCTAACACTTTGACACTGGGTGGTAGCCCGACATAATTTCATGGGTCTGAAACTATCTAATACATGGGCTAAATATTTTGTGACACTCTTTAGAATGTGCTTGGTGCGCTGCCTACGAAGTTCTGCCATGTCGACACACAGTACTAAATAACACATCTAGATTGTTCTAGGATGAGACCAGCCAAAGCTGTTCCAAGTCTAAACTGGAGACTTAGTGAGAGACGGTCAGATATACCTGCATGGAGACTGCTTGAGAGTTGCTTATCTAACGCTCGCCTTTGAGGAGCACTAGAGGGCACACGCCTAGAAGAGCGTCAGTGTCTTGACTGTAGGAAGCGAGAAGGCTGAATCACAAGACATGTCTGAGATTAAGTCATGTGTCTGCTGACTGCTGGCCAAGAGGAGTGAGTGGCCTTCACCGAATGTAAGTCACCATTCAGCCCACAGAACAATCAGCTCATGTTAGTTAGTGATATTCACAGCCTTAGTGGGGTCAATGCTTTGGATAGCAGCAGATTTCCTCCTAAGAGTAGAAGGCAGACGAGGATTTCACAGGCAAAAGGAAGGCAGCTGGGTACTTTCCAGAGAGGTGGCTTCTGTGTTAGCCAGGCATTGCTGACACGCTGCTGAGGAAACTTCTGGAAAGAACATGAATCTGGCCAGGGAAAGCCCTAGGAATCCAGCCTTGCCCAGGCAGAGGACAGACCAAGCAGCTGAATGTCTTAGGACACCGTTGGTACTCTCTGTGGTCACATGGCGATGAAAACCACCGGCTTCTTTCTCTCCATGGGCTGGGAATGGCACGGGCTCTTCCAGAACTGGCCACCTTCTCTTACCTTCGCTTCCCTCTAACCTGACCCATCTTAAAGCGACTGCACACCCCACCATCATTTAGAATTGGAATGCAAAAAACCAAGAATGTGGCAAATGAGAACAGCAGGCTCCTTTGCAGAGCCTCACCTGCCCTGACTACCCTGTGATGCATCAGGCTGGACTCCACATGCTCTCTGGGACTGACAGAAAGGTGGACTGAATCCCAGGGAGAGCTCAGAGCCTTTCCAGTACAGACCACCCAGTCAAGCCATCAAGGTCGCCCTAGACCATAATCTTGAGAAGGCTGGCAGTGGTCCAGGACACAAAGGTAAAATTTTCACTCTGCTTTTCTTTGGCTCATCTTCAATGATTAAGAAAAAAAAGTCCAGACCTTTTCAAAGTGTATAGATTTTTTTCCAAGTAGTTTTTAAGTTGATTGCTTTTGGACCCATGGCACAGAGCTTTAAGCCTTTCACTTTCTGTGATTCTTTGAGAAATGCCTTATGTAATTGGTACATCTATTTCTTTTATTAGGGAGCTTTGAATGGCTGTAAAGTCAATGTTAGTATTTTAATACTCACCGTTGCAGCGTTTCAAAGCCTTGCTGCTTATAGAGAAGTTCTTGCTTCATCTGGGAGAGTTCTCTTTTCAGCTTTTTAACCTTGCAAGAGAAATCAGGGCGGCCATTAATGTTTATGAATTAGTAACAGCACATTATTTCAGAAGATAAGAAGTTAGCAAGCTAGTAAACCTTTTACCACTTCTCCGTTACAAACCTTCTGGGGGGGGGGGGTCCACGAGTTACATTTAAATTATCAGTGATGTACATAATAGCTACCTCAGTCACTGTTACTTACTCAGCAACACTGTGTGACAAGCTGGACAGTTTCCTGGTCTTTGCTTTGGGTTAGGCAGCCAGTCAGGGTCACATGAGGACTCTGTACCCTTGACTTCTCCCCTTCTTTTACGGGGCTCTGGGTGAGCAGCCACCCCTGGTTTCTCACACATGCCCACTGGCACATGCCTCCGGGACCTCACGCATGCTCTCACACTTTGCCGAGGCCCTGCCCAGGCCCCCACGGTTGACTCCTCCCTGTGTCTGAGTTAGTCCACACCATCTTTTCATTAGCACTTCGCCGTCACTCTCCTTGCTCTGCTTCATTTACCCCGGAGTGTCCTTCAACAGCTGCATGGGTGCTGTCTGTCACAGAACAGCAAGCTGCATGGGTGCTCTGTCTGCCATGGGGACACTGAGCTGCATGGAACCACAGGCAGCCCAAACATCTGCAAGGGTTCTAAGCAAACCAAGTGACTAATAAATATGTGTCATCACACTGATAGAAACACTTTTCCTGTTATCTGTTATATTCTTTGGCAATAATGATGTGAGTTTGACAGATTAGAGAAGCAGCGCCTGCTGGGTGTTTAGTCACAATCTAATGAAGGCCTTCGCTGAGCCGCAGGAACTTACTTCCACATATTGAGCGATAGCTTTAAAAAGTAAACTCTGGGCAGGGCAGCGGTGGCGCACGCCTTTAATCCCAGCACTTAGGAGGCAGAGACAGGTGGATTTCTGAGTTCGAGGCCAGCCTGGTCTACAGAGTGAGTTCCAGGACGTAAACTCTGACCATATTTTAATGTGTTTCTGAACTTTTATTTTCTATTTATTTACTCATTCTGAAGTATTTACTGATTCTCCTGTGGCCAGGTCTGGGCCTAGGGCATGGACAGACATGACCTCTTACTCACCCCCAGGGTCCATACTGAAGCACAGAAGAGCTGGGTTCTGTAGAAAGTCACCCAGTGAAAAGAAGCTTTCCAAACAGTGAGGGAAAGGTCAGCGTTTGAGGAGATACACAGGGGTCTGGGACTCAGGTTAGCGTGAGGGGTTGGACAGAGGAAACAGCATTAGGTGGGGTAACAGGGTGAGTGAGTGTGCTCTCTCTCGGTAGGAAGGGAAGGCGCTCGGCGTGGGACAAGTGCCCAGATCATAAAGCCACTTGATTCTCAGGATTAAAGAATGCCCCTGTTGCTGGGTCACAAGGAAGGGGAAGCCTGGGCTACAAACAGAGATGTAGTCTTGAAGTCATGTTGAGATTAATACCTTATGCTAAGAGCAATGAGAACTGTCCTCTGTGTGTGTGTGTGTGTGTGTGTGTGTGTGTGTGTGTCAATTTGACACAAGCTATCTGGAAGAAGACTTTTAATTGAGAAAATGCCTCCATTAGATCACCAATAGGCAAGTCTGTGGAGCATTTTCTCGGTTAACGACTGACTGGGAAGGGCAGTGTCCCCCTGGGAAGGTGGTCTCAAGTGGTATAAGAAAGCGGGCTGAGCAAGCCAGGATGAAGGCTGAGAGCGGCCCAGTCAGAAGTGTTCCTCTAAGGTGTCTGCTTCAATTCCTGCCTCGAGTTCCTGCCCTGACTTCCCTCAGTGATGGACCGTGTGAAGCAGATAAATCCTGTCTTCCCCACATTGGTTTCATCACTGTGCTAAAACGCACACTAACACAGGAACCTGGGAGAGATTTTAAGCGAGCTCTGCTCTATAATGTTAAAGGATCACAGTGATGGCTGCCCTGGTGGGCCAGCAGGACCTGCGGTGCCTGCTTCCTGTGCACCAGGATGGGGGCAACTGCTTCAGAGAACAGAGTTTGGACGAGACAGAAATCCATAGGACTTAGTGAGAGATTCAGTGTGCTTGGGAGGGGGGAGGGGGGTGGGGGGCGCAGGAGAGGTAGCAGAGATCCCTGTCAAGTACCTGGCTTGGTACCCCTGAGGTCCACTCTGGGGAGACTTTATAGTCAAGTGGAACAGGTGGACTTGACGTTCAAAAAGTGTCTAGATTAGAGAAAGAAAGCAGATTTGGAGACGTGCAGATGACAGAAATGAGAATATATGAGATCACCTGGACAGTAAAAGACTCAAATACGTTCATTATCCAGAAACTAAACAGAAAGAGTGGAGGGGGCGCAACATGAGTGTGAGAGAGAGGTCAGAAGAAAAGACGGTGCCTTTTCATCCCACTTACATTTTATCATGGAAAAACTACAAGTAATTATATTTCTAGAAGTAAGGCCAATGCTGTTAGAATGTGGAGAAGAAAGAGATGGGTGGGGGTACCTGATGGAGACAGAGATGCACCTCTGGAATGGAAGTTGAGGTGAAGAGCAAATACTGACGGACAGAGAACATTCACGAAGCGTGAAGCGTGGGAGAGACGTTAGCTATTTGCATGTCAAAGGAGCCAGGAGTAATCATTCCCTGTGCTTGTGGGTCTGACAGAACATTGTTACTTTTTGTTAAAAAGACAATAACCCTTCTACTTAAAACAAAACAAAACAGTATATCAAGAAGTCAATAGCAACTCAAGGAGATGGGCTGAAACCTATCTTTACTTTTAAAAAGAGAGTTGGTAGAAACTGCCTTGGCTCCACATTTCTTACTTTACCTAACACTGGCTGTAAGTACAACCCTTCCTAGCTTTGGGAGTCTGGTACATTACCCGAATGGTTCTTACTCCCCACGAATTGATTTTAAAATCAAATGGATTTTGTTTCTTAATTGTGAACGAATTCATTCCCATTATATTGACTAACGAGAATAGATCTGGTTTCCAGCCCGACACTCTTCCTAATTGTTCTTTGGCTTTGTGCGAATGGACTTCCACTAGCCTTTCCTCCCTAGCTATGGGAGAACACGGTACCGCATTTGTACCTCACACCAAGCCACCCAGCTGGGGGAATCAGGCCAGCGCTGGTCTGCATGCCGAGCACGCACCGGAGTGCATGCTCTCCACAGAGGCAGTTGACGGGTAGTTCTACTACACCGGGCATTACGCCAACCACTCCCACTTCAGTTCTCACAATTATGCATGATAGCGACATAATCTACTGCTTATAACATATGTGAGGAGTATGGGACCTGAAGAGAAAACAGTGGGGAACCTAACAGAGAGCAGGGTGGACCCAGGACCCAGGAGAAGTTTTAAAGCTACAGCTAGAGTTACAGCAAACTGGGCTATGTGAAACCTGTGGCTCTTTCCTCCAACTTAGAAGTGTGGATACTCCTTGGCCAGACCTGATGACATGCACGGACCACAAGCGCAGCGTCGGCAGCCGGAGCTTTACCTTCTTTATTTTATTTATTTTATTTTTTTTTATTTTTTGGTTTTTTCGAGACAGGGTTTCTCTGTATAGCCCTGACTGTCCTGGAACTCACTCTGTAGACCAGGCTGGCCTCGAACTCAGAAATCCACCTGCCTCTGCCTCCCAAGTGCTGGGATTAAAGGCGTACACCACCACTGCCCGCGAGCTTTTCCCTTCTTAAGCCTGAATTTCCCACAGCGGTAACCACCATCTAATTTTATACATCAGTTTCCTTGGACTCAAACTCACAACCAGATCGCAAAGTGAGAGGCAAGAGATTCACGACCTTTACACTTTTCCTGCTTTCTCTACTGACTAAGCTAAAGTAACTGACATTTTAAAGTGACTTCAAAGTTATTTCTGAAAACTGGGAAGACGCCACAGAGTGTGTGGCTGGAAACCACAACAGTTCTTCCCACTCGGCACAACCCTGGAGCGCCGCTGTTTCATTTCAAAAGCAGGAGACTGAAGAGGGTGACGAGGAGAAGTAAATCTGAAGTCCGTGGGTCGCTGAAAGATCGGGAGACAGGCAGGTTTCCAAGGCTTGCCCCTGAGGTGAACCCCGCAGCATTAAAGCTATAATGAGCAAAGTGGTATTTTACTAATGAGTACCTTCCCCTTTCACGGTCACCCCACTGTCGCGCAGGAAGCTCCGCTATGAGACGAGAAAGGGCAACTGTCATCCCAGTCCTCCTGGAAATCCCTCGCCTACTCCTACCCTGTTCCCGATCTCACCACAGCTCAGCAACTCCAGATAACAAGAGGACCAACACTGTTTGTAAACTTTAAAAACACAGAGGAAAACAGAACCCCAGAAGCTGCCATTTATGGTGACTAATTAAAGGATTTCTGCCCAAAGAAACAGGATGGTTAAAAAAAATTGATACTTCAATAAAAATTTTTATAAAGCCTATGTGAAAAAAAATCCTAAGAATATCTAGGAAATTTACTGTCTGAAAATAAAAATAATACAGCACTATGTAAATGTTCTCTACAAACATAAAAACCAACCAGCAAGTTATCACATAACCAACAACTCCACTCAAGCAAATATCTGGAGAAATGTATCTTCTCAAACATGTGTACACGTATGTCCACAGACTCACAGACCCAGTCGCCTACAACTCAAATAGTCACTGTCCGAGGGAAGGGTACACACAGTCCGTTCCTCAGTACTAGAAAGGACTGCTGCTGGGACAGATGCTACCACACAGCAGGGACCTTTGAAACATTACTGAAACAAAGAAGCCAACTAAGGAAGGAGGGACGTTAGATAGAGCCTAGTGTCTCAGCCAATACTCTGTTGCTGTGAGGAGACACCATGATCACAGCCACTCAGAAAAGAAATCTTTTAAATTGGGGGCTTGCTAACAGTTTCAGAGGTTTCTCCATTGTAGTCCTGGCAGGAAGCATGGTGGCCCGGAGGCAGGCATGGTGCTGGATGTAGCTTAGAGATATATCATGATCTGTTGGCAGCAGACAAAGAAAGAATTGGGCTGGCCATGGGCTTTTGAAACCTCAAAGACCACCCCCCATGCATGCCACACTGCCTCCAACAAGGCCACACCTCCTAATCCTTCTCAAATAATGCCACTCCCTGATGACTAATATATAAGCCTATTGGGAGCCATTCTTATTTAAGCCACCACACTTGACATTATTTGTGTGAAACAGCCACAACACACAAATCTAGGGATGCAGGGAAAAAAAAAAAACCAAAAAAAACCCGTGGCCCAGTCTGCAGCTTGAGTGGCTGGAGAAGAGGTGTGTGGATGAGGAGTCACTGTCAGTTGGAACAGGCTTCTTTTTAGAGGGTCCAAGTGCTCTACAATGAGATTGTGATAATGAGGGGCTCTACATAGTCTGAAACCCACCGACCTGTCCATTAGATTTTTAATGTGTTATTTTAAATGGATGAAAGGTTACTTAAGAAAGTTGTTAAATTAAAAAATACAACAAGAAAACTAAAAAGATGGAATATAGAAATAATTAAGTGAATCACTTCCCAACAAGAGAAGACTGAAAATCATAGCGTCACTACAAACTGATTAAAATAGCCAAAAACAAATTCAAGTGAACTTGAACAATCTTTCATTTCAAACTAAATTCCAAATTTTTCAGTGTTCTGCGGGGCTTGTGTGCCATCTTTACTTCTCTGCTGGCCCACAGCCAGCGCTTCTCTGCACTTACTCCCAGCGATACCTCCATGGTCGACCTTTGACATCATGCTGCACCCAGAACACCCTATGCTTTCCCATATCACAACCTTACACTAGCTCCTCCCACCAGACTAGTTTCTTCACCATCCCTGCAAATTTTGGTAAATGTCACCTTCTTAATAGCGTCTACCCTGAACACCTGCCCGGACCCGAGACCAAGTCTCTTTCGTTGTTCACACTACATTCAGTAGTGTGCTCACGGCTACTTGGCTTGAACACCTTGCCAAAGACTGACTGTAAGGAGAGAAAAGTGCTTGCTGTGCACGCCTGACAATTCCAGGAACCCACACACAAGCGACAGAATTGACAGAACGGCTGAGGGGCGATGAGAGAGGACACAGTAGTGTTCGCAGTCCTGGTGCCTCACGACCCTGGCGTTTATTAAATATGAGGGAATTGGCTCATGTACAGCCCATATGACCCCCCAATCAAGGATAAACCAGATCGGTATTTAGAAGCCTGATCAAAATAATTAGAGCAGGAAATAATCCTTCCTGAGGAGGAATGACAGACAGACAAGGTGGTGGGAGTTGCAGATGCCTTTTTAAATACCAGGGCGTCTGATAAAAGAACAAAGCAGCTTAGGAGACAGAGTAAGTTTCCCCCTCGCATACACTAACTGCTAGTAAGAAAAGCCAACATCAGCAACGAAGGTAATCCCAGTCCATGGCCATTCTACTTGAGGGTACCAGATCTCATCTGATCTCTGAAGCTAAGCAGGGTCAGGCCTGGTTAGAACTTGGATGGGAGACCTAAGTAATCCAAACTTCAAACAAAGGAGAAAGACTACCTGGCAGGGCAGAGTGAAGAAGTTCCTTCAGAGACAAAACTGGGAGATGACCAGCCATGCTTGCCTCATGGCTTGAAGCTTCTCCACACCTGTTCAATCATGAACTACAGTAAAAGCAATCTTACCCTTAATCGCGTGGTGGAGATCTCAGCTTTTAAAATATCAGGATCATATTTAGTGCTAGATGAAGACCCTGAGAAGACTTAAAGAGAGAAAAAAGTATTACTTATAAATTGCAATAATCGTAGGCTTATAATGTACTGATCTTATAAGTAAGGCTTATGGGCTGGACCTGCCATTCCAGCCATGATCCCGGTTAGATGGGAGGCTGAGACAGAAAGATTGCAAAAGCAAAGTCCTTCTTGGGCTAAAAGGAGGGTTCAAGGGCAGCTTAGACAACTTAGTGAGATCCTGGCTTAAAATAGAACGTGAGAGGCTTGGCGAAATAGCTCAGAGGTCCAGCACATGCCCAGCATGCACGAAGCCCTTCCTAGTTCCTGTAACACACACACACACACACACACACACACACACACACACACACACACACACACAGAGAGAGCCAAGATTTATGTTCTTTTATGGATCTGGTTTTCTTTTCTCTCTTTTTTCTCATGCTTACTTCAAACCTATTTTATTTTTTGAAACAGGGTCTTACTATGTAGCCTAGGCTAGACTCAAAGCTACAGTGATTCTCCTGCCTCAGCCTTCAAAATGCAAGGATTACTGGCACGAGCCACCAGGTCTGGCTCTACAAGCCTTTGTCACACTAAAAAAACAAAACAAAACAAAACCTCAGGATACAAAAAATACTGCAAAGGAACTTGTCCCGGGTCCATAAAGAACTCTGCTTTGTAGCTCCTTAAAACTTCTGAGTCCATCAGAGCTGCTTCTTTAAATAAGATCTGCTCCAGATGACTGACACATGAATAGAGGAGACAGAGGATGGGTTCCAACAGTCCCAGTCCCTCCCTTACAACAACAGTGAGCAAGCATCCCCTTTAAATGACTCAGATTTGGGCTGTAAAGAGTGTTTGCTGCTCTCAGAGGTTCTGAGTTCAGTTCTAAGCACCCAAATTGGGCAGCTCACAACTATGTGTGACACTGCCTCTACGGGATCAGATACCTCTGGCCTCCTTTGCTTGTTCTAACAGAGAAATTTACTCATAAACAAAGGCAACCAGTCAGAAGCATCGGGAGAAACAGAAGGTTTGTCCAGTGCCTAAATGGGGAGCATGCACTTCGAGTGGGGTGGGGCATTTCCCTGTGCAATCTGTAGGGTGCCCCCGTCTCCATGGCTTGGAAGAGCTCTTGCCTAGGAGGGAAAGGGCTCATTTGTGGAGAGTGGACAGTACTCACGGCTTGTGTGAGAGCTTGATTTTTCTTTGTAGGCATCATTTAACCGCACATATTCATCAAGGGCCAGCGCCAGCCTCTGTTCCTTCACGTGGTACAGCTCCTTCTGCGTCCTGAGTGCATCCTGGGCCACGGAGAGATAGTCTTTGAGCATCTTCTCCTGCTCGCCCCGCCACTGTTTCCTTGGGTCTTCAATCTGTGTGGTTTCTGAAAAGACAGAAGTGGGAATTTGTGTTGGGATTTCATTATGTGTGTAGGATTATTCATCGGGGGACTAGCTAGTTTGGATTCTTGTATCCTCTAAAGCATCTGCTGGAAACTTCTAAGAAGTGACTTGCCTAAAACTTGGATATGGCTATTTTCTTTATTTACGACAAAACCATCCCTGTCCTTCATCTACAGTCCTTGACAACAGTGTACTGCAACTGCAAGCTCTTCACACGGATGTCACCCATCAGATCATCCTTTTGAGAATTCTCTGGATCCCCAATACCCAAAAAACAAGAGCCAAATGGACTTCTGAAGGCCACACTTCCACTGACCTAACATGGGACTCTTGTCCTTGTGCCCACTACATGAGCACTGGTCCTGGCCTAGGCCACAGACCATCGCTGGTCCTCAAATTCACAGCAATAAATATCTATAGCAAAAAATCAAAAGAACATTTAACTCTTAATAGCGATTTTATTCAATTATTACATGTCTGTTGAATCTATAAATATTGGGACTTACATTTCTTTGTGGGTATGTTATTTTCTATAAATTTATTTTTTATTATATTTTACCAAAAATATCAGTAACTCTGTGGTAGATTAGAAAATTTAATACCAAAGCCACCTTGCTCTTGCTCTGGGGAGAAAGTCCTTTAGTGACTATAAAATTCTCTAAACCAATAAAAACCCTGCCAATGGTACACGGGCCCTGGGAGGGGTTACCCTAGCCCTTTTATTTTATAATAAATGTTATTTGCCAAATACGGGGACAAGGAGCTGCCGTGTGCTGTGTCTGGCTGTGGGTTAAACGTGGCTTACACAGCAAAGTGTGGAGTTTATGAATCCTCAAGGCTAGTGCAGGTTGGGTAAGACCTCCTCAAAATGTCCGCACTGACAAGTCACAAAAGAACATACACTTTTGGCTGGAGAGGCAGTGCAGAGGCTCATATCACCAGTGAAGTGCATGTTAAACTATGAAGCAACAGCATCACACACTGTAAGTGATCACAACTTATGAGGCTGGCGAGATGGCTCAATGGTTAAGAGCACTGGCTGCTCTTCCAGGGGACCTGGGTTCGATTCCCACCATCCACACAGTGGCTCACAATCCTTTTTCAGTTCCAGACCCTCCTCGGGCCCCTGAGGGCATTGCATTCACATGGCAGACACATGCAAGCAAAACAATAATAAAAATAAAAATTTAAAAGATCAAAAATGAAAACTGCCAGTACCAATGTGAAGCCACTATGATCTCATTCATCGTGGCCAGAAATGTCCAATGCGAAAATTGTTCCATAAAACATTTAGCTTATTGTCATACAGCCCAGGATTCAGCAACTGCGAAAATATGTATTAATAGAAATACCCGAATAAAAATATTTATTAACAGCTTTATTCACAGTAGACAAAGGCCACCCACTGTAGCATTTAATTTTTGGTTTATCCATACAATAAACACTACTCAGCAAAAAGAAAAACAAACATACAAACAATAAGCATGACTCTCAGACCCCAAACAGCACTCACTGTACAATCATTATACAAAGTCCTAACCAAAAGCAAATCAAGACCAAAGACAGAAACAGACCCATGGCTACCTGGGAAGCCATGCTACTCACTAGAGCGGAGGGCAAACACCCTCTTTGAGAGGACAGAAACATTCCATCTCTTGGTTATTACAAAGCTTATGTGATCGATACCAGTGAAAACTCATGAGCTATACATTGAAAACATGGTTAAGATGCTCCACCTCCACAAAGTTGACTGAAGGCTAGGAAGCGGCCCACTGGAAGCACTTGCCTAACGAGTTCTCTCCCTCCCTCCTTCCCTGGAATGCAGAAGAAAAAGTCACTTTTAATAAATAAGGTTTAAAGGTGATTGCAAATAATTTTAAAGACTCAGATGAAGGGCACAAAGACCCACATTGAGAACACCTGAGGCTAGAAAAATGGCTCAGTGATCTAAAACACTCAGTGATCTAAAACACAGAGGACCCAGGTTCAATTCCCAGCACCCACATGGTAGCTCACCACCATCTGTAACCCCAGTTCTGGGGAGCCTGACATCCTTTTCCGATCCAGGCACCAGGCACGCACACATGTGCACAGACACAGATATACACATAGGCAAATACTCATACACATGAAATAAAATAAATTTTAAAACTTTGAGAACCGAGGAGTTGTTCACTGGCCCTCAGGACTGACTCCTCAGAGGCCAGTCTCTCCTGGGATTGTGTGACTTGGCCTCCAGACAGAAGGCGTGGCATTCAACTGAAGCAGTTCAGGTAGCAGTTTTCTAGGAGCTAAGAGCGGCCCTGGGGGATTCCCAAACGGCCTAGCTCCGTAGGACATGTAACTACTGCCTCCGACTTACATGTCATTTCATATTCACTGGCTAGCAAAAGCTGAGCTTTCTCTAAAGCACAAATTTGAATACTTATTTTAAAAATAAAAATATTTAAGTATACAAAAGATACACGTTATGTAATTACCAGGGGTTAATACATGCTACAGCCACTGTCCCAACAGGGCATGTCCTGAAAGGGTAGAGCCCCCGGACAGAATCTTCAAGAAGAAAACAACATGGAGCAGCCATCTGGTGAATAAGGGAGAGCAACGAAGGCTTAAAGTGCTCCATTGTATATGTATATATTCACTGCAACGTGGGCCTTTACTATTCTAACAGCTAGTACTTAGTTCACATGACAGTACTTTGGCTTAAAGCATAGAACCCACTGCATAACAAATAGGAATTTCTGGTCCTGAAGTCTTCTTGGGCTGTAGAGGGCACAGCACTTCTGGATTGGGCTGGACTGGGTTCCTTTTCTTTCTCTACTCCCACCCCCACTACCACAAGGAAGCCAGCTGCCACGGCATGATGTGCCCAGTGGAGAAGTTCACTCTGAAAGACGTGAGGAAGCCTCTGGCCAGCAGCACCAAGGAATGCTGCCAAGAACCACAGCCTGAATTTAGAGCAGAGTTTTCTCTAGCAGCGCCAGGGCTGACTGCAGCCTGGCACCCTGGCTATAGGGCTGTGAGAACTGTAGCCAGGACAGCTAAGCTTAACCTGATTCATGGCCCACAGGAACTGCAAGATAACAAAGATCAGTAATTTGTCATTGTGAGATATGTAACTATTAAAGCAATCAAGGGAAGAGATGCAAAGATGTGACTGTTTTAAATTAGAACAGTGAGCAGGCATCCCTCGGGCTCAGCGAGGCACATTTGTACCCATGTTTGGGAACTGGGATACTTAAATAAATATTTGTCAACAACAGAAAGGCCATGAAATACGGCAGCAATACTGACAATGAAATTAATGAATTCAAACAAGAGCACATGACAACGAGCTATTAGTATTTTGTGCGCTAATAATGTGTCTTGGATGAGTCTGGAGAAACACTCCAGCAGACTGGCTTGAATTTGTTGCAAGAGGCAGGAAACATTTATATTTCTGAAATATCACACAATTCAAATATGAGCTACAAAAGAGGGCTCCCAAAGGCATCTTCATAAAGCAAGACGAGGCTTCATCTCCATCTGTTATATTTGCTGAACAGATTTGAAAAGAATATTTATTAAATGTAAACATACAAGAGAGTGTGCTTTACAAATGTGGCATTTTTTTATTAAGACCTACTGGCCTTGGGAGATCACTATATCATAATGCAATGTAATTTGCATGTTGTCTGCTATATTACATAAGTAATATACTACATGCTTTAAAACATCACACATCTCAAGAGAATCCACATCCCATCAGTTTCATAGATGTGGGATTTTACAGATAGGAAACACAAAACCTTATCATGGAAGACAATATTACACTTCAGAGAATAGTGTTTCCGTCTATAATGCACTTCTATTCTTCCTGCTGTGTTCAAAAGAATGAATGAAATAAATATGAACTATTCTTCTTATCTTTCATTTTATAAAGTATCTGCAAAATTTATCTGCTGCTTATTTGTTCGATATTCAGTTATTAAGCACCTACTAGATGATTAAATAAAATACGATACTGGAGGGAATCATTATGCACAAAGTAAACATACAAAACTTCCACAAATCTTCGGAGCAAGATGGCTAATTATACAGCCACTTAGAGATCGCAGGGTTTCATCTGATTGAAAAAGTATGGGGCCAGTGAGTCCGGCAGGAAGTAAACAGGACACCAACATGTCCCAGGCAAGCGGACCTCAACCTTGCACTTCTCCAGCCATGACTCACACAGGCCAGACACTTAGTATCCTTTATCCTTTTACCAAGCCCCATGTTCTCCAGCTTGCTGAAGCCTTTGGCTCTAGCTATGGTCTTCCTTCTCCTGTCCCCTAAACTCCGCCCCAGGCTATCTTTCTCCCATTAACTCAGCCAAACTTTGAGGGTTAGCTAGCACTTTCTGAAGGTAGCACAGGTACACTTCAGAAGAGAGAGGCTCCTACCTGCCCCCTGCTCTATCTGCCTGTCCCCCACCCCTGCCCTATCTGTGCAATGGCAATCATTCCTACATCAAGTGGGAACCTAGCTTTGTAAGCAACAGTGTGTCACAGAAGAAACTACGCAAAGACAAACGCAGAGCAAGGATCTTAACTATGTTTTAGAAAACCACCTGACAGAAACGTGAGACTCCGCTGATATGACAGCGTGGAAACCTTTTGGAATGAAAGATACAAAGTGAAAGGAAGCCATTCATAAAACACTGTAATGGCATTTGGAAGTAGAACGTAATTTAAAACCCCAGGTGTGGGTATGTTTGTGCCTCCATAGGAAACGGAGTGAAAAGATGTACAGCTGAGATCCATAAAGTTAAGTCCAGGTGTACTGGCCTGGTTTTGTGTCAACTTGACACAAGCTGGCGTTATCACAGAGAAAGGAGTTTCAGTTGAGGAAATGCCTCCATGAGATCCAGCGGTAAGGCATTTTCTCAATTAGTGATGGGGGGGGGGGGGGCTTGTGAGTGGTACCATCTGTGGGCTGGTAGTCTTGGGTTCTATAAGAAAGCCAGCTGAGCAAGCCAGGAGAAGCAAGCCAGTAAGGAACATCCCTCCATGGCCTCTGCATCAGCTCCTGCTTCCTGACCTGCTTGAGTTCCAGTCCTGACTTCCTTTGGTGATGAACAGCACTGTGGAAGTGTAAGCTGAATGAACCCTTTCCTCCCCAACTTGTTTCTTGGTCATGATGTTTGTGCAGGAATAGAAACCCCGACTGAGACGCCAGGGCTCGTGAATGCGCGACTTTCTCTTATCCCCATTTCCTTTGTCACAGTGCGGTTGCTTTTATAAACATAAGCTCCGAGGCTGAGCTGAAGAAAGTAAAGGTGCAAATGAGAAAAGCATCATGAAGAGACGATGATGTGATTCTAAATTATCTTCTACTTAGTATCCGCAAGGACCAAAACATGTGTGAGATAATATAAAAAGTAATCAATCGGTTTTGTATGATTTTGAAGACTGATTAAAGTTTCTCATAGGCAAAGTTTGATTACAGTAAAGACAATCAGGTGGAAACATAGACAAGACAGACATCTGATAGTAATTACAAAGAAAATCATGACAGAAAAAGAGACACACACTAAGGGGCAGGGAGAGGTTACAACTTTGGAAATGACAAAGTTTGGGGACCTTCAAATGGAATATAAGTCAAACAAATGAAGAAAGAAATTTAAAAAAAAAAATGAAGAGAAATCTAGAAGTTCAGAAAGAGGAAGACCTATGTCAAATCTACATCTCGGTGGGAAAAAACCGAGAAGTTCCCAAAGTTGTCAAGTATGTGGATATGTGAATGATCACATTAGTATCTCCCATGATGCTGCCCACCAGCCATTGGGTCTATCTGCTATGCCTGGACATTAGCCGTGAATGAGTGGGGAGAGTCTCGTGTGCTGGCAGTCCTGGGGGCTTGTGGTGGTTTGAATGATACGTCCCCCATGAGCCTCGGGAACTTAAACACTTGGTCTCCAGTTGTCAATGCTTAGAGAGGTTTAGGAAGTGTGTCTTTGCTGGAAGAAGAATGTCCCTGAGGGCAGGCTCTGAGCCACACACCATTCCCAGTTAGCTCTGTTTTCTGTTTGCAGCTTGACGTGTTGACCTCAGTGTTCACCTGTGCTCCAGCCTCGTGTCTGTGCCTGCTACTAGTGTGCCATTATGGACCCTATGCCTATACCCCAAGTAAAATCTTTGTTGTGGTGTTTTATCCCAGCAACAGACACTAACAAATACAGGGATGCATTGGCAGAAGCTACAGCTGACAGCGACCCTGCCTGGAGAGGTGGGAACCAATCATTCCAGGCTTCAGGCGCCAGAGACTAAAGGCTCTCTGAACTGAGTATGAGCTCAGTGCTCTAGGCCTGAACCACCCATATTCCTGCATTTAGATGCTGACTTAGTGCCCAGCAGCAGGCTACCCCTGCTGGATGGGTCCACACTGGACAGTAGCCATGAATGAGTAAGAAGACCTGGGTCCCAGAGTATTCAAGACCTGAGGGCTTGTGGTGGTTTGATTGATTCAGCTCCCACAGTGGCTAGCATTCCAGCTTTGGGTGCTCTGGTACTGACACCCTTGATCCTACTGTCTTTACAGTGACCGAGCAGAGCCTACACACAGTGTCTGTTTCCAGTCTGCCTTTGTCAGTTCTTCCATTTGTTTCTCAACCGGCTGCCATCCTGCCACTGTTGCTGCTGCTGTCAAGCCATCCCAGCCTTGCAGTTCCACTCCCAGCCTTCACGCTGCCAGACCAGTCACTTTACCAAGAAGCAAACTCAGCAGAAAAGACCACTCGGGTTATGAAGGTGATCACACAACCTCTGGTTGGATCAAAGGCCTCCAGGACAGGTAACATACCTGGTACTGTAAATTTGGCCAAGCTCATGGGCCCCAACACAAACCTACTACTACCACTGCTCTTCTGAATGGACACAGTATCAAATTGCTCTCTATAAATTCCTACCTCTATCCCCATAGATTAGTGTAACCCTCAGACCTTACAGGAGAGCCTCCCCGCACAGTGCACAGCGGTTAATGCGTTCTCACTCCCAAGCATCAAGCACAGGTGTCTGTGGAGTGATCGGCCATAAATGGAGTGTTTACATCACTCCTCTCCTCAAGGCCCAGGGGTAATGGGGAAGAGGAAGCAAAGCTGCAAGAGCCAGAAGTCAGGGAGAACCCAGGCAAGACTGTCTTCTGGGCATGACGGGACAGCAGCATTTATGGTCTCTCAGCATCTGTGGTGTCTGAACAAGACCTGCAGGAGACCAAGACAGACAACAGTCCAGCACAGACAGCCGGACGAGGGGCTCGTGAGCTCCCATCCCCAACCAAGCAGCTATTGACAAATGGATGCCTGCAGGGGAGGGAGAGTCGGTTTTCTGTAAGGGTATGGCCACTGGAAGGTGGGCCATGCTCCATTGGATGCTCCCACACCCTTGCGTTTTTAGTCAGCACAGAAAGGCATGAGGTTGAGGGGAGATCTGGGAGGAATTAGGAGAAGGAAAAGAGAGATAAATGACTGATACATCATATGCATGTACACAGTTCTCAAAGAACTAATAAAAATACAGTGATTTTTAAAAAGTCCATTTAAGGCAATTCTTCTAAGGAACCTAATATTGCAACACCCCAGGGTGACATAGGAGGGCGCTTTGCCTTGGTTAGGGTTTCTACTGCTGTCACAGAGCACCAAGAGCAAATGCACCTTCAGGAGGAAAGGGTTTATTATTTCTTAGAACTTCTCTCAGCACTGAGGGAAGTCGGGACAGAACTCAAGGCAGGAACCTGGAGGCAGGAGCTGAAGCGGAAGCCACAGAAGAATGATGCTTACTGACTTGCCCTTCATGGCTTACTTAGCCTGCTCTCTTGTACAGCCCAGGACCCGTTGCCACCTGCCCAGGAGTAGCACCACCCACGGTGAGTCAGGCCCTCCCTCACCAATCATTAATAATGAAAATGCCCCACAGACTTCCTACAGGTAATCTGATAGAGACCGTTTCTTCATTGAGATTTCACTTCCTAGATAACCCTGAACTTGTGTTGAGCCTGCTATGGTCTGGCTTCTCTTGCTGAGATAAAACACTGAGGAAAGCAGCGGTTCTCAACCTTCCTAATGCTGTGACCCTTTTAATTCAGATTATGTTGTGATGACCCCAGGTTGACAGACAGTTGGTCTGTTGCTATATATAGCCATGCTGAATACGGGTCCAGGTTACCTCAGGAACAGAGACTCCTCACGTGTATATCAAGTGATGCTATGTGACCTTGCTCCTTGATTTAAAGCTATTGATTGAATAAAGACGCCAACAGCCTATAGCTGGGCAGAAGAGAGGTAGGTGGAGTTTCCGTTTCCAAGGCTTGCAGTCTGAGGAAGAGGCTGCCCTTTTTGAAGACACAAGTCCATCCCCAGCACTCATGTTGGACAGCTCACAATCTCCCTTTACAACAGTGGCAGGGAATCTATCATCCTCTCTGGCTTCCGTAGCTACCTGCTCATGTTTTTTAATCTAATTTTTTGTTTTGTTTTGTTTTTTGTTTTGTTGTTGTTTTTTGAGACAGAGTTTCTCTGTGTAGCCCTGGCTGTCCTGGAACTCCACTCTGTAGACCAGGCTGGCCTCAAACTCAGAAATCCACCTGCCTCTGCCTCCCAAGTGCTGGGATTAAAGGTGTACGCCACCACTGCCCAGCCCAATCTAGATTGATTTTTTAAAAATAGAATTCAACATCTATATCCTTTTGTGAATGAGATGTCTATCAAAGTAAAAAAAAAAGACATATTAAAACACAAAATATTTTTTTTTACTCAAGATCATGAGAAAACATTAGTGAAAGACTCTCAGATAGTTGTATATTGGAATCAGAGAGGGCAGAGACAGATACATACACACAGAGACGCAGACAGACACACAGGACGCAGGATGAATTACCACCAGAGAGGAAAGCAGAAGATCAAGATTCCTCATTTAAAAAGACAGAAATTTTGTCTCAGTATAAGCAAAGTACATTTAAAAAAAAAAAAAAGGATAGGGCAACGTTCCCTATTCATGGGTTCTATATCCACCAACCCAATCAACTACAGATGAAATGTGGTAGCTAGGCCAATGACAGACACATCTTTAGTAAACATATATAGACTTTTTTTATCTTATCATGATTGGCTAAACAAGACAGCAGAACAACCATTTACATGGCATTGCATTATAAGTGGTCCAGAGGTGGTTTCAAGCATGCAGGAAGCTGTGCGGGTTATATGCCATCTAGCCCACTATACCCAAGGGTTAAGGCCAGGTGTGGTCGTACACACCTTTAATCCAGTACTGGGGAGGCAGAGGCAAGCAAATCTCGGAGTTTGAGCCTACCCAGATCTACATAGTAAGTTCCAGGCCAGCCAGGGCTACACAGTGAATCTCTGTCTGTCTGTCTGTCTGTCTGCCTCTGCCTGAATCCCCCTCCCTCCGTCCCCTCCCAGCATAGGTGTGTGCATGAGAACGGGGCTTCTACACAGGGGTCTGTAGCCAAATTCCAGCAGACACTGAAAACGCCTGTATATTTTATCAATTACGGTCTATTTAACTTAATGTTAACAATAAGCATCATACACTCCATTAATAAAATAAAAAACAGTCACTTCAAGAAAAACCGAATAATCTGATTACTAATTTTGCACTCATTCATAATGAGAGCACTACATATAAAGTCCCAGGGACTGTGACTGAAGAAGACTTACGTCTCATAGGAAGGGGAAGAAGTTAGGGGAGAGAAAAATTACAGATTGGTAAAGAAAAGAGAAAGCTTTCCCTATTTGAAGGACGAGGGATCTCCACATACCATCGTGTTGAGCTGAGCTGTAAGGTGAAGCTTTAAAACCTATTATCGGGCATGGCACCCAAACATAAAGCAGGGGGTGAGCAGCAAGGGAGGACCGCCCTCTGCAAGCAAAGGCTAGCCAAGAGCGGGGCAGATTCAGCAGTTGAACAGAGACACTCTACCCTTGGAAGACTCAACAGTGTTCAGCCAATGCAACAAACTCAGGATTTTAAAATATAAATTGCTAAGATGCTTGCATCTACAATCTATACAGAAATATTTTTAAAAATTTGTAATTTTTGAAAAATAATTTTATAATTTTAATAAAGAGCCAAATTAAAGAATATACATCACCATATCAAGACATGAAAGCCTTATAATTATGATTGTATGCGATCAGCATAAAGACACAGATCAACTGAACAGAACAGAAAACTCAGAAACAGACAGATGTATACTGTGATGGTTTGAATAAAGATGGCCACACCCAACATATATGAATGTTTGGTTCTTGGTTGGTGGACTGTTTATAAAGGATTAGGAGGTGTGGCCTTGTTGCAGGAGGTGTGTCACTAGGGATGGGCTTTGGTTTCAAAAGCCCATTCTAGGCCCAGTTTGGTTCCTTCTCTGCCTCCATCTTGCTGATAGGATGTAATCTTTCAGTTACTGCTCCAGTGTCAAGCCTGCCTGCCTGCCACCATGTCTCCTGTCATGATGATCATGGACTAACTTTCTGAAACAATAAGCAAGCCTCCACTCATTTAGGTAGGAAAGGAACAGCCACATGAGAAACAGTTGTGGAAAGGCTGGGACAATGGCCCAGTGTGTGAAGTGTCTGCCAGGCAAGCATGGGAGACTGGGCTCAGATCCTCAACACCAACACTAAAAGTCAAGAATGGAGCGCTTCTAGAATCCCAGTGCTGGGAGCAAGACAGATGCCAAGGGCTCACGGTGCAAGCCAAATCTGTGAGCTCCAGGTTCAGCAAGTCAGAATTTAAAATAACATGAACAGCAACAAAAGGAGACACCTGATATCAACCTCTGGCCTCTAACATGCATGCACGGGTGAACACACATGCACACAGATGCATGCATGGGTGAAAAGCATGTATACAGATGCATGCAACCAGACAGATACACTAAAGAAAGAAAAGAAATAATCTGGGATGAATAGACCTCAATTTTACTTCACACCAAACTCAGACAATAATTTGGTGTGGAGCAGCAATCTAAATTGTAAGAGCTTCGCGGAATCTCTACAATAAAAGCAGACTACTTTACACCTTCTCAAAGGAAAACATGACTTCTTAGGACTCAAAAGGTAGGAGGCATTTTTAAAAATTATTTGGACTTTCAAAATCTCAGCTCTTCAAATTTGTTGTGAGGAAACTGAAAAGAAAAGCCACAGAGTAGAAGAAAAAGGTTCACAAGAGTTTAATGTAGAAAACATAAAGAGTTCTAGCAACTCATTAACTGGACAAGTGAATAAAACCTGGGCAAAATATATGAACCAATTCTTCACATACAGAGAAATGTGTGCACACAGACTCACACAGCAACGGTGGCGAATGCACTTAGAGATTTTGACATCCCTAGACAGCAGGGCCAAGAGGTTAGTTCCCACACACCTGCCTGCACCAGCTAGAGTTTAGGATGAGACCACAAGGGCAGACAGCAGCTGGAGCTCTCCAGACTGAGGACGGCACTGAAAGGCACAGGCCTTGCAGGACCATTTGGATACTTCATTTAAAGAGCACCCTGTGTTCACCGTGGCTCACGTCTTGGGTCTTTACACCATCATGGTGCGTCTGTCCATGAAAGGCAGCTTGCAGTAGGTTCATTCACAACGAGCAAGCACAGACATCCATCCCCAGACGGAACCACACAGCCAGTACTACTTGGAAGACGGAGGAGCCACACCGTACCTATTCTCACTATGTGAATGGCCTCAAGTGCCATCCCTAGGCACCGTTAGAAAAAAAGGCAAAATTAATCTCCAGTGGCAAAGATTCCCATGGTGTCGGAGAAAGGCTGATTGCTAATGGCAAAGACAAAATTCCCCTATTACTAAAAATGTCTTTGTCTTGACCGGGGTGGCAGCATACTCAAAATGTACACACTGTGTATGTAAATTATGCACAGAAGAGTTGATTCTATTGTACTACTATATGCGTATTCAGAAAATAAAAACTTCTACATGAATTCAATGGAAACAACAACAAACAAAAACCTCCACTCTGAAAACCCCAAGAAACTAAAAACTTAAATAAATGGCAAGCTATATCATGTTCAGGCAGTCACCACAATACCCACTCTTCCCAGTTTGCCTAGAGATGGTTATCAAACTTCCAACAGGCTCTTTTGGAAGAAACTGACAAATTGATTCTAAAGTAAATATAACTATTCACATGATCTAAAGTCACCACTACACACCGGAAATTGATCAAGAGTCGGAGGCCCCCTCACGAATCGCTCACAGTATGCGGGGGCATCAGAGCACAGAGAAACACAGCTAAACGGAACGAAGCAGATCACACCGGTGTCAAGCAACTTCCAACCTAGGCTCTAAACCACTTCCATGTGGAAAGTAAAACTGCTGATGGCTCTGGGACAACCTCACGCACACGTAAGAGCAAGAAAGATCACAGATCAATCCGGGAGACCTCTACCGCCTGTGAAGATTTCTCAGCCAGAACACAAAACCCACCAACCATGAAGGAGAGAAAAGGGGTGCTGTGGTGAGCTTCATCAAAAAATAAATTTAAATTAAGACTTCTGTTGTCTTTATTAAATTATGTATATGGATGGCATGCCTTTGATGTGGGCATGGGTCACGTGGTGTCTGCAGAACACAGAAGGGTCACACCCTCCTAGGGTTGGAGTTAGACAGCTGTGAGCTGCCCAGTAGGAGCACTGAGGACCGAAGCCTACCCCCAGCACTCCGGAAGCTAAGGCAGAAGGATGGCCAGGAATCCAAGGCCGGTCTGGATACAGTTAGACTTTCTTCAAAAGACCAAAATAAACAGATTAATTTTTAACATTTAAAAGGGAAATAAAAATTCCACTTCTCAAGATAAGTACATTCAAGACTCAAAACAAGTACTTACTCGTAAGCATATATTTGATAAAGAACTCATGAACAGTCATGAACAGAACACGCACACGAAAATTCCTAAGACTCCGAACAACTCAGTTATAAAATAGGACATTTCCTCAAAGAAGATATTCAAGTAGCCAATAGGAAATAATGTTTCACATCGCTAACGTTCACGGAGGTGCAAATGAAGACCGCCACGGCGTGTCACTCAGGCCCCTTCGGATAGTCACATCGGGTAGGCCAGGAGGTAAGTGCCTGATGAAGAGGGTGCTGGGGACAGGTGCGCTGCTGGCCGCGGGGTGTGAAAAGCAGTTGAAACTCCTCAGAACCAGAGCTGTGATTCAGGCAGTCCACTTCCGGGTGTTCATCCAAAACAACTGAAAACAGGAGCGCAACGAAAATTTCACACCCATGGTCCCTGCAACATTATTCACACTAACTAAAGGCCGGAAGCCGCCTAAATGCCCACCCCGGATGCATGAGCAACGGAAAGGCAGTGCAAACCGACCCTAGACCGGCACCAAGCTTACAACATAAGGCATCCTGCCCTGGCCTACAGAAGACACAGGGGAATTCTAATCACAAATTTTTACTTCAAAAAAAAAAAAAGAATCGATGAGGTATCTAACGAGTGAAACTCTTACTTAAGCCAGCCAGAATGGTGCCTGCAACCAACGGGGCACAAACACTATTGGGCCATAGTTTAGAGATCTGACGCACTCACAGCAGTGCGCACAGAGCTAACATGGGTGCACTGGGTACTTAGAGCTGGGGCTGGAGCTCAGTGGTAGCACTCTGCCTGGCTGCGCAGGCCTGGATTCAGTGCACCGCACCCACACCCACTTGCTCACACAGGTGGCTTACCATAAAAAGGTTACTTTTTTTGTTACAGTTAAAAAAACAAACAACACAAACCTTCTATAAGAATGCTCAGAGCAGCCCTTTTCATACCAGCGCCAACTAGGAACAATTTCAATGTCAGACTAGATTTTTTAATGGAATACTAATAAGCAATAAAAAGGAATATAATATATTGACATAGAGATGAATATGAGGGAGGCCACTGTTGTGCCCATGAAATGTCTAAGTTTGTTTTTATTTTGAAATTAGTTTTTCTCATTACACTGGCTTTTGGAAAACTGTTCATACATCTTGAATATGAATCCCCTGTTGAGTAAACTGATAAAGTGTAGGATACGCTTTATTTTGTTCAATTCGTTAGTACAGTTTACTATGTGCCTGAGGGTACGCATGGGCAGCACATGCGCGCAGGCGGCCAGAGGAGGGAGCTGGAGCTCCTGGGACTGGCGCTGCAAGTGGCTGTGAGCACCCCTGTGCCTGCGGGCACAGAGCCCAGTTCCCGGACAGAGCAGCAAGTACTCTTATCTGTCGAGCGGTCCTTCCAGCCCTGATTAGTACACATTCTGGTGTGTGTGTGTGTGTGTGTGTGTGTGTGTGTGTGTGTGTGTTAACTTTTATTGATTCTATGTGAATTTCACACCATGCACCCCAGTCTCACTCATCTTCCAGTCCCTCCATATCCCCACTTTGCCCCTGTAACCGCCCCCCAAAAAATAAATAAATAAAAATAAAAACAACAGCAGCAACAACAAAACAAAACATCTTGCCATGGAAGCCATATGTGTCACCGTGGATCACGCGGTCTGTCCGTTTGCCCAAACAGCTTTACTTGCAAAGGTTCATTGCCATGAGTCACTGGTCTGGTTCTAGGCCTCCGACTTCTGCTACACCATCAATACTGGATCCTCACTGGGGCTCCTCTGAGATCTCCTGGTGTTGCCCTGTGTCATGGAGATCCTGCAGCCTTGGATCGGCAGGACCAGCCCCTCCACACATGCCAGTAGTTCATGGATGGGGTAGATGTTGGATGGGCCAAGTCAAAGCCCTGGGTCTGGGCCTGGGTGGTAGCTGAGTTAGTCAGCCCATCAGCTCTCCTGCTCCTGTGCCACCAGGGCGAGCTCTCCAGCACTGCCCCAGTGAGGGGTGGGGCCCACACTCCTGCTCTCACATCCCTGGAGCTAGCTCTACCCAGGTGAGGTGCAGGGCCAGCTCTTCTGCCTGCCACGGTGCTGAGGGGTGTGTGTGGAGGCACCTCCCATGCTTAGACCCGCTGGGCCAGCCATCCGTGCCCCACCCAAAGGCCAGCTCTTCTATGCTGCCTAGGCAAGGTGTGGGGGCCGCTCTCGGTGCCACAGCCAGCCAGGGGAAGGGCCACCTCTGTGTAGCGCTCAGAATCAACAGGGCCTCAGGTGGCAGGGATGTCAGCATGGCCTTTGGTGGTAACAGGGGCCTTGGACATCAACAGAGACCCCTGCTGCTGTTGCAGGGCCACATAGCCCTTGGTGTCAGCACGAGCCTGGACATCACCACGGCCTCAGGGTCAGTGCAGCTACTCGCATCAGGCTGTCCTTTGTTAGCCTGGTCTGCAGTTCTGCCTCTCCATGGTAAACAGACTGTTTGCTGCTCTCTCCCCATCTCAACACCGCCTGCTTGTTCGTTGGAGTCGCGCTGGCTTGTGGCAGGGGGTGGGCCTCCGTTTGTTTTTTTTAAAAAATGTCCATTAAAAGAATCTGCTTCCAGTGAGGCAAGGTGGCAGCACAAGGAAGAGAAGGAAGGAGGAGGAACTCTGAGTCTGAGGACAATCTGGTCTACACAGCAAATTCCAGTCAGGACTACATAGTGAGACACTGTCTTTTTTTTTTTTTTTTTTTTTTTTTTTAAACAAAACAAACGAACACCACACCCAACAGCATCCTGTTAGAGTGACTTCCAGAATAGACAAAGTTAGGCTATGGTGAGGAAACCTGAACACTTTGTAGCAGCGAAGGAGGGCTGAGCGGATGATAGACACACTGTGTCTTGTTTGTGGGAGAGTTACAGAGAATCACATGTTGGTCAAAGTTCACTGAAAGCATGCAGCATCTGTGCAGTTGCCTGTACTAACAGCACTGCGATGACTCAGAGAAGAAAGTCACGGTGGGTAGGACTGAGCTGTCAAAGGCTTTTCTTCTGGAGCTGAGGAGACGGTCCAGGGATTAAAGATGACTCACTACATTCCAGAGGACCTGGGTTTGATTCCCAGAACCTACATGGCAGCTCAAACCTCCTGCAACTCCAGTTCCAGCTCCTGTACCTTCTTGACTTCCCTGGCTCCTGCACATCCATGGTGCACATAAACTCATGCAGGTTCATACATATACATACAAATAAATTAACCTTTTAGGAGTCTTTTCCTTCGGGTTAGAGTAAACGTATCAAAACTTTACAAACACCAAGTACTTTCTAGGTAGACACAAATATCCTGTCCTTACCGCCCATGTGCCACACACAACCACTAAGACGACAAAATGCAAATGTGAGACATGGCCCAAAGATACTTCAGTGTCAAGGTCAAATCCTTTACTGTTAATATTTAATAAGAGTATTTTTCAGCAATATTATTTAGCAACCAAACATTTCTTGTCTCATTTTTTTATCTAAATAAAGAGGAAATAATGCTGAAACTATACAGTGTCCAAACACAACATATGTGTGGGCCAGCTGTTATGAAGAAAGAGTACCATTTGCTCTTGATAAACTACTTGGCAGGAATGTCTTGAAGATTAATGAGATAACAGGCAGCTCCTTCTCAGAAAGGAAACTATTTGCTTCAGGTAACTCAGGTCCCTTGGGGAATAGTATATTCATCTGGCTACTAGGCTACAGTTATATAATAAGGCAAAGTGGCAGGCTTAAAAATTAATGTTCTGGCCGAGCAGTGGTGGCGCATGCCTTTAATCCCAGCACTTGGGAGGCAGAGGCAGGTGGATTTCTGAGTTTGAGGCCAGCCTGGTCTACAGAGTGAGTTCCAGGACAGCCAGGGCTACACAGAGAAACCCTGTCTCGAAAAACCAAAATAAGAAAAAAAAATTAATGTTCTGATAATCAAGGTTTTATACACTCAGAACATTTCTTTCTGAAGTATAACACATGCTTTAAATCCTTAGCTTTTATCCTGTGACTGATGTAACCCAGCTCTTCCTTCATGAGTTTAGACGAGGCATCCAAGGATAAATACGTAAGATGCGGTCACTGTCTCCGAGAGGCTAACAAGCTGGAGAAGATTCGTAACATACAAACAAGTACAAGTGCAAGATGACAGTGCTTTTAAATTCCCTGCGCCAAGTATCACGGAAATGTGGGGAGCAGGCCCCTGATCCACGGGAAGGGAGACGTACAGTGGAGAGCGCAGAGTGAAGCCTCCTGGGAGCAGAGGGATCTGAACAGAGCCGTGGTCATAAGAGATGGCGTAGGGACTGCACAGAGCTCAGGGCTGGAGTTAGACCTACACAGAGAACAGAAGCCAACCAAGGAGGCACAGTCGCTACTGCACAGCCTTCTGTGGAGTATTACCACAGGCCAGGGGTGAAAACAGAGAGGCAGATGGGCAGAATGCAAAAGCCATGCTCTAGAGAGGAAGCAAATACTACATCCAGGATTCCGAAAGGCCTGAGGGGCAAATGTAGCAGTCAGCAGTCTAACAGAAGAAACTGAAGTTATCACCCATGAAGATCCACGGAATGAAAGGAGCAGAAAAACCTTCCAGAAATCCTGCAAGAAAGTATTGGTAAAGAAGGGTCAGGCAAGAGAAATGCTGGAAGGAGCAAGCAGGTACTGAAAGGGATGTCCAGGAGAAAGATCCCACTCAGTCCAGGACCCAGGAAGAAGGAATGACCCATGGCGACAAATCAAAGAAGTCAAGGTTACAGCGGGGGGCCAGAGCTGTCACCATCTTGTGGTGTCTGGGGTGACCTCAGCAAGCGTGGACACTGAGAAAACAGGAAACGGTGGGGGTTGAAGCTCATGAAGTCCAAGGTTGTCAGGGACTGCATCTGTGAGGGATGCATGCCTGTCAGATCCTTTGACATCCTAATCTACAACAGTAGCATCTACAAGATTTGACTCAGGAAACATTCAAAACAAGTCACACATGCACTCGTCAGTGTCTGAGTAAGGAATGATTTGGCGCTTGGCCTCATTCAGTTATCCTGGAGAGCATGTGGGCAGGCAGAGACCGGACACACCTGGAAGGAGGTTTGAGGGGCAGAGAGAAAGCTGTTACTTATTTCTTCTTTGTAGTTTTGGTTTAGATTCATTGTGAGAGTTTGCAGTGTTTATATATATTAAGAGAGAAAAACATAAAATAAGCACTAAAGTGCTGGCTGTGGTAGCCAATACTTTTAATCCTAGCACTTGGGATAAAGAGGTAGGCATATGTCTGTGACTTTTGAGGCCAGCATGGTCTAAATAGCAAGTTCCAGGTTAGCCAGAGCTAGACATGACTGTCTCAAACCTGGACAACTGTTTGGCTTTTAGTTTCCCAGATATTACTTTGATGGAAAGAAAGCTAATTTTATCCATCTAAAGTAAGTATTACAAAGCGAAATAGCCATTTCAGATATTCTAGTGAACTGTGTATTTGCAATTATATAAGAACAAAATATACTGTTTAAAACGAACTTAATTTTACCAAAACTAGTCTCTGTCACTTGTAAAGAGTACAGCTTTTGATGGCTAATCAGTGATAGATACACCATAATTGTATATTAAATGGACAGACAAGTGATACATATTATTATAGTGTACAACACTACTCGAGCAAGAGAAGTATTTAAAAAATACTACTTATTTTAAAAATACAAAGTTGAGCTGGAGAGATAACTCAGTGATTTTGAGCACTGACTGCTGCTCCAAAGGACCCAGGTTTGAGTTCTAGCACCCACAGGGCACCTTACAACCATCTTTAACTCCAGTTCCAGAGACTTCAATACCCTCTGCTGGACTCTTTGGGCCCCAGGCACTCAGATGTGTGTGTGTGTGTGTGTGTGTGTGTGTACACATACATATACATATATACACAAAATAACTCATGCACATAAAATTTACTTAAAAATACTTATATAAAATTAAAGCTAACTTTAACAGGCACAAGGTGCTGGGATCTAAGTATCAAACGTGCACACATATGTGTGCACACACATGAACTGTGTGCTGTTGCCCATGTGCTCTTTAGAACAGACTTGGTTCCCTAGAGTATCTGTTCCTTCTGCATCTGAATCTCACCTTCCTGTAAGAATTTCATCTACCAATTAATGTTATTTGGGGCCTCTCAAAAAAGCGTATTATGTCGGGCTGAAGCAATGGCTTAGCAGCTAAGAGCACTTGCAAAAGACCCAGGCTTGGGTGTCAGTACCCATAGGGTGATTCCCAACCAACCGAAGTTTAAGTTCCAGAGAAGTGGATGCCTTCTTCTGACCACTGCGGCCCCCTGTACACATATGATACACACACATACATGCAGCAAAGCATTCATACACACACACTAAGATAAATTATATATTTTAAAGAATGTATCATACACCTACCTAGAGCACTACAAACTATCACTGGTGGGTATTGATATAATTCCTAAAGATATCAGACAGTACTGTCTGTATATCTTTTGATGGCTATCAATTAATTATGGGCTCCTTCAAATCTATGAAGCAATTTTAAGTGAAATAAAGTGAACCATCCTGATTTCTGTGTACTACAATATGAACAACCTTTTAAAGAGCTCAATAAATAAATATTCATGTAAACATGCAGTCACATATACACAAATGACTAAAGAAATACTACAAGCATGGTTTTTTTAAAAGTGTATCACCAGGTAGAGATGGCGGCACAAGCCTTTAGTCCCAGCACTTAGGAAAGCAGAGGCACACAAATCTCTGAGTTTGAGGTCAGCCTGGTTACACAGCAAGTCCTAGGAAGCCAGGGATACAAAGAGAAACTCCTTCTCAAAAAAGCAAAAACAAAAAAACAAACAAAAAGAAACAAAAACACCCGAGAAGTGTATGGTTGGAGGTTAAAGACAAGGTTCAGCTCCACTGCACGTGAGAGGACCAAAGTTTGTTTCCTAGCATCCCACGGGACTCCTGACTGCCCACAACCCCAGCCCCTGGCAATCTAGGGGATCTGACTCTCTCTTCTGAACCCCACAGGTGCAGCACTCACACGCATGTTCACACACAGACACATATATGACCATGGCGGTTCTCTGCCTTAGCCATTCCCAGGCAGACCTAAAAGCTATGAAAGCAAGAGCTCCTCCCCAACAGGCCAGAGTAACTGAGCACAGAAGGAAAGAAGAAGGGTTGGTCACTTCCAGACAGCTCTGTTGACTCCAGAACCACTGATGGGTGCACCCACCCCAGGCACCCAGGCCACCCCAGCTCAGACTGTAGAACACACCATGTCATGTGTGTGTTTAGAGACAAGCACGAGAGAACTGCAATCAGGAGGCTCGAGGTCATAGAGGGAAGCACCAGTGGCTATAGACACAGCCCCGTTGACCTATACAGGAGTCTAGACTCATCATTGCCTGCCCAGCAGACAGCCCAGACGCCCTCTTTCTTCTCGCTCCTTACGAAGTTTCTCACACATGCCTCAAGTACTTAAGTGGGCCCTGGAGCTAACTGCTAGACATTAAGAAAATGGGAGTTTAAAATAAGGTGATTTACTTTGTAAAATATTCATCCTTTTGTAGGACTACCTGCAGATTTTTAGATTTGTTCTATAATATACTTTATTTCACCAAAAAGACAACTTACTGTTGATGTGATCGATGTAGTAGGCACCAATCTGAGGGTCAAACCCTGCTTCCCATCCCCATGGCAACTCATCCCCGACACAATCAGCGAAGGACAGGGGCTTCGTTAACCTACAACAAACCAGAAGAAACACACTGTGATTCGTCCGTCAACCCAGACATGTCAAAAGTCAGTACCCTGGGGCTGGAGAGATGGCTCAGCGGTTAAGAGTACTGTCTGTTCTTCCAGAGGTCCTGAGTGCAATTCCCAGCAACCACATGGTGGCTCACAACCACCTATACTGGAATCTGCCCTCTTCTGGCATGCAGGTGTACACGCAGATAGAGTACTCATACATTAAATGTTTTTTAAAAAGTTAGTATCCTAACTGTAAGTCAAACATCTAAGTAGAATTTTCTTCTAGTTCTTGATTGTTCCTAGAATTTGCATTATTGCATCTGAAATTTACTTTAAATTTTATTTGTGTGTGTGTGTGTGTGTGTGTGTGTGCACATGTGCATTCAAGTAGGTGTGGAGGTCAGATACCATGGAACTAGAGTTATATAGAGATAGCTGTGAACCAAAGGACATGGGTGCTGGGAACTGAACTCTGGCTCTCTGCAAGGGCAGCGAGTGCTTTTAACCTCTGAGCTGTCTCATTTTTCCCCAAGGACAAAATAACAGAAGCGAATATCCAAAATACACAATAGATGATTCCTAACAACGAAAGATAAATCTCTATAAATAAAGCAGGCCATCTTCAGTCACAGAGACCAAGCTGGGAGTGAGGAGAGCTGGGACCTAGCAGGAATCCTGGAGCAATGCAGATAGCCTATTAGAAACAAAAACTTCCCCAGATTCAAATGCTAACACTCTAGGAATGACAATGCTAGCACTTCTGAGAAAGAATATACACCGAGAGGCTGAGGACAATCTCCACGGATGGACAATGCAGTTGTGATGTTCAGACCCTTAGCATCCACATAGAGACTGAGCGGGTGTAGCAGCCCCCCTGCAATCCCTCACACAGGAGAGAGGGATGCCCCAGGAAAGCTGGCCTTCTGCACTACTGAAGTGGGTGAGCTTCAGGTTCAATGAGACCCTGCTTCAGTAAATTAAATGGAAGACAACTAAAAAAGACTTCTGGCCTTTACACACGTGCATGTAAGTACACGCACACGTGTGTGTGTGCGTGCACACATAGAGAGAGAGAGAGAGACTACTTATTCTCCTTATACATGTATCTCAGGCCACCCTAGTTTGAGATTTGGATGCTCTGAATTATTTAAATGTGTAAATATGACGTCTGCTATAAATTCTTTCTGGAAGGAAGGGCACACTTCTGATGGAACCATGCCATGTCCAGTATTCATAGATCAACACAATCTCACCTTTCAAAAGTGCTTTGATTTCTCTCTTAAAGGGACTTGCTCAAGACGCGTTCTCTTTAAGACTAATTCTGCCTTATTACCGCTCTCTTTAAAGCTGATGGGAACAACAGTCTTTCGGCAGAACGCAGGACTAGACATCATTTCTGACTGACTTTCCCCATCACACCCCTCATTTTGCTTAGGGATTTTCCTTGACTACTCATACAGCCATGGCAGGCTGCTGTTGCTCGTTAGGACCGCCCTGCTGCGGGAAAGCCACCGTCAAGCACCACGTCTTCTGACCAAGTATGGCTTCGCAGCACTGGCCTGGCTTTCACATAGGAAATCATCCACGCTCGCTTCGCCCTGTGCTGAGGAGAAGCAATGATCTCTACAGACCATTTCCCAGATCATGTTGTCCATCGGAAGAGCAAAGTTCTTGTCTACTCCTCAGATTGCTGGGAACTACAATGGCCCCTCAAGGACACAAAACCCTAACATCTCTTCACTTACCTTCCCTGTGGCATGAAATCTAGACATGGCTTCAAGAGCTCTGGCCTTTGAATCACATACAGTCAATCCTGAGAGCAACCAGCTCTAACAGAGCCAAACTGTGAACCTTCCCAACTGGGCCTGCCGCACCCCCCCCCCCCCGGGTGGTAATCCCCCTAATCCACATGCCCTTCCCTAGGATTCACATGAAAACAGAAACGGATTACACAGGAACACTCTGTAGGCCAGGTTATAATGGTCACTGATACAACCTGGCATGAAGCCTCCCACTTACTCCTAAGTGGCACTGAGGCGCTCTCCAAATCCCCATGCTATTGAACTGTGCCCCCAGGACTCCTATATCAACAGAAACACTCGTCTTGCCTCTAAGGTAGATCTACAGGTTCTGGGTCCTAGCAACACGTGCCCTCCAGGTACTTCTGCTGCAGACTAACGTTCTGGAGCCTCTAACCTAAAAGTGTAAGAGCGGAACACGTGCACCAAGGAGATCTGGGTTCAAATCTTTGTCCTGCGACATACTCAGCTCCAAGAGCCCCAGTGCCTGATACGGTTTTAGTTTTGGGGGTTTCCCTAAAAGGGACGGGGGAGAGAGATAAATTTTAACTATGCTGGTTAGTTTTTGCCAACTTGGCACAAGCTGGAGTCATATGGGAAGAGAAAGCCTTGATTGAGAAAATGTGGTTGTGGGCAAGCCAGATGTGGGAGGGCCCAGCCCACCTCTGGGCTGGTGGCCTTGGGTGCTGCAAGAAAACACACTGAGCTAACCATGAGGAGCAAGCCAGTCAGCATCGCTCCTCATGGCCTCTGCATCAGCTCCTGCCTCTGGGTTCCTGCCCTGTGTGAGTTCCTGTCCTGACCTCCTTCAGTGATGGACTGAGATCAGGAAGTGGAGGCGGAAATGAACCCTTCTCTCCACTTGTTTTGCTTCTGATGCTTTCATTCCCGCAATAGAACCCTAAGTAAAACAGCCAGACAGTCTGGGGCCTGGAGAACAGTGAACTTCTAAATCTGTTGATGGAGTTAAGTGACTCTCAGAGATGTTAAAAGAGTGTGTTCAAATGCAACCAGTTGCCAAGTTTACTGTAAAATAAATCGTTGAGTAAGTCTGAACACAATTTCAGTTTTTCTTTTTAAAAAACAAAACTGGTTTTAGAATTGTACTCAAAATCTATCTCATGCCAATGAGCTGCCCAGAAAAATATTTTTCTTTTGATAAAGAAATTACATACAATATCAAAAAATCTAGTGCCAAAGAAAGTGACCTTGTGCACGCCCACCACCCTAAGAATGTCTGCCTGTCTGACCTGTACATGGCTGTCTGCCCAGAAGCAACTGTGCTGTTGCCTGACTGCACCTGAGGCCCCTCGTTTCCCTGACTTAGGATGCAAGCTGTCACATGACAGCCGGCAGCGTGAAGGTTTGAGGAAATGGAAAGACAGGCAAGCTCAATGCCGAGACAGACGGTGTTCCTGGTACCAAGTCATCTCGTGTAGGTCGAAGTGTGACACATAGACTCATTACGAGAAGAGGCTCTAAAATCTTCAGGTAGTGTACTATGATCACATGAGGTGACATTGTTAATCTGCAAATAATTCTGGGTTTTCCCTCTGAGCTGGTCAGTGAGAACTTTAACTGTCAGCGTTTTTAGAGCAGAATCACATCTGTAGGTATGAATTTGACTATCAACTCAGAACCAATCCTTCAGAAGTCCTCATTCATGAATGTCTTAGTCAGGGTTGCTATTCCTGCACAAACATCATGACCAAGAGGCAAGTTGGGGAGGAAAGGGTTTATTCGGCTTACACTTCCATGCTGCTGTTCATTACCAAAGGAAGTCAGGACTGGAACTCAAGCAGGTCAGGAAGCAGGAGCTGATGCAGAGGCCATGGAGGGATGTAACTTACTGGCTTGCTTGCTTCTCCTGGCTTGCTCAGCTGGCTTTCTTATAGAGCCCAAGACTACCAGCCCACAGATGGTACCACCCACAAGGGGCCCTCCCTCCTTGATCACTAATTGAGAAAATGCCTTACCGCTGGATCTCATGGAGGCATTTTCTCAACTGAAGCTCCTTTCTCTGTGATAACTCCAGCTGTGTCAAGTTGACACACAAAACTAGCCAATACAATGAACAAGTTAGCGCAGAGTCTTCTTTACAGTGCTACTTCAAAAGGAAATGTTATGCTTTACTTTCTGCAGCTGTATAGCATACTTTTTGCTGTACTCTCTCCATATGTAAAAACACTAAGCATATATTTATAGATGTCAAAGTTTAAAGACTGAACCATCAGATTAGAATACTATATCCATGTACAAATGATCAAGTAGACAGCTATGGTGCTATTCTGATAATGGAGGTTACTGTGACAGGCTAGTTAACCTTTGCCCTTTGACCTAGAAACACACTGGGTCCCCCACTGTACCAGGGTCTCCCCCACACCTCCCGCTCTTATTATAGACCATCGCTTCCTGAACACCGCTCGTCCTAGTCAGTCTCCCTTCTGCACCTAACACCTAGCTATCAGTCACCTCACCAGGACCCTCTGCAAAAGCAAAGCTTGCAAGTGGCAGGCCTTAGAAACAGCACCTCATTTATGCTGTGGTTTGGGGGACCAGATTTCTACTGACAAACGCTTCTGTGCTTACAATAGTATATGTTCAAAAGGGGGTATGTTTTTGCATATAGTAATTAAACTAATAATAATAACTAAAAATAACACTAAGTGAAAGAAAAGAACAAAAAGTAAAATTGCATGACTTCAGCACATAAAATAACACCCCATCCATAAATCCATAAGACCAGGAAACAGGTAAGTGGTTGGTTCCAGAAGACAGAGAGATGGTAGAACAGACAGACTCCTTATGGGCTCCATGGAGAAATGGGAATCTTCACACCGAATATAGTCTAGGGGTACGCAGCAAGGTGGCTGTATTAATGCCATTGTGTTAATCACATAATAATTGTTAATCCACGTTACATAAATTTTGCCTCAATAAGTTGTTTGAGAAGGCAGGAACAAGCATATAAGAAACCCAAGACTCAAGTGAATTAAGTCCTTTTACAAGAGACAATAAATAATTAGAGACGAGGCAACGTTCAATGTCCCTGATAATAAGAGAAATGGCAAGCTCCACAGCTGCGGCGCTTCAAGCCTATTAAGCTATGGAGGCTTCGTTTGGGTTTGCTTCATTGCAGTGAGGAATTGCAGTTCCGGTGATAATATAGAAAAACCGGTTACTTTCACTCTCATACAATGAGGTTATAAAACAACTTGGCAGGGCTGGAGAGATGGCTCAGCAGTTAAGAGCACTGACTGTTCTTTTGCAGGTCCTGAGTTCAAATCCCAGCAACCACATGGTAGCTCACAACCATCTGTAATGGGATTCGATGCCCTCTTCTGGGTGTCTGAAGACAGCTATAGCGAGCAGGGCTAGAGCAAGTGAGGCAGGGCCGGAGAGAGAAGAAAAAAGTGTCTGAGGACAGCTACAGTGTACTTACATATAATAAATAAATCTTTTTAAAAATAAATAAATAAAACAACTTGGCAGTATTAAAAATAATAAATAATAAATAAAAGAACTGGGCCAATGAGGTGGTTTAGCAGGTCCACAGCTGCTGACTTACTTCAGTTCCTGAAGCCCATATTGGCAGGAGAGAACTGACCCTCAAAGGCTGTGCTCTGTTCTCCATCTCTGTACCAGAGCTCCTGTGTGTGTATGTGTGTGTGTGTGTGTGTGTGTGTGTGTACACACATGTATGTGTTCTTCCTATCTATCTATCTATCTATCTATCTATCTATCTATCTATCTATCTATCTATCTATCTATCTATCTATCTATCTATCTCCCCCGGCACACAAGGATAATGAAATATTTTTTCCACGTGTTGATTTAGCTCACCCAGCCATGCTGTTCCGCCGTCCAGGAACCCTGTGCTGCCTGCCATCACGCCCAGCATGTTCTGTGCTGCACGCCTTCCTTCCTCAGCTCTGCTTTTACCTGATGTGCCTGAGCATGGAGTCTGCCTCACAGCACAGTCAGGACATGAGAAATGTTGATTAAATAAATGACAGAGGGCTGAGGGATTATACATTATTCTTTTCAAAAATGTCCATTTGCAGCTGGGTATGGTGGCACACGCCTTTAACCCCAGCACTGGGAAGGAAGCAGACAGAGGCAGGCGGGTCTTTGGGAGTCTGAGGCCAGCCTGATCTGCATAGCAAGTTCTAGGCCAGCCAGGGCTACATAATGGGACCCTATTTGTTTTGTATACATTAATAGTGAGTGCATTTGAGCAAGCCAATATGAAAGCTGGTGTTGGGGTGACACTTGATACGTTGCCTGACGGTGGGGACAGAAGAGAGGAGGTCTTCCGGGACTGCGTCGCATTTGTGATCTGTTTTTATCTACTACAGCTGCGTTATGAATCAGACTGCCCCTTGGATGCTCCAGCACCTTGGTAAGTTTCTTTCTCCTTTCTTTAGTGCTTTGACTCCACTGAGGAAAAGCAAACCAGTCAAGCAGACACTTTTACCTGAACTCTTCTCCCTGCTATGAGCCAAGAACTCTGTGCTTGTCAGACTACTTGGTTTTGAAAAATGGCTTGAGAATATAGGTGGCCAAGCCAGCCAAGAAGGTAGGAATGCCTGTAAGAGGAAAAGGGCTTCGTAAAGGCTTGGTGTCCAAACAGTAGTCCACCAAGAGGCTGCGCTCCCAGCCTTCCCCTCAAGAGCACTATAGATCCCATGGAGCCAACGACAGGGCCACACAAACCTCCCGTCTCTCTGGGGACAGTCCTGTTATGGGACTTTTATCAAAACTTCATTCAGAGCTAGGAGAATTTTTAAAAATCCCTATAGTTGAGTAATCTTAGTTGTTTTTTCTTTTTTCTTTTTTTTTTGGTTTTTCTAGACAGGGTTTCTCTGTGTAGCCCTGGCTGTCCTGGAACTCACTCTGTAGACCAGGCTGACCTCAAACTCAGAAATCCGCCGGCCTCTGCCTCCCAAGTGCTGGGATTACAGGCGTGTGCCACCACTGCCCGGCGAGTAATCTTAGTTAATAACAGGGTGTTTCCTCAGGAGGCTGTGCTTATTAAATAATCAGATACATATGTACAATAATAAAATACATACATTTTATAAAATTGAGATCATACTAAATAAGCTATATATACACTGAAGTTTTGAATCTTGATTTTAAAAATGCATCCGTTAAGGCTGGAGAGATGGCCACATGGCTAACTCAGGTGGGCTTTCCAAAGGACCCAGGTTCAATTCCCAACACCTACACAGTGACATCTGTCTGTAATTCCAGTTCCAGGGAACTAGACAATGTCTTCTAGCCTCTCAAGGCACAAGGCACACACAAGAAGCATAGATACACAGGCAGGCAAAGCACCCATATGCTTAAAAAATGAATGCTTCCTTTACACTGTCTTAGATGGGGTTTCCATCACTGTGATGAGACATCACGACCACGGCAACTCTTACAAAGAGAAACACTTAACTGGGGCTGGCTTACTGTTCCTGAGGTTTAGTCCATTAATGCCATGATGGGAAGCACGGTGGCAGGCAGGTAGGCAGGCAGCCATTTCTCGGCCTCTTTAAAGGACTGTCCCGGAGACGGGAGGTTTGTGTGGCGCTGTTGTTGCCTGATGGGTCTATAGTGCTGCTGGGCTACAGCCTGGGGGAGGCAGCCTCTGGTGCTGGAGAGGGGGCTGAGAGTTCCTCATCCAGATTCAAAGGCAGCAGGAAGGGAGACGCTGCCACCCCGGGCCTGGCTTGAGCTCTGAGACCTTAAAGCCCGCCCCCACAGTGACCACTTCCTCCAACAAGGCCACCCCCCCTAATAGTGCCACTCCCTGTGAGTCTATGGGGGCCATTTTTATTCAGTCCGCCACATACCCTCACTATAAACACTACGTAAGCCAACAGTGTGTGCTATTATTAAAGCCCCTCCGTTTCCCAGAGTGATAGTTACTGCAACAGCGTGGTACTTCCCCAGTTCACAAATTTCCTAGTAAATTCCTAGTAGCTGAACAAAGAATATGCATGTTTTTTCAGTTAAAAAATGTTAATTTTTTTTAGTTGCAAAACCTCAGTGTGTTAGATGTGCTTTGAAACATATATTGGTGCTAAGACATTGTGATCCTTGGGCTGAGGAGATAGCTTAGAAGGCAAAATACTTGTCTTGTAAGCCTGAGGATCTGGGTTCAATTCCCAGAAACTACCTTAAAAAATTAATTAATTAATTAATTAAAAAAGCAGCTAGGAATGGCTGGTGGTTTTGCACTTAGAATCCCAGGTTGCAGGGCTGGAGAAAGGCTGAGGCTCACTCAGCTGGTCTAGCCTATTTGGTAAGGCTCCGGGCCAACAAGACTCATCTTAAAGGAACTGGATAGCATTCTTACAGATGACGCCTGAGATTATTCCCTGGATGACCCATGCATGCCCACACAAGTGCACCTACACATGCATACAGAATGAATACACACACACACACACACAAACACGCTTTAAAAAAATAAAAATGTAATTCTCACAGATGTGCTCCTGCGTGTGGGCTTTCCTCGGTTTCCCACACAACAGAAGAGAATGTATGTGTACCCACTCCAGCAGCCTGGAGACCGTCTAGGATTGGGGTGATATCATCACTACTCACAGAGAATGCCAGTGAGGACAGATCTGCTTCTGGTTTCATTTATTTATTTTAATATTGCAAGTTCATGAGCTACTCTGGAAATGGGACCCGCACTTAAACACGAAATTCATTTATGCTTCATATACGACTCACACACACAGCCTGAAGGTAATTTTATACAATAATTTTAATACTTTTGCGCATGAAATGACATTTCACAGTGTGGAGGTTTCCACTGTGGTTCTGTGTCCCAGGCTCACAAGGGTTTGGATTCGGCGGCATTTTGGGGTTCAGATTTGAGCTTTGTGCGCACACACACACACACACACAGACACACACACACACACCGCAAATACATACAATCACAAACACACTTGCACAAACATCACAAACACACACACACCACGCACAGTCAACAGATACAGACAATTTTAAGAACACCCCCCAAAAAAATTTACAGATGGTTGTATGGCTAAATAAAACTTACAACTTACTTTGCCTGCTAACAAACATTTAATTTTCTTCTTTTGTTCTTCTTCTTGTTGTTGTTGTTTGGTTGGTTTGTTTTGTTTTTTGTTTTTAAGGACCATAGCAGGGAACGAACGGCTTCTGCCGGCAGTTGTTAACTCAGGAAGCTGAGTCTAACTGCTCTGGTTGGAGGCTGGTCCTGCTGCTACTTTTTGATAATGCAAAAATATCCAATTCTTCTCCCAGAAACCCAGTCAGCTCTCTCATTGACAAGCTCTCCACGTAACTCTGAGGTCCTTCTGCAGTGATGCTTGCTGCAGGGAGAGAGCTACTCCATTACAAAAGATGAGAGCAAGCTCCCTCGGCCATGACACCAAGGTGTAAGACGCAGGCGCCTACCCTTGGACGGTTTGTCCTGTACACAGGGTGGCCTCTGGTGGTTACCATTCAGGGTGGATGGATGGTGCTTCCACAGTGGCACCTGCATACATGTTATATTTTAAAAACAAATTATGTTTTGTTGCATCTTCTTATCACACTATCAGAATTCAGGCAATGAGGTAGTTATGAGGAGGGGGAGTAGGTGGGTAATTCAGTCAATACAAAACAACCCTCATAACAACGACAGTGTTAGAATTCTACACAAACCAACAATTGTACCTTCTCTACATTTCCCGACTGCCATAAAGTGAGCCCCTGGCATGCACTACGTGTGCTGGCTGGTTTTGTGTGTCAACTTGACACAAGCTGGAGTTATCACAGAGAAAGGAGTTTCAGTTCAGAAAATGCCTCCATGAGATCCAGCGGTAAGGCATTTTCTCAATTAGTGATCAAGGGGGGAGGGCCCTTTGTGGGTGGTGCCATCCCTGGGCTGCTAGTCCTGGGTTCTGTAAGAAAGCAAGCCGAGCAAGCCAGGGGAAGCAAGCAAGCCAGTAAGTAACATCCCTCCATGGCCTCTGCATCAGCTCCTGCTTCCTGACCTGCTGGAGTTCCAGTCCTGACTTCCTTTTCTGATGAACAGCAGCATGGAAGTGTCAGCTCAATAAACCCTTTCCTCCCCAACTTGCTTCTTGGTCATGATGTTTGTGCAGGAATAGCAACCCTGACTAAGACACTAAGGTATTCATTCCTACATTGCTGCTATCCGAAACCCAAGACCCAAATAGCCATGTGCCAACTCTCTAGGCACTACAGTGCACTACAAATCTGTCCTCCTTTGAAATCAGAAAATATTTTCAGAAAAATCACTGATTTTTCTTTTACCCATCTGAAGACTCCCTATTTAAAAGGGGAGGAGTCGTCTTCAGAGGTAAGGAAACCTACTTGCCTGAGTCCACACTCATAGGCACTTTCCATACAAAGTCCACCCGACAACCCTGCCTACACCCGACAACCCTGCCCACACCAGACAACCCTGCCTACACCAGACAACCCTGCCCACACCAGACAACCCGGCCTACACCCGACAACCCTGCCCACACCCGACAACCCGGCCTACACCAGACAACCCTGCCCACACCAGACAACCCTGCCTACACCAGACAACCCTGCCCACACCAGACAACCCTGCCTACACCCGACAACCCTGCCCACACCAGACAACCCTGCCTACACCCGACAACCCTGCCCACACCAGACAACCCTGCCCACACCAGACAACCCTGCCCACACCAGACAACCCTGCCTACACCTGACAACCCGGCCTATAAAACAGTTTCCTAGTCTGGGCCATTACCCATCATGCCACAATTTAATAATTCTAAGATTGCTTTTAATAGGGTTGGCAAAAATTAATGACATAGTGTTCTCCAGATACCCCACATCGGGGGAAGAATGAAAAATCCGCTAGTTCCAACAAGGTATTTTCATTAACAGCAGAAAAGTGAGAAAAGATGACAGAGAACGGGGGTGTCCTACTATGTCATAGCTTAGGAGCGGGGCATCCAGTGTGGAGCCCTGACACCAACTGCTGAACAGCCAGGAGTCCAAGAAGCCCAGCAAACCTCAGCCTCAGGCAGCCAAAGCCCACCCTCCTAACGGAGGCCCGTCCGTGCCAGCATCCTCTCTCTTTCCCGTTCCCATCTTCTGCCCGGTTCTCCTTTGCAGCATATTTGTCCTTTAAGATTCGATCTTTAAAATTAATTTAAGTGCCTTGTTGAGGAGGCCTTCCTCGTCTCTGGGATGACACTAATTAGTGACATTTTATAAGCTTGGAAAATATTTTTCCCATTCAAATTTTTTCACAGTGTTTGCGTTTCTCAGTTTGTTCAGTCCACAGAAGTCCTACTGGTTTTTCATCTTTGTATGCCAAGCACCTAGCAAGGTATGAGGTGCTTGACGGACATGCCTTAGGGGGAAACAATGAACATGTGACTTCCAGCCAGCTGTCTCTATCTGACAGAGCCGCAGGTCAGTCTACCACCACTGCAAATGTAACCCACACAAACTACAACTCTTGATTTTCCCTCCAAAAGCCCACCCCTCACCTCTATCTGCCCCTGGCAAACAATGTGATCTTAGAAAATGGCGGCAGCAGGAAGTCAGATACTCAAGCCACACCCAGGAGGCACCCGGCTGCCTCCAGCAGCCCTTCACTGAGTCCATCAAAGGCCTACAGGCTGGACCTCCAGAACATGGTTCATACAAGTGTCTCTCTCCACCACCACGTCTCTAATCAAAGCCACTGGTGTCTGCCCGGAACTGCCACTGAGGTTAGTCCCTCTGTGCTTGCTTCTCCACACAGCAGCTGTAGTCTTCGGAAAACAAGTTTTTGTAGGCAAAATGTTAGTAGGAACCAGGCATGGTGTCACACCTTTACTCCCAGCACTCGGGAGGCAGAAGCAGGCAGATCTCTGTGAGTCTGAGGCCAGCATGGCCTACATAGTGAGTTCTAGAACAGCCAGGGCTACATAGTCAAAACAAAACAAAACAACAAACAAACCAAAACACTAAAATGTTATTAGGAAATTCCAAGACTACATTTTAGGCAATGTAAAACTGCATTATTGTAGCAAATACTCAAGTTCCCACACTCTTCTCTTCAGAAGTACCTTTTACAGCAAGTACCTAGACTTTACATGGAGCCAGGAAAACACATGGAATGCTTTGTACATAAACAGTATACTGGGGTTTACTTTTCACCCAGTGCTACCCCTTGGGGCTTGTCGTGTTGCTAACTTCCTTCCTTCACCATGACATCATACTGTTTGGTCTTTGCAGTACACCCTGGTGCTGCTGGGGATTTTGATCATCCTCAAACAATGCCCTATCAAGTAACCTTGGATAAGTTCTAGGTTAGATACAGACTGGTATGCTGTCCGATGTAGGTTTATAATGGTGACCTCGGAAGGGTGGCACCTGTCACACAGCTACACACACGCACAAACTATGTGAGCGAGTGACAGGAACAAAGAAGGTGCTGGACTGGGGAAAGTTTTGGGTTGCTATGACCATGAAGCCTCTTTCTGAAAGGAGTGCTCACATACGTCAGAGGTCTATCTAGTTAGCAAACCGTGATCTTTCAGTGACAGGACGTCACCTAACTGATGCCCATGGAACTGCATTCAGCGCTCCTCCTTCGTCCCACAGCAGAGACCTCTCGTTTCATACAGGCACCCAGCGCTGAAAGACACGGAGGCATCAGACCAGAGTCCTAGACAATTAAGTCTGACTCTTCCAAAGGAAGCTCTGGGAAGGTAGACAGTCAGCCAGCTTCTGTGCACCTGCAGCTGCTCATGTGGATACACCCAGAAAGCATACTCACTGTTTCAAAGAGTGTGGACACAGAGAAAATGGATGTCTGCATCCACAAATGTTTCTGGTTTTCTTAGGAATAATGCATAAAGGATTTTTTTATTTAGATATAATTCAATTACAGTCAGGTTCTACAGAATGTCTCTACACATATTTTATTTAAGATGAGGGAACATTCTTCTTGCCTTCTTATTTACATTTCCCTAAGTCCTGATAACTACAGAGAGAGAGAGAGAGAGAGAGAGAGAGAGAGAGAGAGAGAGAGAGATGTTTAAAGTTTCTTATTGGGATACTTACAAAATCTGCATTTAAGTTATTGACATTAAAATCCAATTTGACATCTTTGTAGTATATGTAATATTTAGCCAAGACAGATTTGAGTTTTTACCACACATTTTAGTGACTGATTGGCCATGTGATGGTTTACACGAGTACTTCCTGATTGGAATCTTCAGTTGACTGGCTATATAAATAAGCAAGGGGTCACCAGCGTTTACAAGTTGTTTATTTCCTTAGCAGCGCTGACCATGAGTGCGCTGTCTGTCACAGAGCCCTCCGGCCTCGCTGATACCATTTCCCTCTCTGCACAGCCATTCCCCCGCAGTCTGGGAAAACAACAGTTAGCAGCACTACTTCAGAACACTCAGTGTGACTGTTGGCCACATCTGTCCTGATGGCTCCCACCAGTCACACTAAGTCACACCCACAATACTTACTGACCTTGCAAGTATTTATTTTACTAAAGCCCCTCGCGCTGGCCCTGAGTACAACGTGCTCACAGATGGAAAGAATCATGGATTTTCTAAAGCTCCTAGATTGGAATTTCAAGCCTCAAATATCAGAAAGCTGAGCAATGCTCCTAAGCAGCCTAAGGAACGGCATTATCATGCTACAAATCAGTTCCATGCCACATTTGCTTTGCTAGTTAAACATATGGCTGGATTCTTCTATTTCTGTGGTGACTTTCTTTGCTGGTGTTTCCCCCTCCTTGCTAGCCTGTGTTTTCTTCTGGCATAACACCAGATCCGCCAAGCACTAAAAATTAGACATATGGAATGTGAGGAATGTCTGATAACTTCAGAGATCAGCCCTTAGTCATAAACAAAAATGCATGCCCTTTGAGCTTAGCCTCAGACTCGATTTGAGGCAAACAAAAGCCATGAGGCTAAGTGCTGGCAAAAGGGACAAGGTGACACAGGCTGGGCTGAGCTGGGCGAGCTCTAAATATAACTCTCCATCACTGCTCACATAAATACAGTCCCTTTATTCTAAAAGCCGATGAACCATGCAGACCAGAGCGTCTCAGAGTCTTAGACTAGTGTCTCATCCCCGTGGGCTTTCACCAGCTCCTCCGTATCAGGGACATAGCATCAGTAATTTAGCCGATTCTATAGGTACACGTATGTTCAAAATTAAATAGAACCAAAAATCAAAACAACATAAAATACATGACTTAAGGATTTGCTCTATTTAGATGAAATAGGAATGTCAAACTGAGTGTTTGTCTCAACTGAATCACCCCCCCCACACACACACACACACACACACACAGGGTTTCTCTGTATAACAGCCCTGGACCAACTGCCCTGGAACTCACTCTACAGACCAGTTCAAAGCTCCTGGTACTCACAGAAATCTGCCTGGCTCTGCCTCCCAAGTGCTGGAATTAAAAGTATTTGCCACCACACCTGGCTTAATTGAATTATGCAGGGAATTAAACTTCTGAAAGGAAACAAAAAAACATGGCAGCTCACGACTGTCACTAGCTCTAGTCCTGAGAAGTCAGCTCAGGAACTTTGGGAAATTCCACCAGGGCCCCGAGCACATGGGCACCCCTCCCCTCCTGGAAGAAACAGGTGAGAGAGCATGTAGGCTGGAAGGGAGGGGCTGATTAAGCCCCTATTACCTCATTCCCTAAAGACCAATCAGTCACACTGTTCTGCCAATCACATTGTGCCTAATGGCTGCTGCTCTAAAAACCGTATAAAAGCTCGATGAGTTAACTGGCTGTGCATGGTCGTTCTCCTGCCTTGGTGTGCAGGGCAACCCCAGCATGCTGGATCAATAAATTCCTCTTGCTTTTTGCATCAATCCCCAACTCCGTGGTGTTCACTCAGGGGTCTCTGGGAAGTTACGGCTCCACAGAGAATTACATTTGGTGCATTGACCAGGAATTGAACCTCTGAGGGACACACTAGAGAGTGGCAGATCAGAGGAATGGCTCGAGCCAGTACCGTGGTTGTCTGTCTCATTGTTTGTCAGAGTCTGAGTCTATAAATTTGTTTAAACTTTCAGTTTGCTGGCAAGCTTCAGGGGGCTTGGAGAGCCCACGGTGTTTCAGAGCAGTCAAGTGCGACGACCCTGGGGTAGGGGGGATCTGGAGGATGCTTCAGGCCCCCCTGGAAGCAGCTGAGAAGGCTCCTCTCCTTCTGGAAACAGCAAGTCTTGCTGTAACCTGGTTTATCTGGCTTCTGCTGATGCAGCAGGGCCACCTGGTTTATCTCAGCGCAGTCCCAGTGACCTCTTCTAGCTTGAGGACACTGCATATACGTGGTACACTGATGTAAAGTTAGGCAAACACACACATGAAATAAAAATAGACAAAAACTCAAAAAAAAAAAAAAACCCACGAATACAAAAGGATAAAGGGGGTCAGCAGAGATGACAGATTAGGGGTGACAGAAAGAAATGGCAGAGAGGTGACTTAGCAGACCAGAAAAATGGGGAAACCAAGTTACCAAAGAAAAAACCCAGATCAGCTCCCACTGCAACAGCTTGAAATGGTATTCCAGCATCAAAGACCTCGCTGTAGGCTGTGCCTGGGAAGTACTCCTCAAAGCCAGTTAGGAAACAGCCTAACAGAGCTGGCAGAAACAGAAGAATCAATTCTCCACAGAGTCTTAACCAGAGGCGCTGTAGACTTGCAGGCAAGCATCTGGTGCAGCTTACAGAAAAGATACCTTGTTAAAAGCAAAAACTAGAGGCAACATGAACTCACCAAGAGCAAGCTTCCCCAGTTCCCTTCCCATGGTTTCGGAGAACCCCGGAACTGGGCTGACATTTGTCAGACTGGGGACTGGTTGAGTTGTACCCTGGACTGCTACCTAGGCCAGGGGGAAAGGCGACTGCTGGGAGGCCCTAGTAACACAAAGGCTGTGCCTGAGCACTGCCACTCACCCCCAGTACACAGTTTGCACACGGTTCTCTGTGTCTCCTTCTTCAATATGACTAACAGCTGTGTGTCATGAAAGGTCAGGCAGTGCTACAGCACAACCCTCCAGATCTCATATCCTTCTCCCTCAAGCCAAGCCCAACATTGTCCTAGATGCCCCTCCAGGCAGTGAGCCTCCACAGTGTGGCTCAGCATCCCTGACTGCATCTCAGATGTGTAACACCTCCAACCAGAACAAGCATCAGCCACGGGGGGAAAGGGGGTACACACATCCGTCACCTCTGCTCTGAGTACACTAGCCAAAGTAAACTACTGGGAAGAAGGGTGGTTAATCCCTGGATCTGACCAGAAAAAAATGGCCAGAACAGCTGAGATTGGTTACCCCATTTGCAGACTATACGATTATACACGAAGACCTCAAAGCCTCTACCAAAAGGCGATTGGAACCAATAAACAAATTTAGCAAAGCAGCAGCATTCCAAATCAGTAGCTTTTATTCAGGCCACAATGAACTCCTGGGGAATTAAGAAGAACGTTCCATTCACAGCCTCAACAACCACCACCATCTAGAGCTAAGTCTAACCAACGAACTGGAAGACAGCACCAATAACAAACTATCAATTATAAAACACTGAAGAAAGGAAGTGGGGGAACTAGAAAATGGAAAGGCATGCCACGCTCATGAATGGGCAGAATTAATACTGTGAAATGGAAATATTACTGAAAGTAATCTATAGCTTCAATGCAATCTGCATCAAAATACCAATGACATTCCTCACAGAAATAGGAAAACAGTCACCCTAAAATTCATATAAAAGCACAAAAGACTCAAGTCAAAGCAATCCTGTTGGAAAAAAAAAATACTATAAAGAGCAAAAAAGGGAAACTCCAGGTATCAACCGCTGACCTCCTCAGCCGTGTGCGCACACACACACCCCTAACACTGGGAAATTAACCCTTGAATGTAATTTTAAAACACAGATAAACACTAAGAGGCTGTTCCCATATGCTGTGTGGTTCACCCTGTGGAGACAGAATCTAAAGAGGAATAGTAGGGGAACCTTGGATGGAAACCCGCTGTGTGCTCATTCATCATGTACAGATACAACTGACTAGTAGCAAGTTGTAAAATCTTTATTTTCCCCAACTTTAATTTTGAAAGCCATAAAACTTCCTGTTGTCTCTATTTACTGATTACAAATTCATCCCTAGAGCAAGCTCATATGAAGTTTTAAAGTTAAAATTTTCCTAGGTGTAAATATATGCAAAGTAATATGCAAAACCATGAAACATAAGGATACTAGCAACACAGCAGCTTTGAGTATAAAGCACACTCCAGGGAGCGTTAGGTTAATAGTGGCATAAATGGCACTCCTTGCTCTCCCATGCTTCCGTCTTTGTGTGGTTGGTGTGTGTGTGTGTGTGTGTGTGTGTGTGTGTGTGTGTGTGTGTGTGTGCATGAGAGAGAGAGAGAACACGGGTCTCAATCACCAACTTACTATCTCACTTTTACCCAGTCACTCTGTGCCTCATTTCCTTGAGACAGGGTCTCTCACCGAGCCTGGAGCTTGTGGTTTCTCCACTGTGTGTGGACAGCTAGGTCAATCAGCCGGTGATCTGCCTCTCTGGGGTGACAGGTGTGTTGCCAGCCCCAGCTTTACTGAGTGCTGGGGCTGAAACAGATCCTAAAGCACTCATACCCACTGTGCCATCTCCCCAGACCTGGTTTGGTTTGCAACAGGGTCTCGCTATGTGCCCCAGTCTGGCCTCAGACTCCTTAGTCTCCCTGCTGCATGCTGGGACTGCAGGCGAGCGCCACCGCCCCAGTTCAGCCTTTTATTTAGATGCTTTTTACATTTAGCATCCTATTAAGAGAGCCATGACCTCCACACTCAAGCAGGTTCCAGCCCGCTGGGAAGATGAAGCATGTCCAAACTGCTAACGCAGGCAGTTAGCTGTTGGTGCAAGAACCTTGAAGGCAGCAGAGAAGAAGTGGGCAGTGGCTGGTGGGGAAAATGTCCCTGTGACTGCATTCGGAATGGCTGGCCCAGTAAACTCTCAGCAGGCACTTTTCCTTATTTTAGCAAGTGACCCCTTCGGAATACCGTTTTACAGTAGTCTGTGAGGAATAGGTCTGTCTAGGTGCCTACTGTGCTGTCAGCACGCGGGAGAAGCAGCAACAGAGTAGCAAGGATGTGCCGTCTAATGCGGCCTCAGGTCTCACCCTGAGCACCCTCCCTCCATGGGCTCTGACAACAGTGCACAAATCCCCAAGGCTGCTCTCCTTTCCAGCCCTGCCCACCACAGGATGTAGGCTGCTGAGTGCTCTCTCCACTCTGAGCCTCCCCACCCCTTCCCCCATTGAGCCAGTACAGATCTTCATCCTCAAGCTGTTCTACAGCCAGATGACAGATCAGGGGTCTTTTCTAGAAGGAGCCTGACCAAGGGCACAGCTACCGACCAACTGTTCGTCTAATGGTTTTGTCGTTTTAGGTTAATGAGCATTTGGAACGTTAATCCTCTTGGCATTATTTCTGCTGCAGCTTTAGGCTCAATTGGCCCAACAAACCTACTATTCTCTAAATAATTTGAGATGGTTTCCCAAAGAAAACAACCATCCTTTAATTACCCTGTTCTGAAGTGCAAATTAGTGTCCATGAGAAAGCGTTGGTGTTATAGGAACTTGTCAAGTTAGGCAAATGTCTCCAGTCCCTGTCACATTAAGTCACACGGGATTGGACTTTTTAAAATGCTGCTGAGACAGAACAAAATCTCCTAACTTTTTTTTGATAATACAATCATTAAAGACAGTAACTGGCTGGTCTAGAAGGGGAAGGTTCGACACTTGGTATGACACTTCTTCACGCGGTCTTGGAGCCCTAAAATTACCTGCCTTTAGCATAAACACCGTGTGTGTGAACAGGCTAAGGATGTAACAGCACGGATCCCATCGATGGGATCCCAGTCGGTCTAAGCTGTGTCTCTCCAATGGCCACCTAAGAAATAATGGTAAAATCTTGTCCATGAAAGCATAAAAACACATACATTATACTTGTGGAGTCTTCCTCAAACCTTAAAACTTTATAGAAACATATTTAAATAAGTGTAGCCATGGTAAAATAAATAAACATGTAATTATAAGCTTGTATGTACACAATTGGCCATTTTGCTATGTTCATTACTCCCATTTGTAACATAAAGACTTTCTCTTTCATGCCTCAAAATATGATTTCATAGCTAAAGGTAGTTTTTATCTTGAAAACTTTCAACACATGCCAAAATGTAACAGCTTTTTCCATGTGTGGGAGTAACATCTTCTGCTTTTGTTTTTCAGTTTTCTACTTAATGACTTCTACCTCCCAGCATGCACCAGGGCGCTTAGGGCACACAGAGGAATTTTGCACAACAGGCACCCTTCATGCCCGCTGTCCTCAGAATCTAGCTCCATCATCCTTTCAGTAGAACAGATAGCTTCACCGCAGCAAAGCCAAGACACAGAGACACCTACTGGACCAGGTACAAACACCACAGTTGCCAAGATACAGCTCAGCAGAAGTCAGAAGACAAAGGCGGGTCCAGACCCATCTCTCTGCAGCTTCCTGAGTTCTGCCACCTAACAATGCCAGCTTTCTCATCTGTGAAACAATAGAATTAGATTCAAATGCCCAAGGTTAATTCATGCTCGAAACTTAATGATTTCTTAGGTTCACTTCAGGTTGCAGTAATTCATGTTGTATTTTCTCACTGACTTAAATGGAAATCTAAATGACTCTTAATTAGCAGTAGGTGCTAACAATTTTGTTTTAAACCTCTGTGCCCCACAAGAGCCCTTTAGTATTATCTGGCAGGAAATACATAAGTCTTTTAAAATCATTTAAAACCATATATATCACTCACAGCCAACTAAATAAAATGTGAAGTGTCTCATCTGCCATTCAGGATGCTCACACTCAGACCTCAACTCACCTTCCAGTTTCCATCCTCAGTGATTCCTTTACTGTCCCCACTGCCACAAGTCTTACTGAAAACATCTTCCCTGAGCCCCAGAGCCATACAGTACTTACCATCAGTTGGTCTGCTGTGTTCACACATTCAAACCCTACTAACTCTTAGGCTACATAATTTATCATCCAAACTAGGACAACTCTGACTCTGAGAGGGAATGTCTATGGGATAAGATACCAGGAATAAAACACAGCTGCCCAAGAGTGGGAATGTAATGGCTCTACAGAAAACTCATCAAATCCTCACGTCAGAGAAACAAACCTCTTCCATCTGACTTTTGTATTATTTCTGCCACATACTTGAGTTGTGTACAGAAGTCTTTACTGCCTAACCCAGTCTGAGCCATGGCTCACATTATTTGGGTCTCAGTGCTTTAGTGTATATAGGCTGGGTGATTCCCTGAGTGTACCTAACTTCAGAAAGTCAGTGCATGCCTTCTGACAATCAGCATCATTTACAGACAGGAACCAAGAGGCTGAAGAAATGGTGCATTGGTTAAAGACCTGGCTGCAGAAGAACAAAGACTGAAGATCGGACTCCCAGAACCCACACTATCATGAGGTGAGCGTGGTGGCCCACTTGTGATTACAGCTCAGAAAGCAGAGACACAAGATCCCCAGAGCAAGCTGGTTCGGAAGACATGCCAAATCCTAAGAGCCAGCTCTGGGTTTGACTGAGAGATCGGCCTCAATAAATACGTTGCAAGAAGAACTGAGGAAGACCTGCAGCCTCCGTGGGCACCTGACATGTATATATGTATACACACACGCACACATAACATACCCACACGGACACACAAAAAAAGAAAAGAAGGAATTATATATATATTTCTTGGCCAATTCAAAGACCCATCTCCTTTGGTGATGTCCTGTGTTCCCTATGATGGTTTGACCACAACAAATTTACATTTGATGTTAAGTTAGGACACAGCCATATCACCCAGTCCCTTGAAGCCATGATGTCAGTACATTTAAGTGCAAGATAAACTGAACTCTGGGCTTCCATGAGGAAGCTTTATCTAGGAGAGCGTCAGAGAACATTAGCTCTAGGGGCAGAAGGCTGGGGACTACTTATTCTCCAACACCGTTTTGACTCCCTGGATCCCAAGGTACTTAAACTGTATTCTTTTTTTTTTTTTTATTTTTGGTTTTCCGAGGCAGGGTTTCTCTGTGTAGCCCTGGCTGTCCTGGAACTCACTCTGTAGACCAGGCTGGCCTCAAACTCAGAAATCCACCCACCTCTGCCTCCCACGTGCTGGGATTAAAGGTGTGCGCCACCACTGCCCGGCTTAAACTGTATTCTTTATAAGCTATTGACCACTTTTTGTTAGGTACTAGAGACAATCCTTGGGGATTCAGATCTTTCCGCATTGATCTCTGCATCCCCCAGAGCACACAAAGTAACAAATATCAGAAATGTTTGATAAATATGCACAGAATTTTAGAAGCTGTATGTAAATGATGTGAGTTTGCACCTTGACTGAACCAAGAATTCCTCTGGTCATCCTGAAGCATGCTTCAGCTAAATACCTGTGCAGCCCCGTTTCGTTCATTGATTTCAACTCCCTAATACGCAAAAGTCTATGAGGTAGAAATAATGAGTTTACAAAACACTGTAGTCCACAGAAATGAAGAGACTATCCAGAGAGAGCGAGCTATTAAGGTACAGATAGATGGTTCTGGAACCCAAACGCTCTGCCCGCCAGCCCCACAATCCTGACCCACCCAGGAATACAGCTGTGAATTGAACAGGGTGGCACTTATCCAAAGAAAATATCTCTACTGGGTAGTAGAAGCACACCATTGATCCCAGCACTTTGGAGCCAGAGGCAGGTGGATCTCTGTGAGTTCCAGGAGAGCCAAGACTACACAGAAAAACCCTGTCTCAGACAAAACAAACAAAATATTTACAACAAATGTCCAAATCTTTCCAAATTCGATTACTTTGTTGAAAATAAGTGAGATTTGGGATAACGCTTTCAACAGTGGTCTTTGTCCAGGCGCTGACTGATAGGTCAAACTGACTATACTTGGAGAGAGAAGCAATCGTTGGAGAGGGGGAGTTTAGCACACTGGAAAGTTAGAAGAAAGCTCTAGTTCTGAAGTTTCCATTTCTAACACAAAAATCCAACTTACTAGACTAAATGCAGATTCTAAAGGCTGGCTGCTCCCTGTGGCCCCTCCTCCTAAGCACCCATGACAATGCTGCCACACTACAATCCAGGGGTTCTGGAGACACTGTAGACGAGGCATGTTATCAGATGGAGCGTGTCCCACATATATGGCTTTGACTAAAAGTTATGAGATAAACAAGCAATTTTTTTTTTTTTTATGAGTACACTGTAGCTGTCTTCAGACACACCAGAAAAAGGCATCAGATCCCATTACAGATGGTTGTGAGCCACCATGTGGTTGCTGGGAATTGAACTCACGACCTCTGAAAGAGCAGTCTGAGCTCTTAACCGCTGAGCCATCTCTCCAGCTCCTAAACAAGCAATTTTTTAAAAAAATCAAATACTTATTTTGGGCCCACATGTACTTCACTATACCATAATCAAATGCAAAGATGTAGGATTTGGATGAAAAGTTAAAACTTATATTTTGTGCAGTCTTAAAGGTTCCTTTACTACCTGTAAGCTTCTACATTCTTTGTAACTGTGAGTGAATCTAAGCCTCGGTGGGCCCTGTTCCCATCTGCTGTGAGTCTGAAGGCATGAGAGGTATGTAGCATTTATACACAGGAAATATCTAAAAGCATTCTGCTGAGATTTCCTTCCCCCACACCCCCTTCCACACCCATTCCTTAAACTGCTTTCAAAAGGCCTGTCGTGTTCTTTAAAAAGCTAAGCTTCGATTTCTAATAAAAACCAGTGCACCTATCCCTCGGTTTGTTTAGTCACGGCATCGTCACCGCAGCATCCACATAGTCACCGCTGTCGCCTTGATGACTTAGGCAGCTTCTCAGGCTCAGCACCTGACCCTTAAGGCTCGAACAGTTTAATTCTGCCATGCAGGTCAAAAATGCTTTCCTGGTATTGTCAGGGTGGAATTTAGGAGGAAAAGAAGAAAGCTTACCAACTCAGTTTTCTGTTCCCCACGTACCAAACGCTGATCAAGAGGCCCTTCCGACATTTGACATGACCTTGGTGAACCCTCCAGTCAGAACAGGCCCTTTCACCCCTTCCCACCACCACCCCAGCCCCCACTCCCTGACCTACCTTCAGATCAACTGTGCTCAGCCAGGGTTTGAATCCCATAGGCTTTTCCCCATCAATATAAGACTGAGAGGAACAGAATGTGAGTGCACAGGCCCAGGAATGCCTGAAGTGTGCTACAGGTGAAGACTTTAGTGCAGGATTCACGGAACCACGCATCTGTGTGCCAGCACCAGGGGCAGCCATCAGAGTCTGTCTTTATTAAATGCCCAAACACACCTTTTCCACAGAGTTCCACAGCTATGACAGACTACTACGGTGGCCGTGCTATGTGTGGAGCACCGCACTGGAGGTCACGCTATGGGTGCACCACACGGCAGGCTCTCACACAGAAGTGGCACATAGCCAGCTGAAGTTGGCCTCTCCACTTGAAGACATGTGCCCACATCCCCAGAAGTGAATCCATGTCCAGGAACCTCCTGGTTCCATCAAAGAGTATTTTCATATGAGTGAGTCAAGCTGGCAAGCCCAAGCCACTCGGGGACCCACACCACCAAAAGGGCTTAATGACTGTGCTGGTTCCAAAGACAAGCATATTACAAGGTTTCCTTTTCAGTATAGTCTTGGCTTAAAAGTTTTCTTAAATGCCGGGCAATGGTGGCACATGCCTTTAATCCCAGCACTTGGGAGGCAGAGGCAGGTGGATTTCTGAGTTCGAGGCCAGCCTGGTCTACAGAGTGAGTTCCAGGACAGCCAGGGCTACACAGAGAAACCCTGTCTCAACCCCCCCCCCCCAAAAAAAAAAAAGTTTTCTTAAAATATTCTTGATTTTAAAAAGTTAAGAAAGCAAGCAAATCAAAGGAGGATCACTGGCTCTGTTCTAGCTTCTGTCTTCTGAGATTCCTAACTGTGTCAATCACTTAAAAAAACAAACAAACAGGTCCAAAACCATGTAAGCCAGAACACTCCAAAGTCATATATTTTCCAAATAAAGTAAGAAGAAGCTTAAAAATCATGCAATCTGACAAAATGACATTAGAGCAAACGTGACTCTTCTATAGACCTTCTTAATTGCTGGTCACAGAAATTATTTTGCCCACACTATGAAAGAGTTTTAATTTCAGTTCCATTTCAGTTGCATTTTTTTAGATGCAAAAACTCTAAAAGTACCGTTGTGTTAAATTGAGTCAATCCCAACTGAATAGAGTAATTCAGAAACCTGGTTCAATTGTCCATTGGAATACTAATTTCATTTTATCTAAAATTAATACATCCTGGAACATTAAAGCAAGTCACTCCCACCTGCCATCTTATTTGATGATTCAATTCTATTTATAATTAAGTTATAAAATTATAAGGCACCCAAAAGTGAGATCACAAATCACTTTTGCGTTATGACCTAGAAAATACCATCTCTTCATAAAATGGAAATATCTAATTGATTTTTAATAACTGTGTACCATCCACACTGGATAACATAAGACAAGGGTGCTTCCAGAGTAATGGGTCACTGACCCTCACTTTGGTCAAGTCAAACAACCAAATGGAGAGCAATGAAGGAAGAGCAGACATATGGTAACTGACATGGTATGCTCAGAAATCACTAGCTTAGGGGGCTGGAGAGATGGCTCAGTGGTTGAGAGCACTGACTGCTCTTCCAGAGGTCCTGAGTTCAAATCCCAGCAACCACATGGTAGCTCACAACCATCTATAATGAGACTGGATGCCCTCTTCTGGTGTGTCTGAAGATAGCTACAGTGTACTTACATATAATAAATAAAATAAATCTTTAAAAAAAAAAAATCACTAGCTTAGCACTCGGCTTCTTCATTTGATTTCCCCCATGCCAAGTCACAGAGATGACTGATCCTCAGTTTACCTAAATAAAGTCCTACATCCTCCCTATCTAAAGTACGTTGGATTTGTTTGTTTTGATTGTCACTGGCACAAGGACTATACCGCACCAGTCTTTGTAGCTGTTGGCTCCAGGCCTCCCATGCATGCTGAAACAAACCCCCCAGCTCCAGGGCACTGCGGGGTGGTAAGCCTTGCAGCCCGGGGCAGGGGCAGACATGGGAATGAAGGAGCCATCTGGCTGCCACCAGTCACCAACACTCTCTGCTCACAGTGGCCACTGCGTCTCTCCCAAGGCACGGGTTTTCTGACCTTTGCTGCTCACCCTGTGCACCTTCTCCTGCACCCCGATATGTCCTCCTTGAAGGAGCCACCTGAGGAGACAGTGTCCAGTGCCACTCTCCCCTCTTCTCATCCCTACACAAACCACCATGATACCTTAAGGATTGTTACTGTGACGCTGGCAAAAAGAGCTCACTCCTTGGAGGCCGTCCCGACTCACCAAAGCACTGCAGAAGAGAAGAGAATAGGCACGGGAAATACTAAGGGTCCCTTGGAATACAAGAGACAGACGAATACACTGGAGTAAGGAAAGACTGGGATCAAACCTGGATTTGCAGAGAAGATACCAGGAACTCACTGCAGAAACCAGGGACCTATCTATGCTAACCAGATAAGGGGACAGACAGCTCGTGGTGTTTACTTACCAGGGAGACTAGACGCCTGTGCGGAGTCAAGCATGGGGGAGGAGGGGGCTGGTTAGATTGTGTTGCAGTTTTGCAGCCTGACAACTTAAATTCCTATAAATTAAGCCAGCTGTCAGGTCTGCAACTTGGTACCACATCAGGGGAAACAGAGGCAATGCCAGACAAAGGACACCTGGGAAGGTGCTAAATCCTAGAATTCAGGAGTTGCATACAACTGTTAGCAGAAGCTGTTAAGAGTCCAGGAGGAGGAGCTGGGGAGACAGCCCAGAGACTGCACTTGCACAGGGTGCATGGCCTCGGGTGCGATCCCCGGCCCTGGAAGTCCAGGAATGGAGAGAGGAAGAGACAATAGATGCAGACAATGGCGCTGAGGGGCAGTTAGCAACGGCAACCCTTGTCTTACACTTAGCACTGCTCAAATAAATGTGCAAGCCAACCTGTACAAAGTCATCTTAATAACTAAGGAGAAAACACTAGACCTGTTAGTGACCCATGGGAATCTTCAACAAAGCATTCAAACCTCTCTATAAATGTATTAGGAAAAGTGAAAAGCTGGCAAGGTATCAACATGGCACACTGCAGTTTAAACTTAGAATCAATGAAAGGTAGTGTTTCTTTCTTTTTTTTCTAAGTATGAGGTACGAGTTGGGGAAGGTCGCTTCCTTACTGTTGTAGGCCTGAGGCTGAGAGCGCCCCCTACCGCCCTACCTCACCCTCAAGCCCAACCCCCACCCCGGCAAGTTACAACACTCCCTTTAAGTCTGGACTGGATGCTGACAGCTGCATCCTGGGGCTTTCAAGAATGAATGAGGTCCAAGAAGTTCCTTTAGAGGAACTTGTGTGGTCATCGCACTGCCTCTGAGACACTGCTGTATGCCGGAAAGTCTGCCTTCATTAAGTTCCTGTGGCTGTAGCAGCGACTCTCCGACAGTCAGACGTGTCTTCTATCAGAGCAAACCAGGGAATGTAATGTGAACAGCATGGTCAGCATTTCTGCCACACTCTTCCACATACTTCCCACCAGAATGCCTGAATATTCAGCCACAGAGATGCACTTTCTCAGTCACCTGTCTGAAAGGCCACAGAAGACAGGAAGTTTTAAAAGCAGAAATAACTCCTTGGATTACTGCCTGGATTAATTAAATTGTTTTTGTCCGTTTAGGACTTCAAGAGTAACAAATGACACGGTAACAAATGACACGGAGAATTGTACACTCACAAATAACATTACCACACCATTTTAAGTCTGAACTCGGACAGCAGTAACAAACACATAAAGAACTTGGGTTCGTAATTATAGGTTGAAAACTTGTGATTTATATCACTTTGCCAGCCAGCTCAAGAAAAGGCTATTTTAGCCCACCCTCAGAAGACATGCTTGTGTCAATGACTGGAAGCAGGTCCTCAGCACCCGCAAGAATCACCGATGGAGGAGTGACATTACCTAACACTTCACAGTCCATCTTATTACTTTCAAGTGCCCACTTCTGACAGAGGGAAGCATACTGTAATAACTCTTAAACACAGTTCTCTCTCAACAACCGCACTCCACACAGACATTATCATCACCGTAGGCCACACTATTACTGTTCAAGCGAGTCTCTCCCCCTCCAACCAGCCTCCCAGTTCTCAAACCGCATTGCTGCTAAAACCCGCTGCCGTGTCTATGTAGACCCCCAGCTCTGCCCTAATGATCCCAACGCCCAGACTCTCAAAACCTGTTCTCACTGCACAGGTGTCTCTTCCTCCATGGTAGCTAGAAATGAGAGTGACAGATGGATGATGGATGGATGGATGGATGGATGGTTGCAGAGACGGATGGATGATGGGTGGCCACTGAGCCCTAACTTTTTCCCTTTATGAGTGTCAGTTAACTACTGTGTCATTAGCATAACACATATGCTATACCTTCAGGTCACTGGCTTTGCTCTGGCCCTGCATTCTCATGACTCCTGTCCTGCAGGTGTCTGTGTTTAGTATAGCACAATGGGATGTAGTGGCTGGGAGGGAGAGACGGCAAAGAATAAAGTCTGGGGAAAGTTATAAAGGCAAAGCCAGCCCTCGGAAGCCTGGTGTCTGTGGTCTGAATGAGAGGCCAGGGCACCGGAGCAACCCTGAGCCCACCGCCCACCACAGGCCTGAAGAGTATACTGCTGTGATTCTACAAGCAAAAAAGGTGGGCTGGGAAAGACAGGTGACGAGCAGATCGCGCCACAACAGACAACAGACCGAGCGAGCTCCATCCTAATCCGGTACCAATCATTTAAAATGGTCACTGGATTGATCCAAAGTAAGAAGGACTCTCTCGGGACGATGCAGCCGCTCTCCAGTGAGGACATGGACCATGAACAGCAAGCCCCGTGTGAGAAACCTGTGGGCTGTGCCCTGCTCTTCCTTCCTAATTCCATCCAAAGGCCTCAGAGTCAGTTTAGCATAACCCCAGGAATTTTCTAGAACGGCATACAACTTAAGTATGGTTTCCCAATCTAAGGCAGTCAGTAATTGTTATTGTATTTTGAGCAGAAAATCAGATCAGTGGCTTTGAATAAAATAAGCCTTTGGATGAGGTATCTTCTTTGACTCCTTCTGAATAAGACATGTGTCTCAGGGAGACTGGCTAGCCTGGGCCCACACAGCAGGGCCAGGAGTTTCTCTGCCAGCCCCTACTCTGTGAAGTACTACAACAAATCTGTTCCTATAGATAGATAGATAGATAGATAGATAGATAGATAGATAGATAGATAGATAGATAGATAGATAAATGAATAACTTATGTTCTAAAAAAAAAATCCAAATAATTTAATTACACAAGGCCAGATTAAGTTGGGGCTGTAGATCACTTTAAAGGCTACTGAATAACTATTTTTACTATTTACTCACTCACTATTCCAACATGGACTCCAAAGCCTGAGAGACTGGTCAGAGAGCAAACGTGCATGCTGCAGTTTGATGAACTGAGTGTCATCAGAGCCCACGTGGCAGAAGGGGAGAATCAGGAGCTGGAGAGACGGCTCATAGTTAAAGGGAACTCGCTGCTCTTACAGAGGACCTGAGTCCAGCTGACAGAGCCCACGCCAGGCAGCTCACGACCATGTAACTCCAGCCCCAGGGAGCTGTAAGTCGCTTTTATCACAGCAACCAAACCAAACTGATACAACCTCACTCTGTAGCTCAGGCTGCTCTGGTACTCACTGTGTAGGCCAAGCTACCGTTAAGCCTACTGCCTCAGTTTCCTGCATGCTGGGATTTCAGGTCTTCACTGCCACACTAAGCTTGGTGGAGGTTCAAAATGGGACCAGAAGTTATACGTGAACATGGACACTAACTTTAAGAGCTAAGAGCTACGGTGAAGGTATTTATAAAGAAGTGAATGCATCCATCTTCTGAACACCTGAATCAATTTAAGAAAGGAAGAAAACCAAGTTGGGCACAGCAGCACACATCTGTCAGTACAGTCCAGGGGCAGAGGCTATGATTGAGACAGCCTGGGCTACATACAGTACAAGAACCTATGTCAGGAAGGAAGGAAGGAAGGAAGGAAGGAAGGAAGGAAGAAAGGGAGGGAGGGAGGGAGGGAGGGAGGGAGGGAGGAGGAGGAAGAGGAAGAGGAAGAGGAGGAGGACGACTACCACAACAACCACCACCACCACCTTCGGTGTGTGCAGACACACAGACAGAGGTCATCGAACATTAAGCTATCTTGACCAAGAGCATCAGGGTCTCAAAGCCCGGTATACAATACCTTATATGATATTAAATGGGACGCTATGCAAGCCAAACCATATTCTGTTATGCCTAAGATCTGATCAATTTAAAGACATTAAATATGCTTCTTCTTACTCTGATTAAAATTCAAGATCTATTAGGAGTGATATGAAAGTAATACCACCAGATTAATCCTTGAATAACCTTTGAACAATCTTTATTAGTATTTTATCTGCCCAAAAGTCTCCATTTGGTGAAAGTATCAAAACAGGTATTTTTAGATGAAGTTGGAAGGGGCACCCCTAAAGCTTGAGAGGAGAATCAGAGTTTAAAGGCGGCTTCTGTAAGGTCACCCACTCCAGAGCTAAAGTGTCACAGAACTGTAACGTTTCTCACAGCCTCCGTTAGTGTGTTAGCTGCTCACAACAGGAGCTGTTTGGCACAATCACCGTGTATTGTAAAAGCCAACACCATTCACACTGAACAACAAGAACAACATATACAACCGTGTGCAAATGTGTATCTCAGAGACACCTGTCTCACGATTGCTCTCCCATTCGCCTGGAGATGCTTTCGTGGTGTCTTTATGTCTGAAAATGTTCAAACTCTCTCACGATGATTTAAAATGGACCATGCCAGAAACTTCTGTGCCATGTTCCATGGTCCCAAACATGTTCAATTTCATTAGCTTCCAGCATCTTTTTTATAGTCTTGAAGCAAAAAGTAAAATGTTTTTAGCAACTGTAAGCCTCTGAGGTTGCCGCGTTCCTGGGTCCCACTGAATTTAATATCTATGGTAACACTGAATGCTAAAATAAAGTGGTCTTTCTCTAAACTGCGTGAAGGGCCCTCCACCACCAAAAGCTTTACCCTGCTGTGCAATGACTGCTAGAGAAATAAAGTAAGAATCACAGCATGGCTTTCCCATTGCCTCGAAAAAGCAAACAAACAAAGACAGCTGTAATAGCCTTGATGTTCAGCTTTGGGCAAACTGGCCAATGTGAGCGTTTCCTTGGGGCTAGCCTCAGACATAAGTTCCTGGGACCACAGGAAAACTCCTCTCCCATGTCTGCTTATGTTAAAATAGCATGGGTAGGAACTGAGTCTGGTACAGTGTCACCCCCAACAGCGCCAGGACCAGCACCACCTGTGGGCCGGTGAAGACAGAAAGCTGTGGCACCCGCTCAGAGAGAGCAAGCGAGAAGTGCAGAGGGCAGCCCCAGGAAACTCAGCCAATTTCAAACAATTCCTAACAACCTGCGTGCTGGGGAGGCGGATCTAGGAAAGGGTCAGGTAGATCTTCTCAGTCACCTCCCGTTCTCCAACTTGGCTCCATTCTAACAAGTGTCTACCAGGTTGGGTCAACTTCCTGAGGAGTGGGACCAGAAGACAGTCCTTTCCAACCCCGATCCCTCCTGGCCAGTTCCTCTGCCTACAAAACAGACATATTCTACACCATGAGAAATCCCAGCGCTCACAATAGTCAGATTTTTTTGTTGCCTCAGGGCAGCTCTTTTTCAAAGAGGCGGCCCACCCTTGTACCATGCGGCTGTGGCTGTGGGAGCCCTCCACCCGACCCACTGCCTACAGCATCTGGCCCGGATGGACAAGCCACATTCAGCTGTCCACAGTGAATGCTATCTGTATTATCATTCCAATGATATAAAATATGCATGTGTATAAATTAGAATCAGAAGTTATGCACAAATGTTATTTTGTAATTACTTCTTTGATATCGCTCATCTTGTTGTTTTCAATAACAAATTAAAAAATATTCTGAGACCTGCAAGATGGCCGAGCAGGTAAAAGTACTTGCCGCCCAAACCTAACGGCCTGGGTTTGAGCCTGGGATCCATGTGAAAAGTCAGATGTTTTGGCCTGTATTTAGGAAGATATTAGAATTGCCTAAAATGTTCCAAATAATTAATAAGAATATTATGGGGGTGGGGGAAAGAACTGCCTAGGACCTTAGCAGCAAGATAGCCTGGGACACACAGCACAGCAGAAGCAAGTCTTTATTTATCATGGTGGAAAGAGGCTCTAAAGTAGTTCTCTGATCTCCATACTTACACACCTGTACTCAATCAAACATCACGCAAACACACACTTTACAGGGCTGGGGAGCTGCTTGATTCATTTCCAGATAGCTTGAAAATCAATATTGACGAGAATTTTTTTAGCTACTTCTAGTCTCTCATTCTGAGGCAGCTGTGATTTCAAGTGTTCTATAAACAACATATAACTGAGGGAGAAAGAGGCAAGCACCTTGCTCAGGGCGTGCAGTGCTAACAGAGCCAGGCTTGAGACGCTGCTCTAAACCACTACATCATCAACTGCACCACACGTCTGAATTAACCAACCCTTCTCGCCACCTGCAGGGCCCTAAACCACTGAGAGATCACAGGCACGGGAATCTCACCTGTTGCCGTGCACCCCTTGGCTTTGACTCTTAAGCAAAACTGCATCTTAGCCAGGATTGTAAAAGAAAGAGGAGATACAAAGGGTTTAAAAACAATATCACTGAGACAGCTCTCGTGGCTGATTGCTGAAGATAATCATGTTTGTGGGGTGTTGTTTTCTAATTACAATGAATATTGTTCCGTGTACAATGAGCTTCATGAAACAAATCTTGTCTGGCTACAAACAATTGGTAGGAAAGCAACAGAAACCAGAACCCTTATTAGTAAGACAGATCAGGCCGGGCAGTGGTGGCGCACGCCTTTAATCCCAGCACTTGGGAGGCAGAGGCAGGTGGATTTCTGAGTTCGAGGCCAGCCTGGTCTACAGAGTGAGTTCCAGGACAGCCAGGGCTACACAGAGAAACCCTGTCTCGAAAAACAAACAAACAAAGCCCAAAAAGACATATCAGGAAGAAGTAACGACATCTGGGATCATGCACTGTCTCTCCAATTAATCCTGGCAGTCATGGACTTAATCATTGCTCTCAGATATTAGTCTTAACCTGCATATGAATGATTGAGCAATGCTCCAAGATTTGAAATAAATGGCAGGCAGTCTTCCTGACCCCGGCACATGCGCCTTACTGTCAATCTTCCTGATGATGCTCTGTGTTTTGTAGCTTTTTTTTTGTTCAGCTGGCAACTGACACTCTAGAACAGAACACTAGGCACAGCAGTAAGGCTTCCTGGTAAGCAGTCACCAATGATTCCACCCAAACAGTCACATTTCCCCAAACTCCTACCTCACATCCTCTCTACAGCCACTTCCTTCCTGAGTCTACACGAACCAGAGGCAACTCATTCAGACTAACGAAACACTAATGAGCCAGCTCGCCTACTATTTAAAAGGAATGCATCTTTGTTCCTTTTCAGATATGAGGTCATTCAAACAGAGGAGAAAGTCCTGATATTGGTTCCAGGAATGTGCAGTGACCTCCAGCTGTCCCCACACCTGAAGGTGTAGAGGAGAAACGGCTAGAGTTTCCCCCTTCATATCCTGAGCGCCAGTCTTGCCTGCATATTCCCTGGCTGCTCAGTATTGCTATTAAGAAGCAGCTTAAGCTAGGAACATCAAATGATGTAAAACCATCATTTAACTCAAAATATACACCATGTTCAATTTCAGTAAAAACTTAAATGTATTCCGTTTACTAATCTAGAAATAAGGTGGCATTAGCACTTGCCTAGAAATGTTTGTATAATATTAAAAATATATAAACCTCCAAGAATGATAGCTACTCACTACTCCATAAACAGCTCTCAATTATCCAATGAAGTTCGTCTCTGCTTAGCAGGATGAAGTTACCAAGTGTGATTCACCTCCAGGCAACTCTAATCAATTAGTAATGACTTCCCAGAGAGAACTGTTGGACAGGATTCTGGGGCAGTGGACAGACACACCAGAATGCAGGTGGAGAGCGTGGGAGGCACGGGCTGCATGCCTACCCCACCCATGACAGTGTATTCTGATAAATGTGGTGGCAATGGCTCTCTTCTGACCCCAGATGTCATGCCCAAGTCACCCACTCATTATTAATGAGGTCTTAATTCAAGTCAGAGGCGACCAAGTTGATGTTAATATTAATTCAAGAAGACAGTGTACAGCCAAAGTCAGCCTGCTAAAGAATCGCAAAACCAAATACAAGTGTGATTTGAAGAAATGATTATCACTATACTTTACAACTGGCTTTTTTTCTCCTCTGATGACAACTGAATTCACTGCTCATTCTGGCCTGGATACTAAATTCTCATATGCTTCTCTTTATATTGCTCATCCTGGGAAGAAAATAACATTTTCTTGGTTTTGACTTATATATAATTTATGGAAGGCAGCTGAACATTTCTGTTTTGCCTTCCAGGATACTGAACAGTAAAACCAGCCAGCCCACACCCTAGTCCCCTTGGGTAACATTAGCCTGCTGCTGAATGTTGAGCCAGAACACACACCACAGGGCTCCTCACTGATTCAGTCCAGGAGCATGCCCAGGGCAAAGGATCCAGCCACGAAACACGCAGGGCTTGCTCCAAGTCACCACTTACACATCATTTCAGTATTAAAATAATAAGCACACACATATTCCTTAAAGGAAGACAAAACTGGATGTATCTTTAGAAAAGTAGGAAGACAGGTAAAATAAAGCTTGTTCTTTATCTAAAAGCGCCCGCATGAGCGCGCGCATATGCGCGCGCGCACACACACACACACACACACACACACACACACACACACACACAGAGCCCTAACAAGAATGTGAACCTAACACTTAGTGAGAACTTACGTACTAAAAACTTGACTCTGAGCCGGTGAGATGGCTCAGCTGGCAAAGGCTCTGGCCACTAAGCCTGCCAAGCTGAGTTGTCAATCCCCAGGACCCTAAAGGTGGAAGGAAAGACTCCCTTGGATGGTCCTGTGAGCACTACATATCTGATGTGTAGTACACACATGGACACACACATGCACAGATACACATATACACAAATAATCTTTACAAATTGAAAATGGGCCCTAACTAAGAGCTACTGAAGAGCTCCTTTAATCCCCGTTGTTGCTACAGCCGTGCTAAGAGGCGGCAGGACGTGATGGCCTGAACTGCACGTCCCCTCTTGAAGCTGTTACTCTCACTGTGACTCTGTTTACAAACAGGTTTTTTAAAACAAAATCCAGGTTAAACTAGGGCGTAAGAGGGGTCCCTGGCTGAGCAGGACGAGGTCCTTCTAAAAGGAAACAGCAGAGAGCCCCTCTTGCTCACGAGCCCCCAGTATTCTGTCACATCAAGGGCCACACATAAACACAACACTTCTGACTTCTGTGTGAGTCTAAATCTTCATTCAAACAAGGAGGACATCTGCTCTTGTCTTTCTCAGCCTGCAACCCTTAACTACAGTCTCCCCAAAGTGGCCGTCTCAAGTTCTGAGAGAACGAGCCAGGCAAGAGAACAAATCCTGCCATGACTGCCTGATAAGAAGATCCCAGCCCTACATTTAGAAATCCTGACCTTGTGGGTCTCAGGCAAGGCACAGAACGTCCACTCTTAGTCAGCAGCCTAGATGATTCTAAGGCAAGTCGGGCCTCCTTGCTGTATACTCCTGAACAACTCCAGCCCTACAGGTCACTCATGTGTGGAGTATCTATGTGCACTGGGTGTGCAGGACACACAAAATAAGCCATGTTCTCAGAACTGGCCTTTGGGAGGCACACAAGTGTGTGAGTGTCTCCCTGTGTGTACACTTGGCATAACAAATTCTCCCAGTTGGGACAGGGTAGTTCCAAGCTCAGAAGCAAATTTAAAAATCTCAGTGGCTAAAAATGACAGTGTTCCCTTCTTAGTCCCCACAGTGCCCCCTCCGCCTGTGCACAGGACTGGTTCTGTCATCAGGAGCTTCAGCTGACGGAAACCGGAAGCAAACAAGCAGAAATGAGTTTGGCCCATCAGTAAAGTTGGTATTTAGTAAGAGGAAAAATAAACAGCTGAGAGCAGGAGAGACCTCGGGAGCTCGGCTTCAGACACTGTAGTGATGACGGCTATTAGACATCTCAGTGGCCGGACAGCTTCTACATCAGCTACTGGGCTCTGTAACAGCAGCTCACACAGCACATCATCAAAAGGTTGCTGCAAGGTTCGCTTTCAATGAAGGAAGGCACTGAGTGAGATTTGAACTGCAGACCCTGAGTTTCTCACTCCTGAGTTAGAGTCTAGAGTGGCAAATCTTAAACAGTGTGGGTCCCAACCCCTTTGTGGGTCACATATCAGATATCCTGACTGCCAGATATTTATGTTACGATTCATAGCAGTTATGAAGTAGCAACAAAAATAATTTTATGGTTGGGGGTCACCACAACATGAGGACCTGTATTAAAAAGTCGCAGCATTAGGAAGGTTGAGAACCACTGGCCTAGAGATTAAGCCAATTAAGCCAGAGATGAAAATGCAAACCTCCAGGTAACTAGACCACCAAGAGAAGGTGGTCCTCACTCTGCTAACCCTGCTCATATGGGAATGAGAGGGAAGAGACCTTTGAGCCACTCCTGACAACTAAAACTTAACTAAAGGAGGGAACAAAACCATCACGACTCCGCTCCTAAAACCAAGGCTGTTTATTTGGTCCTCATACATCTTCAAGCTGAGTCCACCAGACTCCTACACCACTAAGGTGAACCCCAACTACAGCAAGCAGCCACGCTCCCCATCCCATGTCTGCTCTAAGTCAGAATACAAGGGATACAAGGTACTACTGAGTCACCTCATGCCACCAGCCCCTACCTGACAGAAAATGGCCCACGGCCACAATAGAAACACATACACAGAGACCATTCCCAACTACATGAAATCCTTTGTCTCTGAGCTAGCAAGAAAAAAGATTTGGGTCAGGAGCTCAAAGAGTAGAGACCAACAAAAGACAGGTAGGGCCTGAAAGAAGGTTTTCACCTAAACAGGTGTCAGTAAACTAGAGAGTTAGAAGTCAACAGGTTTCACCACACAGGTAGGTAGGTACCTTCAGCTTTCCCTGCTGAGTGCTGTCTGCTTGCTACCCAGTGATGCAGCTGAAGAACAGGAACAGTCACAGGTAATACAGAAAACAAGATACTCCCGAGTTCCATTAAAAAAGGCCACTCCAAAAATGAAGGCCCTGGGTCAAATTTGGTCTACAGACCAGTCTGCTAAGCCCTGGGTTAAGCACGAGTTCCCTTGATGAGTCTAGGACCCCACTGAGAGTGTGAACAAGGTGGGAAACCTAGGGCAATCCCTACACTATGTTTGGATTTAATAGTGAACCTCCCTAGGCTGTCCCTAGTGGACAGCCGGGTAAGAGACCAGCCCGAACTTAAGCACTAAGTGGGGAGACCTACCCCAACAATAGTGCTTACAATAATTAGTACAAGCATTACAATTTTTAAACGAGTTTTATATCTTGATTTTATTTTCTATAGTGGAACAAAACAAAAAATAAGGGGCTGGAGAGATAGCTCAGCGGTTAAGAGCACTAACTGTTCTTCCAGAGGTCCTGAGTTCAATTCCCAGCAACCACATGGTGGCTCACAAGCATCTGTAATGGGATCTGATGCCCTCTTCTGGTGTGTCTGAAGACAGGGACAGTGTACTCATACAAAGAGTAAATAAATCTTAAAAACAAAACAACAACAAAAAAACAAAGACAAAAAAAGCCCACAACTACAGAATTTGATTCCAGAAATCCTCTCTGAAAGAACAAAAAATTGTCAGACCTAAAAGCATTAAAACAAAGTCACACTGAAAACAAACATCACAGCCACGCACAGTGAGACACACTTCTAACTCAAAACGCTCAGAAGGATGAGGCAAGAGGATCAAAGAGTTGGTGGCCAAGAGCTCAAGTGTTAACTCAGTCAGTGAAGTGATTGCCTTGCAAGCTTGGGGCCTTAGTTTGAGTCCCAGCACAGTGGTGTGTGCCTGTAATCCCAGAACTGACGCACTGGACACAGGCAGCTCCCCGGGTACACTCGCCATCCAGCCTAGCCTAGCTAGTGTGCTCCTGGTCCCAGTGACACTTGGTCAAGGGAAGACGGGTTCCTGAAGAATGGCCCCCAAGGTTGACTACTCATCCACACACACACACACACACACACACACACACACACACACACACACACGCATGCACACACATGCACACACACGCACACACGCACGTGCACACATGCACGCGCGCACACACACACAAAGCAAATGCTCATAAATATAAAATTCAAAACAATAAAACTGATTGACAGCTCTGAAACCAGAACCCATCTTAATCAACAGCACCTTATAATTAGTGTGTGTGTGTGTGTGTGTGTGTGTGTGTGTGTGTGTATTATATAACCCTGAGATAGGGATAGACCTTACATCAATGGCAGTTTAAATGTGGAAAAATAAGGCACCAGTGAGCTGAAACCTAACAAATACAACAAAAACTGATAATTCAAGACCAAGTTCTTCCAAAGAACACAAGGCCAGCTTCACACTGGAATATGAATTGATGTATTTATTATAACTTGGACCTCCCTCTCTACACACACACACACACACACCCGTGAGTATATCAAAAAGAATTAAGAAAGCCTCATGAAGCCGGACAGTGGTGGCGCACGCCTTTAATCCCAGCACTTGGGAGGCAGAGGCAGGCGGATTTCTGAGTTCGAGGCCAGCCTGGTCTACAGAGTGAGTTCCAGGACAGCCAGGGCTACACAGAGAAACCCTGTCTCCAAAAACCAAAAAAAAAAAAAAAAAAAGAAAGCCTCGTGATAAAATTGTATTTTAAAACTGCCTCATGGTGTCCAGCAAACAGAAAGGGATGGCAGCCATGCCAGTGTGTTTGATTCTGGAGCAGGGGCCCCTTCCTATACCAGGGCAGGCTTGGGACGGACATATGTACTGCTGACAGATCAGCTGAATCAACCCTGCCAATAAAACGGGTGACAGCTATCACAGAGGGCCACCACTGCATCCAGAAGACGACTTCCTTGACCTGGGAATGGATGCCCACAAGATACCTGTGTAGGCTGACCCCACTCCCTGTGGGATTTGGACCAAACAAAGGCGCCCATTCTTTCTAGTTCAGTTCAACCCTGTATTCCAGCTCTGAGCTAGAACTTATGGCAGTGAAAAGAAATAAAAGAACTAAGAACAAAGAATCATTATTTATAAATGGTATTAATGTCCTCACAGAAATAATCCAGGGACTTTCTCCACCAAATGTCAAGAATGAATACTGAAGAAAACGAGATATTGGTAAAAGACTGAAATTAAACAGATTAAAGGAAATAACCAAAAAAGGCAGACACACACACACACACACACACACACACACGCACACACACGCACACACACGCACACGCACACTCATGGAAACTGGTGCTGACGCATATCATTCTTCCCAGTGACAAGGCATTTCAGTACGTGGCACTGAATCAAGAGCCACAGAGCAGGAAAAGGAAGTCACTATGTCCAGAATGCAACACTCAGAACCAAGTCCTGAGAAGTTACTGACCCAAATGTGAAAGATAACTCTTCAAGTCTTTGCAAAGAGAATTTAAAACACAAGATTCTTGAGCAAGAAAAAAAAAGAGACCATTCATAAATTAGAGGTTTGGGCCTGGCAGTGGTGGTGCACACCTTTAATCCCAGCACTTGGGAGGCAGAGGCAGGCGGATTTCTGAGTTCGAGGCCAGCCTGGTCTACAGAGTGAGTTCCAGGACAGCCAGGGCTACACAGAGAAACCCTGTCCCGAAAAACCAAAAAAAAAAAAAAAAAAAAAAAAAGGTGCTCTCTGCTCTTCCAGAGGACCTCAGTTCAATTCCCAGCACCCATACAGTGGATCAAAACCTTCCATAGCTCTATGTCTAAGGGATCCAACACCCTCTTCTGACCTCTGGTCACCAGGCACACACATAGTAAACAGACACACATGAACACAGGCAAAACACTCATACACATAAATAATAAAATTAAATAAAAAAAAAATAATTCTAAAAACCAAAATGTAACTTCATAAAGATGTGAAGCAAAAACAAAGGGAGAGAGGGGAAGGGAAAGAGAGAGAGGGAGGGGAGGGAGAAAGGGGGAGGGGAGGGAGAAAGGGGGAGGGGAGGGAGAAAGGGGGAGGGGAGGGAAGAGGGAGGGGGAGAGAGGGTGGGAGGGAGGATAGAAAAGAGTAGAAACTAGGAAGATACTTGGAGCACAAAGAACCTACAAGGAAATTTTCTGAAGTGTATAAGGAACTTTTAAGAATCAGTAAGAGTCTGGCAATAATGGGACAAGCAAACAAAAACCCACCCAGGAACTAACTGCAAGGGACAGGACCAAACGGCTACAACCAAGAACTGCTTAGCCCTATTTTCAGAAGAATCTCTACTTCAGAGTGATTAAGTTGGCTGAAATCTAAGGTTTTTAAGTGAACCAGGCATCTGATGGCATATCCGAGCACTCTTTTTACAATGTGAGGCCATAAATACTTTCAATTTTTTATAATTTCGTGTTTTGAGCTTGTCGTCATCACCTTGTCTTAATTTATGTACATGGTGTCAACATGTCTTTCTTCAATTGTCCTGACAGTTTAACTGTCTATCTGTACACGCCACACTCCACAGTTGTGTGGTCCAAACTCATAAACGTGTATGTTCGTCTTCTGTTTGTATGGACACACACATTGCTTCCTGGAGACTCCTGACGGCTACAGCTTCTCCAATGCCAAGTCATGGCTGGAGAGTCCAACCCAGCATCCTTCACCCTTCCTCTAGAAAACCGTTTTCTCTGTCCCAGCTCATTGACGCTTGCTTCTCACGTAAATTTTAGAATCAGCATGTCCCTGTGTCCAAGAACTCCTCGGCTGTTGGAGGTTGGTTTGAGGTTTTGAAGTGCTGAAGCAAACCCAGGCTCTCATGAGCTCGGAATACACCTCCACTGGGCTTCCCCCGCCAGCCCTGTGCTGACATTTTCATTGGAGTTGAAGCAAACCGTTTTGGGGAGAAAAAATGACATTTTTGGACGGTATCACCTTTTTTATTATTTCGATGTTCAAGACTAGCATGATACCTTTCACTTAGATTGAGATTCCATTCAAGAAAAGTTGCTTAATGAAGTCCATGCCCTTTGTGTGCCTGAGGAAGCTCCGCCCATATACGTTCAGCCCATACTCTGGAGGTAATCATGGCAGTTTCAAAGTGCAAACCCTAGCCCAATTTTGATGGTAGTCCCAGTGGATCTCTTGGTCACCCATCTTGCCTTCAGGCAGACAATGAGGGACAAGGTAATAAGTGACATTCTAAATATGCCGATTATTCCAGGTCACAATGATATTTTCCTGTCTGTCTGTCCATCTACATGTCTACCTGAGGCAAAGCCTCCCGTATCCCTCTCTGGCCTCAAACTTACTATATAGGTGAGGATGACCTTGAACTGGCAAACCTTCGGCCTCTACCCTCTGAGTGGTAGGATAGCCCACTGTGTGCTCCCATGCCTGGCTTACACAGTGCTGGAAAGGCAACCAGAAGGTTGTGCGTGCAGGACAAGCAGCCAGACTCGACAGCATCCCTAGCACCAGCCTCCACCTCACATTTGTTCAGAATTTCCTCCATTTATTTCTTAATCAGCATTTTGGCATTCTCAGAGCACGGCCTTATGCATATTTAGTTAAATGTAATCCTTGGGATTTGACTTTTTGAAGCCCTTATAATGTTCACTTTCCATCTGTCTACTGTTTTGATTCAGCGCCCATGCTCCACCCCCATGGAAGAGCAGTCCTTGAGCATACACAGTGGCTTTCTTCCAGGGACTGGTACGGAAAGGAAACAAAGGGAAGAGTTGGTTTCCAGTTGGGAAATCTGGCACTGCCCTCATCCAAAGTCAGTCAGTACTAACCGTGTTCAGGGTGGCAGGTGTCAAGTCAGGGAGCCATAAGGTATCATAGTCTATCTTAAGGTTTCACAGACACTGAAGACAGTTCCATTTGTATTCCCTTTGTATCTAGAAAAGTGCTCTCTAATCACTAACACCCCCCTCCAGAAGCATACTGTAAATATCATGATCGGGAACGGACTAGATGTCCTGTTGTTAGCAGTCGGCCTGTCTTCAGTATGGTTTGAGGGGCAGAAACAACATTTTGATCCAGAATTAGATGCCACACAGTGACTACACAAAAGAACTTTTAAGGGGAAGGGAACGCCACTTCTTGACATCGCTGACCTTTTCAAATACCTGAGACAGCAGTTCTAGAAACAGAACCTGTATTTCTACTGACTTGCTTCTCCACACAAGATCACATGCTTTAGTTAAAGCCTGCAGTCAGCCTTAGCCACAAGGACACAATTTTAGTATAAAAGGTTCTTGTCCATTGCCAAGTCAAGAATGACACAATAACTCAAGTCCTGAGGAACAGAGGCAAAGTTCCACTGCTCTTGCTCCTCCTACAGACTCAGTTCCACGTTGGTGTTAGTCCACCCCAGAAGGACCAGGACTTCTGATCCTGACTGATGTACACTCCTGTTCTTGGCGGGGAGGGGGGGAGATCAGGACCCCTGAACTTCCAGATCGAGCCCCATCTACACTATGTCATTGCTCCTTGGGTTTCATACCCTGCTCAAGGACAATGTTAAGGTTTTACTGGTTGATATATAATATATGCAGACTCTATATTATTAAAATCTAATGTGTCAACATTTAAATTAGCAGATTTTGAGACAGGGTTTCTCTGTGTAGTCGTTGGCTGTCCTGGAACTCACTCTGTAGACCAAGCTGGCCTCAAACTCAAAGATCCTCCTGCCTCTGCTTCCAGATGATTAAAGGCAATTGCTACTACCATCTGGCTATCTTAGAGCTTTTCAGGACTGCCATATATACTGAGTTGTACCCTACAGAGTCAAAATGTGGGCTTCCACTTACGCCAAGCGTAATAGTAGAAGGAGCACGATACTGCTTCCAGGAAGGAGAGCTGGTCACAAAGGTTGCAAAGCCTGAGAAACTGCATCAACATGTGTCCGCCAAAGGACTACTGTACATAAAGAGTGAGGTAGCTATAGTATTAAGTTTTCCTGGAGAAGAACAGGTAACTGGGGAAGACATATCTGAAAGGACTCGGGGGCTCAGGAACACAGCAGAATGCGCAGAGATTCACCCCCTGCTGAATACGTTAGTGATTTGTTCCTTTTCCTGTTGAGCAGTACTCTGTTGTGGGAAGGTCAGCTTGTTTGAAAGAGGTATGTTGCAGTTTCTCTCAAAAAAGCCCTGCGGTGGAATGCTGGCCTGAACGGTAGAGGTGTGTTAAGCCATCTGCTGACACGGCTGTCACAATGTGTTGGGAAGGGAGCACACTACATCATCAGGGCTTCGCTTTGTTCAAGTTCAATGGGACAGTGACTTCCCAAGGCTTAAGTCCAGTTGTCCAATGACGGTGGTGGACGCTGAACACCAACCACACATGTATTTACTCTGGGTATCGTCTTGGGTCAAGAATCATCCCAAACCATATGCCTGATTTTTATGATTTTATAGGTTGACTTGTAGAAAACAATTCAGTTTTAATGAGGTTTAAATGAAGTACTTTATTAAATTAGAAGTCTGAGTGGAGCCGGGCAGTGGTAGCACACACCTTTAATCCCAGCACTCGGGAGGCAGAGGCAGGCGGATTTCTGAGTTCGAGGCCAGCCTGGTCTACAGAGTGAGTTCCAGGACAGCCAGGGCTACACAGAGAAACCCTGTCTCGAAAAACCAAAAAAAAAAAAAAAAGAAGTCTGAGTGGGAGGAGCCCATCTACTAAGCCTTACATCTACCACACAGCTTTTCTGTATGCTTACCATTGTGCCCGCGAGCATTCGGAGGTCCCGCTGCTTCCTGTGAGGCGTTTGCTCACTGTCTCCATCATTCCTCAGTAAGTACAGGGCAGGGCAGGGCAGGGCAGGGCAGGGCACACGTCCTAAAGAGTTCAATGCCTCTAGCCCCTACCCTTACCACATCTCCTCCATTGTGCTGTTTAAAAAAGAAAAAATCAAGACTAACAGAAAAGTGCAGCTGTATTTAAAAGTCCATGAGGAAGATGTGTGTGTGTGTGTGTGTGTGTACATATATACATACATACACTCACGCAAAACCAAATATGTAGATATGCATGTATATGTACATGAAGTGAGTATAATATTTTAATTAATAAACACAAGCAGATCTTCCTTCCTTCCTTCCTTCCTTCCTTCCTTTCTTTCTTTCTTTCTTTCTTTCTTTCTTTCTTTCTTTCTTTCTTTCACAGAGACTGCTTATATAGGACTGGCTTGCCTGGAACTCAGCTATATAGATCACTAAGATCACCTGTCTGTCCCTCCCGAATGCTGGATTAAAGGAGTAAGTTACCACACCCTGCAGCTTCTCATATTTTAACCACAATTCCTGGGTCTAAAGTTTCGTTCTTGGAAAAATAGGTATTAAAAACACCTTTGTAAGTAAGTGAGTGAGTGAGTGTGTGTGTGTGTGTGTGTGTGTTTTATGACGGTGCATGTCAGAACACTGAGTTAGTTAATAAAGTAGCCTAGAAATAAATTGCAGATAACAACAGGTTTCCAAAATTAATGATTTATATCCAAGAAAAGAAACTGTAGACAAAGGCTGCTTCAGGGAAACTCCAAACACAAACATCCTCCCATGAGCACTGCCCTAGAGAAGTGGACAGTGTGCGCCTCACCACGAAACACAGAACTGGAGGGAAACTGCAGAACTCACAATCCACTGTGTTTGCGACAAAGACGCTGTGCTAAGCTACACAGTCAACATCTTGACAGAATACAGAACAAATGAATATGCTTACTCTTGTTTTAAGGAAAAACCTCTTACAAACTGATTCAGTAGAATTTCATAACTACTCTATATTATGCATAATTTTCTCGAAGACTCAAAACAAGTGAGGGCATGCCTCCTGATACACTCCACCACCTCCACAGTTGAGCCAAAATTTCAATTACTGTTATTATAAATGTACATTCTCTATGCCATAATACCTCTCAAATTTGTATCCTGTCCCCTGAGCTCTGAACATCACGTCAAATGAGCCCGTACACCTCCATCCAAATATCTCACAATACCCTAAACTCAAGACGCCTAACAATTGAACTCACATTGCCAAGTGACGTCATCTCCCCAAATACTAAAACCAGGAAGCCCAAGAATCATCCTCCACTTCTAATCCTAATGGCTCAGCAGTCTGTAGCTCCCTTTGTGTCTGAAGGTTGAATCTCTCTTTATAAAAAGCCACTTCCTACCCACCTCCATTACTGCCATCTGAGCTACTGACATGGCTTATTAGTTATCTCCCACTAGGGTCCAGTGACGACACCACACCTCTGTGGTGACGACACCACACCTCTGTGGCGACGACACCACACCTCTGTAGTGACCACACCACACCTCTGTAGTGACCACACCACACCTCTGTAGTGACGACACCACACCTCTGTAGTGACGACACCACACCTCTGTAGCGACCACACCACACCTCTGTAGTGACTACACCACACCTCTGTAGTGACGACACCACACCTCTGTAGTGACCACACCACACCTCTGTAGTGACTACACCACACCTCTGTAGTGACTACACCATACCTCTGTAGTGACGACACTACACCTCTGTAGTGACTACACCATACCTCTGTAGTGACCACACCATACCTCTGTAGTGACTACACCATACCTCTGTAGTGACGACACTACACCTCTGTAGTGACGACACCATACCTCTGTAGTGACCACACCATACCTCTGTAGTGACTACACTACACCTCTGTAGTGACTACACCATACCTCTGTAGTGACTACACCATACCTCTGTAGTGACGACACTACACCTCTGTAGTGACTACACCATACCTCTGTAGTGAC
>CM052719.1:35419274-35445004 GCA_028551405.1 Uromys caudimaculatus
CACTACACCTCTGTAGTGACTACATCATACCTCTGTAGTGACTACATCATACCTCTGTAGTGACGACACCATACCTCTGTAGTGACGACACTACCTCTATAGTGACGACACCATACCTCTGTAGTGACTACACCATACCTCTGTAGTGACTACATTACACCCTGTAGTGACTACACTACACCTCTATAGTGACTACACCACACCTCTGTAGTGACAACACTACACCTCTATAGTGACTACACCATACCTCTGTAGTGACGACACTACACCTCTGTAGTGACTACACCATACCTCTGTAGTGACTACATTACACCTCTCACCAACTCATTTCCACTTCACATAAATTGATCATATATATTAATAATAAACTGGTTAGATAAGTTAAAGAAAGTGCATATTTAAAGAAGAATATAATACTGCCATAAGAAGTAATCAAGTATGGCACACGCCTTTAATCCCAGCACATAGGAGGCAGAGACAGGCGGATTTCTGAGTTTGAGGCCAGCCTGGTCTACAGAATGAGTTCCAGGACAACCAGGGCTATACAGAGAAACCCTGTCTTGAAAAAAAAAAAAAAAAAAAAGTAGTAATCAAGTAAATCTTATACTTACATACATGAAACGGTATCCAAAATGTTAAGTTAAAAAAAAAAAAAAGTGAAGAAAACTATCTGTTTAATATATTTTATTCAGTTTTTTTTCTTTAAGATTTATTTATTTGTGTGAGTACAATGTAGCTCTCTTCAGACACACCAGAAGAGGGCATTGGATCCAATTACAGATGGTTGTGAGCCACCATGTGGTTGCTGGGATTTGAACTCAGGACCTCTGGAAGAGCAGTCGGTGCTCTTAACCACTGAGCCATCTATTGGTGTTTTTTATGGTGAGAAAAATATATACCTGTGTCTACCTCAGTGTCTAAAACCAGAAGGCCATACAAGAAATGGAAGTATAGTTACTTTAACGTGATAAAGAGGAGACAGAGGTAGGAACCTGTGGAGGCAGTGGTCTGTGGCAGGCAATCTGACACCCGGTTGAGCACAGCTGAAAATTCTGGGAGACCCCGTGAAATATCCACGAACTGTGGAATATTCACGAGGGACCGGATTATATTTTTAGCCGACGCTCCCGGAAGACTCCTGTAAAATCAGCCACAGTTCTCACAACCCCTGTATAGAGAGAGGCCTGGCATGTGAGATTTGTCACGTAGAAAACAGTCCTGACCCCTCCCAAAAGCAAATTAGGCACTACAAAGTCCCCAAACCAAGCCAATAGAAGGTATCGGTTGCCAAACCCCTGACCCCTCCCAAACAGTATATCTGACCGTCCTAACGTGCCTGCTCTCTCTCTACGCTGCTCTTCTGCCTGCCTGCCCTGCCCGCCTGCCCGCTCCATCCCTGCTCCCGCCCGTCATCCAGAAGGAATAAAGGTGCAAAAATACCCTGGCGTCTGAGAGCTTTGTCCCTAGAGCTGTAATACTTTTGGTCCGAGAAGAGATCCGCTCTCCTGGCCGAGCGGTGGGGCACGTCGACAGCAGCTGCGGGTACCTCAGAGAACGCACTGCGGCGCGCGGCGAGCACAGCGTCGGGCTCGGAGCTGGAGAGTGGCCGAGGCGGCTAGCACCCACAGCCTACCCCATCTCCAGCCGCCCCGGGCCTGATTGGCACCGCACAGAGCGAGAGCAGCCCAACAGGAAGCCTGAAAACTGCTGGACACATCAGTAGCTTTTGAATATCAAGATATGTAACTGTTCTACCTATGTCCTGGTTAGTCTTACTTGTCAGCTTGACACATCCCACAGTCATCAGAGAGGAAAGGCCTCAATCGAAGGATTGCTTGAAGCAGAGTGGCCTGTGGGCATGCCTGGGGTAGACTGTCTTCATTGTTAATTGATGCTGGAGGGCCCTGCCCACTGTGGGCAGCACCATCCATAGGCATTTGATCCTGGGTCCTCTAAGAGAGCTGGCTATGCGTGTGCCTGTGAAAGAAACAGCAAGCAGCATTCTCCCATGGTTTCTGCCTTCAACTTCCTGCTGGACTTGCTGCCCTGGCTAACCTCACGGATGAATGATGACCTAGAACTGAAGCTCAGATAAATCCGTTCCTCCCCCAGGTTCTTTAGGATACTTGTTTATCACAGCAGCAGAATGAAGCTAGACTACTTAGTCAAAAATAAGCAAACTCCAAAGCAAGCAAAGCTGCATCTTGCTGCAAGGATAAGCCATCAAGGTCTTGATCTAACTTTGCCAACACAACCAATCCAACGCCATGCCCATCTTCTGTCCTCTCCTGAGGGTGTGGAGTTTTCCCTACTCAGATCTGCGCACAGGTTCTTTCCTTCTGACCCTGTCCAGGACACTTTCTAGATCCTCTTACCATCCTCAAGTTTTCATACAAACGGTTCTTCTTTATTTCTTAGGATCTAATGTCTGCTTGTAAATTGTGTGTAGTGTGTGTGTGTGTGTCTGTGTGTGTGTGTGTGTGTGTGTGTGTGTGTGTGGAGGGGGGGTGTTCGTGGCCCAAGGAGGCCAGAAGATGACGTCAGATCTTCTGAAACTGTAGGTGGTTGTGAACCACCTGAAGTGGGTGCTGAGAACAAAACTTTTACTAGAACAGTATACTTTTAACCACTGAACAATCTCTCCAGTCCCCATAAATGGTCCTTGTTGAGCCCCAGGAGGGCCTCCCTAAGCCAAGAGGAACTCAGGGGCCACATAACACATTGCCATTGCATCCCCCTTAGATACTCTTGACGCTTCCAGCAGAACTCCTAGGCTGTGTCTTCCTGTCCAGCTAGAGGTCCAACTCCAGGAGGGTAGTAGCTAACTTGATACCAAGGAGGAACAGAACTGCCGGCACTGACTAGAATGTGCATTTGTGGGGACCGTCTTTTGATCTGGAGAAGGAGACAGGACCGGGCACAATGGCTGGCAGGCTGCCAGCACCCAGCCATGGGCTGAGTACACGCAGAGACCTGGGCTGGGAGCCAGTATCGACACCTAGCGACTGGGTCACCTCAGACACATCATTTAACCTTTTTACACCTCCTCATTGAGTAGAAACAATCACAACTGCCTCTTGGAGTTCTCCCAAGAACTAAACAAAGTAGCAAAGAATAAAACAGATCACTGGTGCCTGGTAGAAGCCAACGAATGGCCATGCTACCTACAGCAGGGAATAGACAGACCCAAAGTTTGCCATTAAGCAAAACATCTTTTTGTTTAGCAGGAGAAGTGGTACATAAATGTACCACAGAATGACCTATGACTAGGAGGAGCTGGTAGCAAACCATTCAGTGGCAGAGGAAGGTGCGGGATCTGTACTTGAAAGTCTCCAGACAAGAACAGAGGATGAAGGTGGTGAAAGGGTTAAAAGAAAAGCAGCCGTGCACTCTACTGAACGAGGGGGAGGGGCTTATGCATAATACCGCTGGGCAGCTGCTGCAGCTGGTACAAGGGATCAGATGACTGGAGAGATGGGCCTTTCACAAAGGCCACCAGAGAAGTGAATCCTAACCTTCAGTGGTACAAGACCAGGAGGACGCGAACAAAAGAGGCATCCATATTAACACTTGGAAAGAATACGTACACAAACATCTGACGGACTGGGGCATGGGCTCACCTGACCATCGCAGCACCAGGCCTTAGGAGGGAGCCTTGGCCCCCACAGCAGTAAAAAGCACCTCACCCAGTAAGGAAGACCCCTCCACTCCCCAACAACTGGAGGACTACAAGGAAGCCCGCTCCTGAGTCCTTTGGCCCTGGCTCCCCACAGATGAAGTCTAATATTTTGTTCACATGACAGGCTTCCAAATATGTGAAGTGCATTTAAGTAGGTGACCACGTGTGTCCATTTTCTAGGCTAATCCTAGTCTATACCTATGACCTTAACGTATCTTTTCCCATTCCTGGAGAGTCTTGGTCCAGACAGTAAAGTATATGACCATCTAGATGACCCTGCGTGCCCAGGGAAACCCTCACCAGCCGCACCTCCTCCTGCAGATTCTCCAGCCCCATCACTAGCCCCCCAAACAAGTTCCAGGCAACTGGTGTCCCCAACCTGAAAGTGATCTTCCAGGCTTAAGGTCATAAGAAAAAGCAGAATGTAGTCCTCTGGTCATAGAAGACCATCTTAGCAGAAACCATGTCACAGCTTTTACCCTGGTGGAGTCCAATATAATGCAAACTTCCAAATCTTTTTCCTTGTACTTCCACCAGGTAATCATGGACTTGGACAATTAGGTCAATCACTACTAAATGTGCCTGATAAAAATGCTTATGTTTGTGAAGCGTGTCATTAGGTGAGGCCATCTTAAAGCATGCTGTTTGAAGAGGGTCTGTATGTCAGTACGGACCATCCCGAGAGTAATTGAGAGGGGGGCAAAAATACATTAATTTATTCACTAAGTCAGTCAATAAATACAATGTAGCAAATGTCCTTAATATTTTTTCTATTTTGTAGTGTGTGTGTGTGTGTGTGAGAGAGAGAGAGAGAGAGAGAGAGAGAGAGAGAGAGAGAGAGAGAAAGAGAGAGAGAGAGAGAGAGTGAGACTGTGAGAGAGAGAGAGAGAGGGCATGCACTGCTGCTGTGGCACATGCACAGAGGTCCTGAGACATCTTTTGGAAGTCAGTTCTCTCATTCCGCCTTGCTGAGATGGGGTCTCTCTTGTCTCTTCCATGGAAGTGCTGGGATTGCAGGTACATGCCACTTGTCTTTTTATATGGGCTCCAGGGACAGAACTCAGCCTTGCACCACAAACACTTCTACCCACGGAGCTAGTTTGGCAACCCCCAAAACCAGGATTTTGGTTATAAGACTCAAAAAACAGTAACTGTACAGCGCAAACTAAGGCAACATCTTTCATGGGCAATCAAAAGAAGTATCATCCAGGAGAGAGCAGGGGAACATGGAATGCCTCAGCATGTGGCATGTTAAGATATAATTTATTGTATGTAGTGCTGTGGTGAGATAAATGGCCAAAAACCAAACCAGAAGATAGCATGGGACAATTTCACATTGAGGAAAATACTGATGCACACACATCAGAACCGTCAGTGGGCATCATGAAAGACAGAGACAGATGAGGTTTGCTATCTTATGGGAAACACAGCTGAGCTGAATTAGGAGAAAGGTGGAGAAGATAACACTTTGTCTTAAAGGCACCGAAAGGGAATACATTCAGGTGGGGAGAACAGAACACACCGAGAGTTCTTGTTCCACAGACATGGAGAATGCCACTCTCACTAGACAAGCCTAGGATAAGCATTCTGAAGAAAGACCAGTGTGGCGTGGACACCGTGGGTGAGAACCTAGAGAAGCCACAACATAACCAGACACACCACATCACGCCCATGCAGTCTTGTACCTGACGCAGAATGCCACTGCAGGGTTGAGGAGATGGCTCAGATGATCAAGTACCTAAGGGGCCTGAGTTCAGTCTCTGTAAGCCTCTTAAAAACTGGGCAGCAGCATGTGCTTCTAATCCTGGCTCTGGGAAGACAGGAACAGGCAGGTATCTAGAGATCACTGGCCAGCCACCATAGCTTCATCTGGGAACCCCAGGTCCCTGAAGGAGACCCTATCTCAAAATCCAAGGTGTGTGGCTTCTGAGGAACAACACATGAGGTAACCCCGGACAGACCCTGGACCACCAAAATCACAGGGATGACCTCAGCTCTGCAGAAGTGGCCTCACTTTAGTGCACTACCTGGTCTCACAGGGGAAGGCCAGCAAGTCTATCTCACTGGTGAGCAGTGTGCACTCATAGCAGAGTCAGCCTGTATGCACTGTGCACTTAGGAAGCTGAGATGGCCCTGCTCCTTTCTAATCTAGACAGGAGAACTTGAAGGAAGAGCGAATTCTTCTGGAACGTGAAAATAAATAAATAAAACTCCCACAAAGGCAGCATGATTTTCTATTTTGAAATTCACACAGTTGCTAAAAAGGCACACTTAATTAAACACTGAACGCTTCACGGGCTTGACGCTGCATGAGGGCAGGGAGCGAGCGGTGTGAACCAGATGGACAAGAGCTTGCACCAATACTAACAATGCAACAGCCAATTACAGCTCTTTGGCTTCAGATACACACAAGTAAAAACAAAATAAGTCTTTAAAAGGATACAATAGAAGGGTTGGAGAGATGGTTCATCAGTTAAGAGCACTGGTTGCTCTTCCTTCCAGAGGACTGGGTTTGATTCTCAGCACCTCCAGTTCCAGGGAATCCAGAACTGTCTCTGGCCTCTGCCAGCACCAAACACACATGTGTTGTACAGACAAACATGCAGGAAAATACACATAAAATAATAAATAAAGCCTTTTTTGAAGCACAATAAACTAATTTGTCATATTAAACAAGTAAATCATCCTTATAATTAAAATACAAATGAATAAAGTGTAATAGTGGAAACAAAATCTCAAATTGTTATTAATTACATTTTCAAAAACTAAAAGTCAAAGTGGAAAGCCAGGTGTGGTGGCACAAGTCAGACACAGGTCTCTGTGAGTCTGAGGCCAGCCTGGTCTACACAGTGACTTCCAGAATAACTACAGCTTCAAAAAGAGACTCTGTCTCAAAAAAAAAATAAAAAATAAAAAAATAATTAATTAAAAAATAAAAATGAAAATCAATGCAGACTGAAAGAACAAAGGCAAAAAGCGAAAAAAAAAAACAAAACCATTAACTCAGAAAAAAAAGGAAAAAGAACAAAGCTGTTACAGGAGATGGTGGTCACTTTAAGAAAAGACAATGCAGTAACTGAACAATTAAGTAACCTACAGAAGGAAAGGCAAAGCCAGAGAAGAACCGAGTTTAAATGAGAACAGGGGAACTGCCGACACAGTAAAGGGCAAGAATAATCACCCCACACATCCCAAACAAGTCCAAGATCAAACAGACTCCAGACCCCAACTGCAACCCAACTCTAAGGAGGCAGATTATTCCAAATCGAGTTAAGATGGAAGAACATGAATTATCAGTTACAACCAAGATCTGGCCGACAGAGCCCCAGGAATGGTGGGTGGAGTCAGTCCACTCTCTGAATCACAGTTGTAAATGATCTTAATAAGGTCCTATCAGTAGGTGCTTGGGGGCTTAGCCCTACAACTGGTCTTAGGCACTGGGGTGGGGCCACCATCAAAAGACTCTAGCCTATACATGTCTAAAGAGCCATAAGAGCTTCTGATCCAAATTCACAATTAGGAAATCCATTATTACTGAAATGTACCATGTTGATGGCTGAAATCACAAACTATGTAGGGAGAAGCATACAGAAATACTCAAAGTACATGCTTAATGTTAAGTTAAAGCAAAGACAAATGAAAACCTGTGTCTATGTTACCAAGATTTGAGTAATGCTATTTATTCTGGCATTTACTTTTAGATTTGAAACATGAAGAATTATAGATCGCTTTGAACAAAGCAATTTTTGCCTGTCCCTCCCCAACCAACCAATCAAAACGTAAAGCTGTCTAAAGATGGCTACAACTGAAAGCCTTCACAATGCAACACTTCGTTTTGCTGCTTTATTAATATTTAGGGGGACAGCTAACGCCTCCTGGACTCCCCTTCAGGTTTGACTGGTACCTTGGTTCAGTTTAAAGAGGTTCCCCTGGGTGAAGCCTTTACCTAGACTCTCTCTAGAACTCAGCACGGCAGCTCCATTGCCCCTTCCTCCACTGTGCAGAAGGCACTTTGCATTAGGCTGAAAAGCTACCTTCCCAAGGCAGAAAGGAATTAGATTGCGGCTTGCAAAAGCCCTGCAATTACTTGGAGTCTCTCACAGACGGCTGCTACGACAGCAACAAAAAGTAATTACAAATCGTGTACATCACAACATGCTTTTAAAGACACTTGACAGGCTGCCCACGGTCCCTTAAGTGTTGTTCTCAAATATACTCAGCCTCCGCAGAGTTAGGCTGGTCAGCAAGACAGGAGGAATGGAGGGCAGAGAGGGAAGGGGAGAGCGACCTTCTAGTTAAAGATCAACTCAGTTCCGGAGTCAGTTTCCGGCAGTCAGGCCAGCCAGCCGAGAAACAGACGGCCGGCATCCTTCCTGAACGCCGCTCCTCAGCATGCAGCGCCTGTAATCCACGGCAGCATCTGTGGCAGACTGCCACTCCCTCAGCCAGCTCTTTGGGGGTCTCTGCCTCCTTCCTCTGATTTGTCTTCTTTGTCGATCCTCTTCTCCAGCTGCGCTCGGATGGTCCTGCCCATCAGTCTGATCTGCTCATCCCTGCCAGTTCACCTCATCCTTCCCATGGGTCCCAAGTCTCCTTCGGTAATCGGAACTACCAGTTTCCTGGAGCTCGTCCCGCATCTTCCTGGGCCAGGTTTTTTCATTGACCTTTACACCTTTCTCCCCGGCAGCTGGGCTTTTTCTCACTCCATTTTCCCGAGCGGGGCCAAGGCGACCCTGAACCTGGTCCAGCTCTGACCAGCTGGGTCCTACAGTTCAGGGAGGCCATCAGTCTCAGCCTGTTCCAGGCTGCCTTTCTCTGCAGGCTCATGATGGAGGTGTCCCATCCACCCTTCTGCTGCAGAGGCTGGGTCCCACACTAACAGCTGGATGGTGGCGATCCCTCCCTGAGAGCCCACCAAGCAGCTTCCTGGCCTCAAGTTCCTGTTTCTCAACAAATGACCTTTAACAAGCAGGGAGAAAGTTCAACCTCACTCTTTTTTTCATAAAAGATAAAAATAGTATTTCACTGTACTATGAATTTCTCATATCCATTCCAAACATCAAATCTTTCCAAACACACTGTTGGGTGGAGTGTGGAAATAAGCCCTCATTCACAGGTCACTGGGAATATAAATTGATACAAACTCCGTGTAAAGCATCTGCAAGCAAGTAATGGATCAAAATTAAAAACGCATTCATCGTCTGATAGCCTTTCCAAGTCTAGGAACGGATCTGCAGTCCAGAGATACACGTGAGTGTCAACAAAACTCTGTTTAGGACTGACAAAGTACAAACTGGACCCGCGATGGCTGTGCAGATGACTCGTATGCTGCTGTGAGGAGGGGCAGTTTCAGTCTCCCCAGGACTCATTACTGTCTCCAGTGTAGCTGCATTTTGGGGTAGCTAGTGGGGCTGTTCGAAGGATCGTGTCTTGGGAGGTCCTTAGGTCAGGCGGATGTTGTCTAGCATGGATAAGGCCCTGAGTTCAATCCCTGAAATGAATGAATGAATGAATGAATGAATGAAAAAAAGGATGCATGCTTATAAGTGAGAAAGTGCTTTTTAAAAAGCTCAGTGCACTTACAAAATGAGGATATGAAAAGGCAAACGTAGAGGCAGGCGGATTTCTGAGTTCGAGGCCAGCCTGGTCTACAGAGTGAGTTCCAGGACAGCCAAGGCTACACAGAGAAACCTTGTCTCGAAACCCTCCCCCCCCCCCAAAAAAAAAGAAAGAAAAAAAGAAAAGGCAAACGTATATACAAATGGATCATATAATCTCTAAGATCTATCAGGAGAAACAAGTCAGTATAAAATAATGCTACAGTAGTGTGAAAAAATTTCTTTTACAGCTAACTTAAATGTTCCCTTTGGGAAGAAAGTTGGGTTCCAGGAGCAATGGAAGATTCTTCTCACTGAATGTCTTAGTTAGGGTTTTACTGCTGTGAGCAGACACCATGACCAAAGCAACTCTTATAAAGGACAACATTTAATTGGGGCTGGCTTGCAGGTTCAGAGGTTCAGTCCATTATCATCAAGGCGGGAACAGGGCAGCATCCAGGCAGGGATGGTACAGGAGGAGCTGAGAGTTCTACATCTTCATCTGAAGGCTGCTAGCAGAACACTACTTCCAGGCAGCTAGGATAAGGGTCTTAAAGTCCACACCTACAGTGACACACCTACTCCAACAAGGCCACACCTTCTAATAGTGCCACTCCCCAGACCAAGTATATACAAACCATCAAACTGAATATATCTATTTGTACAATTCTTGTTACTTTAATAAAATATCTGAGCCTGAGAAACCTTTTTTAATTTGTTTGTTTGTTTTTCGAGACTGAGTTTCTCTGTATATAGCCCTGGCTATCCTGGAACTCATTCTGTAGACCAGGCTGGCCTCAAACTCTGAAATCCGCCTGCCTCTGCCTCCCAAGTGCTGGGATTAAAGGCCCTGGGAAACTTTATAAAGAAGAGTGGTTTAGACACTTTAGGGTCCTGGGAGTTCAAGGACATTAGCATGGGCTGGGCTCTGATGAGGACCTCGGGGGACAGAATCACAACGGCAGGAGCCTGTGCAAGAGGAAGGGCCAGACAGGAAGCTACAGGAAGACAGGGCTGGAGCTCTAGTGTCGGTAGCCATCAGTCTGGCAAGAACTCCTTCATTCCCTTCAGACAGCAGCATCCCTCCTGACCTAAGGACCTCCCAGGACACAAACCTTTCAACAGCCCCACTACCCGTGCAGCCACACTGGAGACCAAGGGCACGGAATGCACCCTGGGGACACTCGGAAACCAGCTCCACCTCACAGCAGCATAATTTTATTCGTCTGAATTGTGCCACCTGTGCAGCTATCACCAGCTCAAAAATAATAAATTTAAGCTCGTCTAAACAGAAGAGAGAGGCTGGTAAGGCTTGTTTTCACTAGAATAATAGAGGATCTTCCACTTCTGAGTGGGGTGGGAAAAGCAGAATTTCGCTGTGCTGTGGTAAGATGAAAGCTCAGGAGAGTCTGTAGAAATACTTAAGCAGCAGATTTTTTTTTTTTTAAGTGAGCACAACAGCAAATTAAATTAGGAGTGTAACACTAGAGCACTTGAACATATCCACCCCAAGATGCTGGGGTGAGCATTAAGTGAGGTGAGGCTGGGAAGATGGCTGTCAGTAAGGTGTTGGCAAGCCAAGCACGAGGACCTGAGTTCGCATCCCCAGGAGCCACATACAAATTCACTTGCAGTCACTGGGCCTGTGGTTCCAGCCCTGTGGGGACAGGAGGACCTGTGGGGCGTGGTGGCCAAGAGGCCTTAGCCAATCAATGAGCTCTGGGTTCAGTGAGAGACCCTGCCTCCAAAACTAAGATGGAGAGCGAGTAAGGAAGACCTGGAAGTCAACCTGGGCAACACGTACACACAAACTAAATAGAAATATTAATTAAAAAGATGAAATCGTGTCTGCGAGAGCCTTGGGGGGCACATGGCTCACAGCAAACAGTACAGCAAGTGAACCTCGCTGTGGATTATACGTCGCTGGAATCGTAGGTGACGCGTGCTACACTCATAACGTACACCGTTCCTAGTCGCCCCTTAAGTGACAACATTAGAAACACACACACACAAAATTCCATGGTCACTTTGACAGAGGTTACAACTTACCAGCACAGACCGAAAAAAATGCACACCCTGCCCTCTACATTCCTAACAAACCTGTTTTCCCATCCCAGGGATGGTGCTAGCTGGGAGCTTGTTAATGCCTGAAGTCAGACATACTGACCAATGGGGCAGAAAACTCAGGTGCCCAGAAAGAGGCCAAGGGAGCAAATGATTGACTTGGGTGCCAAGGCCTCGAAGCGGAATGAGCTGCTTACAGGTGAGCCGAGTTCTGGGAGAAGCACTTTCTCAAAAATGTTTGCCTGAGATAGTCTGTCTCGGAAATGTCCTCCACAAGCTTATGTTTGAACATAGTCTAGTTGGGAGCCATGTGAGATATATTCATTCATTCTCTCTCTCTCTCTCTCTCTCTCTCTCTCTCTCTCTCTCTCTCTCTCTCTCTCTCTCCCCCTGCCATGAACTCTGCCATACTTTCTCCATCACAATGAACTATCAGCTTGCAAACCATGAGCCAAGATAAATCCTTCCTTCCTTCTTTAAGCTACGTCCATAAACATCTTTTAAAAGACCCTGAGGACTAATTTTGCCCTTGTGGGCCATGCCTTTTCAGTCCCTCTTCAACTCTGCCATCACACTGGGAAGACAGGCAGACTGGAAATGAATGACCAGGCTTTGCTACGATAAAACTTTACTTATGGACACTAAAATGTGAACTTTATAGAACTGTCATGGCACTGGGGGGAAAAAGGAACAAGGTATTCTCAGTTTAGATGCTCTTCAACTGCATAGAACTTTTTAACTTGGGACTAATGTTTAACTAAGTCAGGTACCCAAGTGGTGCTCTTTTAACCCAGCAAAACTAAGACATAGCTATTAAAGCTGTTCTCTCCACTGACAGTCTTCACCCACAGAGAACTTTGTGCCTCTCCAGTAGGGCAGCAATCATCCCAAGGGATTAGCACATCAACAGCTTCATCAGTTCTCCTACACTGTCGCTTTTTAAACTGTGATTGGGGAACTGTGGGCAGCTCAAGGCAGAGGCTTGCCTGCCACGTGTGGCCCAGGCTCAATCTCCAATGCTATGAAAAACTAATGTTAATGTATTTTATATATTCAAGTCTACCTCACACCAGAAGACCTCAACACAATTCCTAGGTAGACAAAGGCACAGTAAAGTTAAATAATATTAAAAATTTTTGCACTCAGTTACAAATTTGAAACATTTGACATTTTATTTCTTGTAAGGGCAGAGTGCTATTAATTTATGACTTTAAAACAATACAATTATGCATACAATCACTTCACATGGCCTTCAGAACCATCACATCAGCTTCTCCCAATCTGATTCTATTTCCTCCCAGAAGAACCATTAATAAAAATATCTTGTTCAGCCGGGCAGTGGTGGCGCACGCCTTTAGTCCCAGCACTTGGGAGGCAGAGACAGGTGGATTTCTGAGTTCGAGGCCAGCCTGGTCTACAGAGTGAGTTCCAGGATAGCCAGGGCTACACAGAGAAACCCTGTCTCGAAAAACCAAAACAAAAAACAAAAAAAAAAATCTTGTTCAAAATGACTAGTTTACAGATGTCAGAATGTATGGCTTTAACATTAGTTTTAACTCAAATAAAACCACTGTGGAGATCTTTGTATCTCGAAATTAAATATCTTTTTTGTTATCAATTAATAATATGTCATTCTGTATGCCATCATTTCATGAACACAAATGCAGGATTTTTTTTCCAGTAAAATGTACAAATAAACACCCTTTCAGGTAGCTGACCCTAAAATCCTAAGATACCCAGTTTTTCAACTGATTCGTCACTGTCCTAAAACCAGAAAAGGAAAACCAGTTTCCCCGTTTTTTTTTTTTTTAATCTCCAAATTACTGGTTAACTTAGAATGATTTAATCATGAAGTAGCAACCTTCCCTCCTATACTTGTAATGATGCTTCTTCTCTGCAGCTGTGGGATCATTTTTGGCACTGGGATGAACTCAGAAGTTCTCATTTCATCATGGTCTTCTTTCTTAAAAACACATCAGCCAGCACCAATGGATGGACTGCTTAATGATCAGTGAAGCATAATCCAGTGCCTTTTAGAATCGACACCTGAGATTATCCTTGTGTGTGTATAGATAGATTATCCTTGTGTGTGTATATAGATATAGATAAATAGATATATACACACATATATACATGTATCACATCTTATTAAGGTATGCAAAAATGTAATTTAAATATCTGACATTTTAAAAATACGACTTTTTTATGACTTTTTGGAATACATGAGCAAACTTTATATCCACTGAGCAACAGGTGTGAGAGCGGGCGCTCCTGGAGGCCCTTCCAGAACCCCTCACCAGTTACGCCCGACTATCTGCTAGGGTTTGCTCCCATCAGAGTTAGGGCAGAGGAGAGGACATGGGGAGAGGTCCTCTTCCATGAACGCTCTGTCCTAGGAGGAACAAATAATTAATTAATCACTGCAACCCCCACCTCAGAGCACCCCCACTCCATGCCTTCCCTCGTCTAGCCCACTTCTACAGCCTAGCCCAATTCCCATGGCTTCTGGAGAGAGAATTCATGAATACCTCCCAGTGTTCAAAGGCTCTAGACCAGTGGTTTTTAACCTGTGGGTTGTGACCCCCCTTTGGGGGTCACATATCAGATATGCTATATATGAAATATTTCAAATGTGATTCATAACAGTAGCAAAATTACAGTGGTGAAGTAGCGACAAAGTAATTCTATAGTCGGGGTCACCACAACATGAGGAACTGTATTAAAGAGTTGCAGCATTAGGAAAGTTAAGAACCACTGTTCTAGACTTTATTCAAACAGGCCAATCTGTGTTCTTCACTACTGCCACTAATTTAGGTAAGTAAACAGTTAATTTAAAAAGCACAAAGAAATATAATAAAATTAAGTTAAATTTGATTTTAAAAACCATACAAGAGAATCACACAACTCCTGAGCAGTCGTCAAGAGTCAATCAATTTAGAGCAGACGGTGGAGGCGGCGAAAACTGTAGTGTGAGAAAAAGAGAGGAGAGAGTTCGCCTGGGAAAGGGAAAAACTATTTACTAAGTCAGGCAAATTCCAGGTAAGTCATGGCCTGTCCAGCAAACCACTGAGCAGGGCTTTTAGACACAACAGAGCCAGTCAGACAAGCAGCTAAAGACTCACTCCTTGGCTGCGCTGCCAGAGCCCAGCAAGGTCTTGCCTCATTTGAATAGTATTTTAGGAATGTTCTGTCAATAAGTCCCGTGATCACGTCTACTGTAGGCTTCCTTCGCCATAATTATGGTCAAGCTGCTTAGCAGTTTGTTAAAGGTGCAACATTCAACATTTAACAAGTCTTCTTAATATCTGCTAACATGGGCCAGCAGTGATGGCGCACGCCTTTAATCCCAGCACTCGGGAGGCAGAGGCAGGTGGATTTCTGAGTTCAAGGCCAGCCTGGTCTACAGAGTGAGTTCCAGGACAGCCAGGGCTACACAGAGAAACCCTGTCTCGAAAAACCAAAAAAAAAAAAAAAAAAAAATCCGCTAACATTTGAGTATTTGTCCACAACACCTATTGAAAGGGAAGGTTAACTTTTCCAACCGTTGCTCATAGCAACACAGGAACAAAATATTTTTGCATGCATAATCTAAGTGCTTAATTAGAGTTCACAAAAGAGGCTGAGGAAGTAAACAGTAGAAGCGTTAAGACAACTAGATGCCCAAATACACAGCACGATGCTCAATTACCACAAACTCCAAAAGAAGTATTGAGATACGACTGAGATTAACTGACATTACCCTGCCCACCCAACCCTGCCCTACCCAAGATTTAGGACAATTACAAGAGTCAAAGTAGAAAGGAATTCCGATCAAGGTCTGTAGTTCACACATCTGTAGCAGAACCCAGCAGAACACACATCTGTCACACAACAGATCAGGTTTGAAACTGACGAAAAGGTCTGCACAGGAAAGGGAGAGCCTGGAAGCAGCCCTGCCTTGATCAGAAAAAGTCTGATCCTCCATACACAGTTCCCCTTCCTCTAACGAGGGCGGAGCCTGGAGGGCGAGCACAGGGGGAGGAGGGAGGTTACTGAGCAGAGCTGGGAGGCAACAGTCCAAGGGCAAAGAGGTTTTGGAACCAGATGACAGGGATAAAGAGGATTTACAGCACGTCAGACCTCAGCCTCTTAAAGAAGTTAGAACACTGGAAAAAGGCACAAGTGACAATCAAATTAGCTGTGTGTGTGCACCTAATACTGCCAGGCTATCCTGCTCTAGGTCCTGAGAGGGGCATGGACAGGTAACGCTGTGCATGATCTGACTAACTGGCACCTACCCGCTCAACCTGGGAAGATTAGAGAACAAACTGAGGAAGCAAACACTGTACACATAAAAGAAGCTAGAATCAAGTCAAACAATCAAGGTCCTACTGTTGAGACATATCTGTTCCTGACAGCACCCCATTCTTGGAAACAGAACTGTATAGGTAGACAGCTGTCTACATTAAATGTCATATTCTGTGGATTCTGACACCACGAGGTCCTAGGGGCAGCTAAAGTCAAGCGAAGTGTTAAATGATGAAGTTTAGACTAAGTCCTCAAAGGTAGCTGTGACTCCCAAGCCCCAAGACAAGAGGGCAAAGGCTGTCCAGGGAGCTTGTAGATGGCATGTGACTAAATCAAAGTCTTGAAGTGAGACACACAAGCCTAGATCTGCCACCCCAACCCAAGCCTCAGGCATTAGGACAAGTCCTTGTAAGGCTCTGGTTCCTAAGCTGGGGGTGTCTTAACCCAACTCTCTCTTATAATACCAAAATATTTGAAACTGGCTAACTTTATTAAGAAAGAAGGTCTTGAGATTCAAGGTCACATGGTACCCCTTCTGCTCAGCTTTGGTGAAGACCTTGTGGGTAGATGGCATCACAGTGCCGGAAGCCACCCAGGCAGGAGTGTTGCGAAGCTGGTTTCCTCTTAAGAGAACTTTAATCCCTTCAGCAGACAATCCTCCCCCTCCCCCAAGACAAAGACACCCTTGAGTCTGTGGAGGACAAAGTCAAGCTCTGGTCAAGCCATAGCAGAGGGAGAGAATGGAGCTCCCAAAGGCCTCATTTGTCCGATAAATTAAGAGCTTGTGCACCAGTGGACACTAAAATCTAACAGTGAACAAGACATCGAACCTGCTCTCATAGACCTTGGTATTTATTAACTTTATCGTCATCATCGTCATCTTTAGCACAGCAGAGTTCAGTAAGTATAAGGTGTATGCTTCTAAAAAATTAAGCCATCTTGGCGAGAACACTTTTAAAACACACGCACACATTGGCACATGCCTCAAGGTTCAATGGGTTTGAATGCTATTATCTCCAGTTCTGAGCCATCTTCTAAACTCCAGAGCCTATGTCCAAGTGTGTACTAGAGGTCAGTTTTGAACACCTTTGATCTACACATCTGAAAAAGAATTCTGGATTTCCGGTACAATCAGGTACCAGCTAACCATCCTTCTCCTGGTCTCTCCCCATCAGTAAGTCACAAGGGCCTACGCCCCGTCCCCTCCTCAGGCTTCCAGCACCTAAACTGTTAGCATGTTCTTTTTCCATTCACTGCTTCCCACTGCAATAAACATCATTTAATCCAAGCTCCAACAGTCTCTCACCAACAGTAGCATCTCTGATCCCTTCTCTAGGGAGAAGTGATCCCTTTAACTCTCTGTATGCGGTTCACTTAGCGCGCGCGCATGTGTGTGTGTGTGTGTGTGTGTGTGTGTGTGTGTATGCGCGCGCGCGTGCGTGCTCACGTGCACAGGCGTGCACACACCATGATGCACATGTGCAGGTCAGAGGGCAGCTTTCAGGAGCTGGGTCCCAACTTCTACCTCCACGGGCAGTGCACTTCCTGTTTCTGCTCCTGTCTCTGGCTCCTACCTCACAGAAGGAGGCCAGGGCTTCAGATGAGTGCCATGGCTTCTGGGTCACCAGCTTTGTGCTTTTACCTCCTGAGCCATCCTTCCGTATAGAACAGAGGCCACATCACATATCATCTCAACTTTTTCAACGCTGGGGATTGAACCCAGGGCCCAAACTAGGCAAGAGCTCTACCACTAACATACCTGTAGCTCAGGCTGGCCTCAAACTCACAATCCTGCTCCTGCCTCCTGAGAGGTAGGATTACAACACTCTCTCTGCCCAACTAAAAATCTCTGATTTTTAAGGACTCCCAAAAAGCATTGAAAGCGTGATGCTCCACAAGGCAGAAACGGCCAGACCTCCCTCTTCGCCCTCAGTCTGAGGCCCACAGTCATGTAAAGCCTTCCCTTCAGTTTATTACATCACCTGCCTGTCTGTTTGGGAGAAGGCAGCCCAACAGACTCTTCTGCAGGGAAGGCAATGGTCACCACATAGGGCTACTGCACACTTAAAATATGGCTTCCGAGAGAGACCCCATCATCAAATGTTTAACTTGGCCTAGTTCATATGGAAATAGTCCCACTCCTAGAAGCTATCATGCCCTAAAACCCTGCTCTCGGGCTTCCTCGTGGCCCTTTCTTAGGCCTGTGTCCACAAGATCTTCAAGTGGATGAAAGATCTTAGTTAAATGTAGATTCTTAAAAAGGAAGGACCTCCCAACTCAAAGCAGCTTCTAAAGACACCTCCGCCTTTGCCAAGGCTATCGTAATTTCTTTGTCCTCTCCAAATTAGAATATAAGAATCTATGAAAGACCTTACTTATTTTATTCAGCACTATTTCCTCGTAATATTCGTAATAGTTTCAATACATGTTTGACAAATGACTAAGGGGTCATATGTCAGATAAACTAAACCAGGGCAAATGCCTGCATCCTGGAAAAATCTTAGGACGGATCTTTGAAATGCTTATCTGTCGTTTATATGAATACAGAGCTCTACAGTGCTGTGTCCAGTGGGGACAGGTAATCTAAAGAGAACAAAGCACATCCATGAGTCCACAGCAGGACTCCATCCTCAATGGACACAAATAAGTTCTAAGGAGTCATTAATGATGCAGACACGCAGGTGGTCCTCGCTTATGAGATGTGAGGAGCCCATCACAAATGCATCTCCACACCTCCTACTGCCATACTGCTGAGCACAGGGCTGAGACAAACCCACATCAGTTTTGGGTACCTATAGCGAACCAGGGCACTGAACATTCTGCCAGTCAGATACCTGCCCACATTCCTACTGTCCTAAGGGACAGGACTCAAGCCACTTAACAGAAATAATGGGAAGCAAAGAGAAGGTAAATACAACATCTGTTTCACCCAAATTCAAAATACCTGGATTATCAGCCAAAAGAAAAGAAAAAGATGCAGTGTGGGCCAGAAGTACTGACCAGCCCAAAGCTCTCCTTGGCCGGTGCAGTGACAGACATCCAGACAACCACCAACCTGTGTACACCACAGATTCCACACAGCCACTCTCTTCAGTTTCAAGGGAAAAAAAACCCTGAACTCTTATCTCTACTGAGCACCTCGTGCAAAGAAACTGAGAGCTTCACACTAAATGAATCCGTACATCCTTCAAATCTGCAGTAAAGTTGCCTACCATGTTTTAAAATGTATTGATGCTCACTACCACTTAATAAAACGGCCTTCTTATAGGACAGAGAAACATCAACAAAGAACCAAAACACATTCCATAGGCTGTTAGTTAGGTGGAATTTCAGTCAGGAATTTACAGCACAAACCTCTGTAGCTCAACATTTACAACTGATGGTCATACGAGCCAGGGCACTCAAAGTCCCTGCACAAACACGAGCAGAGACTATACTGAACGCCTCCGAAGCCACGGGGTAGAGAACCAGATCCCAACGGCGAGGTGTGCTAACCTATAACAACTCACGCAGTGTGCCCTCTAAGGCCAGAAGAGAGCATCAGATTCCCTTGGACAAGAGTTACAGTTTTGAGCTGCCAGGTGGGTGCTAGGACTTGAACCCAGGTCCTTCTGAAAGATTAGCCAGTGATCTTAACCACTGAGCCATCTCTCCAGCCCCCAAATAGTCTTACTATCACACTTTTGGAACTATGAATCATTTACTAAAAGCAGGGCTAACAATACACACACACACAAAAATTATTCAAAGAACAAAAATAAACATGGTATATTTGGGAGACAGGCACCCTTGACTCTAACAAGTTTCATCTCTCTGTATAGTAAGGTTATTACATGGGATTATTTTCTGTTTGATCACCATCAGTAGCATGTGATCTTATTAATAATACCAATCTGCCATAGAAAAGTTAACGCTTCCAGAGCTAGAAGAATGGCTCAGTCAGTAACTCACTTGCCTTGCAAGCAATGAGTCCAATGGCCAGAACCCGTGTCTTAGTGTTACTACTGCTGTGAAGAAACACCATCGCCAAAGCAATGTGGGGAAGAAAGGGTTTATTCAGTGTATGCTTCCGTATCAGTCCCTCACTGAAACAAGTCAGGACAGAAACTCAAGCAGGGCAGGAACCTGGAGGCAGGAGCTGATGCAGAGGCCATGGAGGGGTGCTGCTTACTGCCTTGCTCACCATGGCTTGCTCAGCCTGTTTTCTTATAGCACTCAAGACCACCAGCCCAGGGCTGGCACCGCCCACGATGGGCTGGGCCCTCCCCATTGATCAGCAATTAAGAAAATGCCCTACAGACTTGCCTACAGGCTTAGTTTTTTTTTTTTTTTTTTTTTTAATCAAAACCTACTTTATTTAGGGTTCTTAAACACCTTTTAACCCACGGACCAGAGGTAGGGGGAAAAGAAGGTTAGTAGGGGCTGGGCAGTGGTAGCACACGCCTTTAATCCCAGCACTTGGGAGGCAGAGACAGGCAGATTTCTGAGTTCGAGGTTAGCCTGGTCTACAGAGTGAGTTCCAGGACAGCCAGGGCTACACAGAGAAACCCTGTCTCGGGGAAAAAAAGAAAGAAAGAAAGAAAAAAAGGTTAATAGGAAAAGGGTGCTGTGGGCCTGTTTAGAAGTAGGTGCCCAGGGGTGATTCCACTCTTTGTTGTGAGGACACCAGCAGTCCAGTTAAATAGCAAGCAGAATCAGCCAAAATCAACCGGAACACCAAGGGAATACCATGGAATACCACAAGAAGTCCTTACGTGCGTTTCTCACCACGAAGTGAAGACAAACAAAGACCAGAGAAGTGCTGTGGGGCTTAGCAATGCAGGGGCATCCTCTCCCTGTCTGTGGGGTTCCATTTATATTCTTTCTAAACATCACGTGCCCTCTCAAGGGTCGGGTTTCCAGAAAAAGTCACGTATCCTCTCACAAGACAGCTTCCAGAAAAACATCACATGACACGACTGTGTTAAAGAAATCAGAAATTTCCAGTTCAGCCATCTGACGGAGACATTTTCTTACTAGAGGTTCCCTTCTCTCCGATGACTTTAGTTTGTGTCAAGTTAACAGATAAAATGCTACGTGCGGTATACACTTGTAATCTCAACCCCATGGAAGCCGAGTCAGGAGGATTCCTGGTGCTCAGAGGCCAGTCAACCTAGCGTAGTTGGGGAGCTTCAGGACAACCGAAAAGAAGTCGTTGGTGTTCCCGGAGACGGCCGAAGCTGCTCTCCAGCCCCCACACCCATGCACAAACACACTCATTTATCCTCACATACACATACTTTAAAAAGTAGCATTTCCATCTATTAATACAAAATACTATATTTATACGTCCTACAGTGAACTGCTATTGCACCTTTGAAATTTGATATTTTGTTGGATGATGTTTTTTCTATGGCCTTATTTACGATTCTCTTTGCAATCTTTCTAAGGCCAGGTGAGGTGGTGCACACCTGCACCCTCGGCACTAGGGAAGGTGAAGCTGCAGTCTGCAACCACAGAGAAAGGATCTGTCTCGCAAATTAAATTCAACGGGCGAGCAGAGGGCTAGAGACCCAAGCCTGGTGCCGCATGCACTCCCACGGTGGAAGAAGAGAATGGACTCACAAGGAATGTCCCCTGACCTCCATGTTGAGGCCGTGGCTCGGGAGATGGCTCAGCAGGTAACAAGCTCTGCCGGGCAAATGTGAGGACCCGAGGCTGGATGCAGAGCCCATGGAAAGCAGGTAGACTTGAAGGACTGCCCAGCATCCTAGGACTCAGAAAGCAGAAACAGGGTGGGGTGGCTATTCTTGGTTGTCAACAGATTACATCTAGAGTTAACTAAAAGCCAAGGCAGGTAGGTTCACCAGTGAAGGATTTTCCTTCATCAAATTATTTGAGATGGGAAGACCTTTTCAGTAGGAAGTCCCCCTTAAATTTGGGATACCTTCCGATGGGGGCCTGTACAAAGGACATGAAGGAAGGAAGGAAGTCCCTGCTCTTCGCCAGCTTGCCCTTGCTCTTCCTGGCAAGGTCATTCCTTCATTGGCATTAGAGCCTACTTTTTCAGGATTCAGGAGTTAGCTGGCTAGCCAGACTACCTGGAATTGCTGAATTCTGAGGTCAGTGAGAGATCCTGCCTCAACACATAAGCTGAAAAACATTCAGCATCAACTTTAGTCCCACACATATATACAGGTGCATTCACACAACTAAACACACATGTACAGATGCGTATCACACGCACAAATTACACAGGATCACCACCACCACCACCACAGGTCCTGGAAGTGAAAGCAGGAGAAACAAAGCTTCAAGGTCATCCTTAATTACACAGAAAGTTGGCTGCCAATCTAGGCTACAAACTGTCCCTAAAACAAACACAATAATAATAATAATAATAATAATAATCTGAAAGATGTCTAGCATTTGGTAACTTATCAAACTAAATAAGCCTTGGTTAATCTATCTGTATACCATATAGTCTCTACTTCAGGCCTATACTGAAAAATCAGGCTCCCAGAACTGCGCCTGGATCCAAGGCAGCGTGTGAGGTGAGACACAGTACCAGCCAGCAGCAGTATCTAGGAAGTCTCTGAGCCAAGCTCGACTACCATGTTTCCAGACACCCCCAAAAGAAATGGATTATGGGAAACTTTAAGTGATGTGTGTCATTTCATTGCAAGAAAACCAACCCAAGACAGAGACAATTCCTCAAACGCAGCCTCTGTGCCCGCCTGGACTCATCTGCATGCTACACAGTATCTAAAAATCATTTGTATAATAAATGATCAAGGAAAAAGATGGGCCGGGTGGTGGTGGCGCACGCCTTTAATCCCAGCACTTGGGAGGCAGAGGCAGGCAGATTTCTGAGTTCAAGGCTAGCCTGGTCTACAGAGTGAGTTCCAGGACAGCCAGGGCTACACAGAGAAACCCTGTCTCGGAAAAAAAAAAAAAAAAAAAAAAAAGATGACCTCGATGGCCATCAGGGAGAGAGGAGAGGCCCTTGGGCCTGAGGGTGTTAGAGGCCCCAGTAAAGGGGAATGTCAAAGTGGGAATATGGGGATGGGTGGGCAGGTGGGTGGGAGGTGGAATTCCCTCATAGAGGCGGGGATGGGGAGGGGATAGGGGGTTTCCAAAGAGGAGACCCAGAAAAGGGGAAACATTGGAAATGTAAATAAAGTATCAAAAATAAAAAAATAAAAAAAATTTTAAAAAAAAGGAAAAAGATGGGTGGTGATAAATGGCTAATATTTATTTTAAATATTTATATAAAACATTTTTAAGGCTTGGGTTGGGCACGGTGGTGTACATCTTTAATCCCAGCATTCTGAGGTAAAAAGTAGTTCTTTTTGTGCTGAGTTCAAGGCCACCGTGAGTTCTAAGCCAGCTGAGACTACAAAGTGAAACCCTATCTCAAAAAATAAGTAATAGTAGTAGTAGTAGCAGTAGTAGCAGTAGTAAGAATCCCACCATCCTCCTTTACAGAGCAAGCCTCCAGGGCTTTGAAGCCTCTGCGGCTTAGGGAACTACTTTCGCACTACAGTTCATTTTTTGCTCCTGCCTATCCACCATCTCTATCTCTTCATGGTGTCAGCCCGTGTGGCTGGAGGGCTGTATGGAAACGAGCCTACAGGACGGGACTCTGGCTCTGGACCGTAGTTCACTCACCACTACTTTTCCCATAAATGATGAGAATAAATAAACCAACAGACAGCTGTTTAAAGAAATTTTAATAATATTTTAATAAACTATTTCCAAAGGTGTTTCTAATTTACAGGAAAACACAAGGCTGATACAGAATGGTGCTGTGCGCTCTCGAGTTCTCTTTCTCTCCCCCCCCTTCCTCCTAGAAGTTCAGCGTGCTTACTGAAGCGAATGTGCCTGTGTGCCTGAGGTACCCATGTGCCTATGTACTTTACCAAGCTGGGACCTTATGTTTCCTTAGTTTTTCCCTTTCTGTCCTGAGATGTCACATCACATTTAGTGCTGTGTCCCCTCATGTCCCTCCGAGCAGAGACAGTTTCTCACGAGGCCCTCTCTTCTTACTTGAGGGGTATCCTCATGGCTGGGCTGGGCTGTAATGGGGATGAGGTGGAAGGCTGACAGCACGCAAGGCTCTTGAAGTGACTCTGTCATCTGAGTGTGCTGTAACATGTTTGCAGGGCTCTTGTAACATTTTAAATTATAACAAGGTGGGTTTAATTAATAAACGGCTCTATAGAATAAACAGCTCTTAACTCATTTAGAACAAACTCATAAATACATACATTACATGGTTTGGTTCATGATATGGTTCATACAAATACTTCCTAACAAGCACATCTGAAATGAAGACAAAATGTAATGTGTACTTTGAATCTATAATCTACATTCAATTCCTCTCTAGCATTTCCCCCGTGTGTCTGGAGTGGTACACACTAGGATGAATTAAAACACAGAGGAAATACCAAAGCCAGTCTTCAAACTTCCTTTCACTAGATAGCTGTGCAAACAAGCTCATAAGCACGCTGACCTAGAACCAACTCTTACTCACCTCTCTCTCCTACTGTCCCAGACACCAAGCTGGTTGGTACACTGGTTACATCTACCATGTCAGAGTTCAAATCATTCAGTCAGGCATGGTGGCACACACCTTTCATCCCAGCACAGAGGCATGCAGATCTCTGGGAGGTGGAAGGCAGCCCAGTCTACACAGCAAGTTTCAAGCCAGCCAGGGCTATACAGGGAGACCCTTTCTCAAATAAAAAAAATCAAAATAAGTAAAGAATTCAGTCAAATGTGGGAGGAAAAGAAAGAAGAACTTGAAATGTCTCTGACATAGTTTTTCCTGGTCAAGAAACAGTGTTTCTCACCTACACCCATACACAATCTTATATATTACCCACACAGCATACAATCACTCTTACACACACACACACACACACACACACACACACACACACAATGTTTTGTTTCTGTTTTTCCAAGAAGGAGTTTCTCTGTAGCCCTGGCTGTCCTGGAACTCTCCTCTAGGCCGCCTGCCTCTGACTTCCAAGTGCTGGGGTTATGTGCACCACCACATTTTTTAAAAAGAACTACTATGTTAAAATACTAAACACTAGCCAGGCAGTGGTGGCGCACGCCTATAATCCCAGCACTCGGGAGGCAGAGGCAGGTGGATTTCTGAGTTCAAGGCCAGGCTGATCTACAGAGTAAGTTCCAGGACAGCCAGGTCTACACAGAGAAACCCTGTCTTGGAAAAAAAAAAAAAAAAAAAGTAAACACTGCAATATGAAAGACAACTTAATAATTGTATTTACATTAAAATGACAAATCTGATGCTGTAGCCAATAATAATAATAATAATAATAATAATAATAATAATAATAATAGAAAAGGGTTAAGTACAGAATTGCGTGTGGGCTATAGAAGAAAAGTGCCTGCTGTGGCCAACAGGAGGAGAGGCCTCCGGAGCTCTGCTAAGTGGCAGAGGCCAGCAGCACAGGGATGCACAGCGCGTTACTCTGTCTATACCAAATGTCCACAGGGAAAACCAGACACAGGATGTGGAGCAATGACTGCCTCAGGGGATAGAATGGGAAGTGAGTTTTTAATAGGTGGGGGTTATTTTGAGGTCCAGAAATACTGTGGTAGTTAGAGTTGCCTAACAGTGTGAAGAGACTTAAACCAAATCACTGAATTGTAAACTTTGGCTAAAATTGTGAATTTTGTGTAGTTTTATCTCAATAAAATGACTAAGAAGAAAACATTCAAGATGGTAAAAATATTCAGCATTTACGTTTTGAAGACTTTCATAGTTTCTGACTACACCCTGTGCGTTTAAGTTCTTCTTTCTTGTCCCACATACTAGAGATACGCGTTAAGTTTCTCAATTTCAGAAGTGGATCAAGAATTAAGTCCAAAATCTAACAAAAGTCAGGCAACCAGTTTCAGTCATGTGTACCGTACCAGCACACACAGACTTAAAGCCTTTGTGAAGTAAGCCACACATTAGGGCAGCAGCTCTGTTTCCTGCCATGTCCCCAACTCCCCCCCCCCCCCCCCAGCAAGACGAGGCTGGTCACACCCCTACAGAGAATGCCTCACTTTCTATAGGATTTTACCCAGGAAAGGAAGCAAGT
>CM052719.1:35445104-35497884 GCA_028551405.1 Uromys caudimaculatus
TGGCTGACTGGAGCTGACAACTTAGCAATTTGCAGCTCAAAACAAATAGCCTGTTTATAAATAACAGTCTTTCTTGAAAAACCAACTATTGTCCTGAATGTTGCAGCAAAATTAAACTGCAGACTACAGACCATTAAAGTCATAGAAGAAACTTTTGTCCTTCAACGTACCAAGCGACTATTAGTGCTCGCTCCAGCAGAAAATGAGAAATATTTCTATGGTTAGTCTTGGGAGACATCAGAGTTAGGTTTAAGTTAATACTTCCTCAAGTGATTAAAATCCAGACTCCTTCAGCAGCCTCTCCATAATCTCCCACACCCTGTCTAGTCTGCCATTGCTCAGCATCACCTGGCAACAGATGCTGGCCCTGCTGGGGAGGAACAGCGTCCAGCATCCGTGACCGTGGTGGTATCACTCCGGCGATCAGAGCTGCCTGTCGGTGGGTGTTTTGTCAGTTTGTTTTGGTTCTGTTGTTATAAGGAATTCACATATTTATATTAGTCTTCAAAATGTAGTAGCTCCTATGTCTCATTATTTCTAATCCAACTGGAAAATTGATTATCTACGATTGTTGGTAGATGAGGGTATAGGTTTGGGTTTTTTTTTGAAATCCCAATAAAACTAAAATAAGAGAGTAACTCGACTTACACTCTTCCATTGAGTTTAGCCTCTAACTGACCTAACCAACACTGGTTTCATATCCACTACACCCAAAAGACCCATTAAGACAGTGATATGAAATTTGGATTTTCTAAATTTACACATTAGGAGTAGGTTGACCCACTTACTTATTCTAATTTGAAAGGAAAGAAGATTCGATTCGGGGTTTCTAGGATCCTAATCACGTGCCAGCAACTGAGTGTGGAAAGACTGGAGTAAGCCCGACATCAGTGATGCGCTCACCGCGCACTCCTTCATTCAACCACCGCCATAGAGCTGCTCTGTATCTGACCCTAGTCCTAAGCTACAGATTAGGGTCCATCAGTCTTAACACAGAATTCCTTTGTGTGGCAACCTGTGAGCTTCACTGGATAGAAAACATAAGGCATCTCTCTCTGGCTTGCACCCAGCCCAAGGACGGCCCTGCCTGTTCACTTCACCCTCTACTCCAAGAGGCAACCCTTCCCGTCCTTTCTCCTGTGTTGAAACCAGTGTTTTAAAACACCAGCACACTTGGCCACCATAACACCATAAACACCAAGTGGTGGGGCCAAAGAGTCTTCATAGTGAGCAAAATAAGAGGGGAAGAAACCGGCACAAGGTCCAGAGCAGCCGTTCTCAACCAACAGGTGGAGATCCCTCTGGGGGTCGGAAAACCCTTTCCCAGGGGCTGCCTAGGGCCAGCATCCACGTGGTATCTCCCGACCCCAGGGATACCCAATGCCCTCTTCTGGCCTCTGAGGACACTACACCGGCATGGAACAGACAAGCCCCTATACACACATCTTTTTGTTTAGTTAAATGAAAAAAAAAAATGTTACCAGGGCTAATAGTACTATTTGGGTCCTAATTATGAGGTGAAAACATTGTATGAGGGAGTGGTATCACCCACATTTTAGAGTTGATTCAGAAACTCAGCTGAGTACTCGACAGAGCAGCAAGCGCCGCGATACACCCCAGCAACATCTGCACGGTGTGACCGAGCTCCAAAAGCCTAAAGTATCTGATCCCCACCCTCTAGTTAGTACCCCTGCTCCTTGAGTGAGATGGCACTGTAGAATCCTCCAGCCTCCTCCCATTGGCTCGACATAACTCTCTGTCCAACCAGAAATACGAAACGACTCTGTTGAACTATCAAAAGCAAAATGCTCACTCTTCATGGAATGAAAGTAACAACAGCGAATGGGTGGATCTTTTTGACCATTTTAATGAAGTGACTTTAAAGATCCAACACCACGGCCGACCCACAACACCTCGAGGCATTTTTCCTTTTTTTTTTTTTTTTTGAGGATTTGTAATCTGATCATGCAGAAGAGTCCACCCATTCCCTACTGGCCTGGGTAACATCTCTCTTTCCACACGTTGGCTGTGTAGCAAAATTAACATGAGTTAGTAGTTACTCCAAATACCTTCCCTAATCAGTTCTAACACTGTGTAGGAAGACTCACTGTCGCTTCGCTGCACTGAAAGAAAATATACTTTAAACTGACATATCACAGTGGCTGATGTCTCAGAATAGCTTCTAAAGTTCCCATGCCAAAATTCAGAAATCGTCCTAATAATTCACGTGTATATCCTCAAGTACTGAAAGACCTAGCAGCTGCAAGGAAAACTCGAAGAATTCATCTCAGTCCAAAAACTCTTGGTCCCCAACACAGGACTTGGTAACTCAGCATTCATAGTACCAGCCGGTCCATTCCAGTTTTAAGCAAACGACACATCTGGCTTGCAATGTAACTTAGCTTTCTGTTTGCCTCACCCAGCCCCTGCACAGTCTTACAATCCTCACAGGTAGACAAACAGATGATATCGTGAAGCGCGTGAGCCGAGGCAGGAGAGGCTGTGAAATGCTTAGAAAGCGTAAGCTTTTCCACCGCAGTGAACCTAAGACTCCAAGTATTCCAGAACTGCCTGCCGCACAACAGTAAAAGTCAAATATTTATAAGGTGCCCTGCAAACCACTGTTGTGTGCGCACTATTGTTTACTATCCGTTAAGTAGTTTCAAAGTGCGACCATATAAGCGACAGGCTTGGTGCATAAGGAAGTTTATGACAGCTAATATGCCTGGAGAGACGACAGAGGTGTGACTCCTGTCATAACCTCCATCAAGCCAGCAATGGCCCGTGGGGTGTGCGGAGGTGGGGCCTGGGCCCAGGTGCCTTTCCTCATCTCGAGAGAAACCTAAACCCTATCTTCATGGATAATTTAACAAGGATTGTTCCTTAAATTTATGTCGCTCAGAACTTTCTTATAACTGCTTTTTAATAGGTTTCAAATAGAATACTTGTAGGAAATGAGTGACTGGGGATCTCATATAGAAAAGTGTGTTTCAAACTAAGAGGGGGTAGGCTTAACAGGAAAGGGTCCTGAGAAGGCTACAACTCCTCAGACCACGTTGCCTTAAAAGCCCAGAGGACTTTTCAGAAATGCTAAAACTGCGTACAGCAGGGGCATCCCTGAAGAGATGTTACTTGACTTTACAACCCGTGTGGTGGCTGGCACCTGGAATTCCTGCACTGCGGAGAGGCTGAGGCAGGGGGATTGCTGAGTTTGGAACCAACCTGTTACATAATGAGTTCCAAGCCAGCCAGCCTTGGCTACAATACAGTATGAGGCAGTCTAGAAAAATATAACAAAACAAAACAAAAAATACCTCCTTAATGGACAGTTTTCAAATTTACAAGTAAAAATGCACCCTAGCGTTCCTTTATTTTATTTATTTATTTATTTATTTATTTATTTATTTATTTATTTATTTATTTATTTATTTAGAGACAGGATCTCCAATAACCCAAATCGGCCTTGAACTCCTGATCCTCCTTCCACCTCACAAGTGCTGAGTATAGACAGATGTGTGAGACTGTACCGTGCCTTCTAACAAGTTTAGTTCTAAGAAATGTTCCTCCTACAAGTAAAGAGAAAGTTGAGAAACAGAACAATGGTGAGCGCTCCACTAAACTTCAGCTCCTGAAATTCTTAGATGTCTGTCTGCTTCAGATCTCCAGGTATGAACAAATATGCTTGTATTGAGAGCTGTGCAAAAACCAAGCTAAGCTTCAAGTCTGGACTACCCGAGGCTACAGCCAAGGTTCAGTCCCAGCCTCCCTCCATGCCACTTCACAAGAAAATCTGACCAAGTTTTCAGGTGAGGGACTATGGTTAGAAGCAAAACTCCAAAAACACTGTTTTTAAAATCTCAGGGGCAAAGCTACGAAGGTCGAGCTAGGAGTGGGACCCTTCTCCACATTCAGGACCTAGGGCATGGTTCGGGGTGCGCCCTAGTAAAAGTTTGCAGTCGATGCTCAGGAGCTCGGTATGGTTAGAGAGATGCCACAGGTGGCCCAGATGGCTAGCTGTTCACCATCACCTAGGCCTCCGGGAGGCCCCGAGCTCAGCGTGCCTCACAGAGGTCGAAAGGTGCCCTCCCCCTCCATCTGAGCAACTTTAAAGAGCACACAAGAGGTCTATAGAGGGGTCAAGTGCCCCCCACCCTGAGCCCACTAACTGGACTTAGGGTGCCAACCCAGGGCACCAATCCAGCTCTTCCCTTGGGACAGGGAGTGTCTACAAGTCCCCGAGGGGCGTGGGGAAGGCAGTGGGCAATGGGGCCCAAGAAGGGGCGCCTGGCGGGCAGATACAGCCGCGCCTAGGCCGATGGTCCCGCGCCTACCCCAGAGCCCCTCAGGGGTGCAGGGCCGGCGACGCCCCACGCCCCCCGCGCCCTCCAGGTCTCCCAGACAACAGCCGCCGCAGCACTTCCCGAGGCGGGTCCCCGCACCCGGCCAGGGCCCGGCCGCCCACCTGTCCCGGGGGTCGATCCAGCTGGTCCTCCTGGTGTTGTGGTCGATGTAGAAAACCTTGCCGTCGTAGTCCCTGGCCTCCTCCCAGCCCCGGGGTAGCGGCAGCTGCCCGCTCCCGGCCCTCCTAGGCATGGTGGGCGGCCTCGCCGGCTAGCGGCGCCTCCATAGGGACCGGGCGCGGGGCGCGGCGGGAACGCGGGTGCCGGCGAGAGGCGTGCGGGGCTCGGGGCACGGCGGGCCACGCGCGGGGGAGCCTCGGGAATCCCTGCTCTCAGCCCTGCTGGAGATCAGTCCACCATGTCTACGTCGGAACAGGCGAGCGAGCCCTCCTCCTCCTTGCCGCCACTGCCTCCGCCTCTTCCTCCTCCTCCTCCTCGTCCCCCTGTGGCCGCCGAGGGTCGCGGCGCCCAGGCTGCCCCGGCCGACGCCGTCTGGGCTCGGATCCTGGAAGCTCCGCGGAGCAACGGCCCGGCGGCGACTGGCCTCTTCATTTGCATGTGATTAGCATGAGCTCCGCCCCCGGCCCGCCCCGCGCCCGCCTCATCTGCATGCACATTCCTCGCTGCCACATTCCAGAGCTTAACCCTGCAGCTGCCGGGGCGGCCGCGGCGGGACGCGAGGCTGAACCCGCGCTGGGGAGGGGAGCGGCGAGGCCAGGTGGGAGGCGGGAGGGCGAAGGAATGCACAGCTCGCTCCCTCCTTTCCAACCCGAGGTGTCTCCTCTCGGCCAGACCCTTTGGGAATTTAGAGGTTTTTATGGACGAGAAAGAAGCCAAAAGAAAAAGTCTGCAACCTTCTCAACCTCTTTCCGTCTTCTAGGGAAACCACAAGACTTTCGAGAGGAAAGGGTGGGGAATGCTGTCCTGGGAAGAAGTCCCAACAAACAGTAAGGGCACAGAACGCCCCCACCCGCACCCCCCACGCCGCGCCCCCTGCCTTGGCTGTTCCCGGCGGTGGGGAAGTGTGCAAAAAGCGCTGGGAGTGTGTCCGGGGCGTGTCCGGGGCCGCGGCGCCCCCGAGCCTTCTGCTCAGAGTCTGGCCCTTGGTGACCTCACCAGGGACCTCGCGGGCCTAAGGGAGCAAAGTAAAGGCGGGTCCCTATCCATGAGCTCCGCGACATGTCCGCCCCAATGGCCCACGGGACAACTCCGGCCTGATCCTTAGAAGCGACAGGGCCACCCCGTCACTGTCGCCGCCAGTCGCCACACGCGGGCCCTGGGGGTCCGAATCACCCGCGCTTCCCCGCCGGGTCAGGGCGCTGCACCGGCGGGGTCAGGGCCCTATGCATCTGGCGTCCCCTTCTGGGTTTAAATCCAAGGGACATGGCTGCGTCCGATATCCAGTCCCTTCCTTCCAACCCTCTGATCCGGGAAGTTCTCCACCCCAGTCCCGGGCGGGGGCCCAAAAGGTGTTAATAATCACTCCGAGGAGAGCCCAAGGCGGGATTCAGAGGCCATACTTTGCTTGACCTAAGGTCCCTCTGGTATGAGATGTAGATCTTCTCTCACAAACATTTATTTATTTAGCTATTTAATGCTGATCGGCACTGAGTAGGAGCCGGATGTCAGATTCCTAAAACGACAAAGCCTTGGCAGAGTCAAGACACTAAGCTTGCAATGTCCCTTGTCCTCATTCTGGGAGGGAGCCTTTCTGTCCCCAACCTTTACAGCCTGCTGTACATCACCACCCTTATTAATATTCTTCCAGGCCTCTAAGCAGATTCTTTTGAAATGGCAGCACCTTAGGCAGAAAGGCTCCAGAGCCCAGTCCTTCAACTCTTGGTGTGAATTCCCTTAGCCATACCTGCTAATTTAATAATTTCAGGACCTGGCATTGGGCAGACATTTTCTGTGTCTTGGCATTTGCTGAAGTTGTGAATAGACCTAGACAGTAAGAACTAAGCCTTGAATCAGGCTTCCAGAAGGGGACTCCACATGCCCTGAAGGGGATTTTCCGAAGAGGAAAGAGATTTATTCTGAATGAAACAGTTTGTGCAGCAGACTCTTGAAATCCCCAGGAACTGGAAAGCCAGATGCACCTGGGAAGGACAACCAGAGAGAAACCTCTCACTTTCTAGGTCTTTCCCATAATGCCAAGGCCTGTGGAAGCTGGGTTCTGTGCTTTGTTGAGGGAAATTTCTACTTCCTAACCTGTATTCGGCCTCTGCCCATTAATAGCAAGATAATCAGCCAGGGTCCTAGTCCTCAGTGGGTAGAGGGATCCTGTCTAAAATTAACGTGTTACACTACTGAACGTGTAATTCTCTATGTTGGCCCATTCATACGGCCAAAAGGTAGCCAATGACTAACTGAAACTATCCTAATTTGAGGCTTTCTTAGTGAATTTCTCCTTCCCCCTAAAGAATTTGAAAATATTTATTGTGCTAGCATGTCAACACCTTACATCTCAACAGTAAGAGTGGAGCACATTCAGCTCCCCCTCCCCCCAAATGAATGCTCCACAGGAGTCCTCCGCATAACTAAGTTTGGTAAGCTTTCAACTAAATATTTCTCAAGAATCCAAAGTGGCTCACAGCATTCGGTGGCATTTACTGTCCCCTTAATCGCCAGACTTCAAAAAGAAATGCCAAACTGACAAGCCTCAGAAGACACAGGCTCACCTCTGCTGATTGTCACAGCAAACATCAAGCTAAAGCAGTTCAAATGACAGAACGGAGGGTGGCAATCCTCAGGACCTATTTTATTAGGATCAAGTTCTAAGTTCTTATGATCCCTTTGGAGACTCCCTGAGGGTTAAGCAGTGAAACTTTATTATATTCATATCTGTGAAATTTACAGATTATCCCCGTTTAGAGATGGGCACACTTCTGTTTGCTTTTGTGGGCTTTGTTGTTGTTATTTTGGTGATCCTTGGCCAGGAAAGGCATACAAGACTGCTTAGGGATGCCAGCTACCATGAACTGACCAGCAAGGAGTCTATTCACTGGCCCTGAGACTTGTCTACTGGTTTTGTACATTCACCAGTGTTAATAGTCTGTTCAGATGTGGTACAATAAACAAACTAGAAGATGGTGAACAACTGTAATCTCAGCAAACAGGAGGTGGATACAGGGGGACCAGGAGTTGAAAACCAGCTTTGTCTACATAGTAAGTTAGAAAAAGAAAAAGAAAAAAAGAAAGAAGAAGAAGAAAAAGGAAAACAAAAACAAAATAACAACAACAAAGCCCACAAACACAAAGGGGTAAAGTGCTAAACTAGCAAGCAAGCCCTTGTTCAGCCTCCAGCAGCATATAAAATCAGAAGTGGTAGCACGTGGTTCAGAAGATGTCTGGGCAGGTGGTTCGGTGGGCAAAGGTGCTTTCCACACAAATGTAAAGACCTGAGTTTGAATACACAAAGACTCTTTCAAAAGCCAAGTATGAGCATTGGTGGCACACACGTTTAATCCCAGCGCCTGGGAGGTAGAGGAAGACAGATCTCTGAGTGAGGCCAGCCCGGTCTGCAGAGTGAGTTCTAGGACAGCCAGGGCTACACAGAGAATCCTTGCCTCCAAAAACCAAAATAAAAGCCAACTACATAGCTAGCTTGAGCATTCCCAGGGGGAAGCTCTTGGGCCAGTTAGCCTGGCCTACATAGCAGCAAAACAACAAAGAGAGGGCTCAAGTGAGGTGAAAGACACAGACCTGCACCTGAGACTGTCCTCTGATCTCCATACGTGTGCCCACTTTCACACACAGGAATGTATATATACACACATACAGTAAGGAAGCACATAAATAAATATTTAAAATACTTCAAAAGTTGTTAGTGCGGCAGGCAGTGGTGGCGCATGCCTTTAATCCCAGCACTTGAGAGGCAGAGGCAGGTGGATTTCTGAGTTCAACGCCAGCCTGGACTACAGAGTGAGTTCCAGGATAGCCAGGGCTACACAGAGAAACAAACCCTGTCTCAAAAAAACAAAACAAAACAAAAAGTTGTTAGTGCATCTGAATTTGAAATATGCATAATATGAATCCAGTAATCCCAGTTCTCTGATAGCTTGTCGTCACTGGCTAAAGTTTCCAAAGGCATTTACGAAGGACATGTATGGGAACTTATTTCACACACACACACACACACACACACACATACACACACACACACTCCAAAAAAATACCAAACAGAAAAGCCCACTCGTAGGCTATCAGTAAGGGCTGATAAAGTAAGTTTGTTAACTATATATACAGCAAGTAATTTCAAAGCATCAGGTAAGCACAACACAGGTTCTTATCTAAAAGGAAAGGGTTATTAAGTGGAGGAAAAACCAAGAATCAAGAAGATGCTCCCTAGATAACTTCAGTAGAATTATTATGTAGTTGAAGGCAGACAACTGAAAATGTAAAGACCAAACACTAGCTGCGTGTCAGAAGAACAGCACAGCTCTTAACTGTGAGGAGAGGTAGCGACAGGCGTGAAGCTCACAGGGAAAGTCCATGCAAGAATCCTACAGGAGGTAAATGATCCCGAGACTGCTTAGAGAACAGATGTGATACCAGAATGTACAGGTTTGTTTGTGGAAAAGAAAAGGACAAGCCCAAGTTCAAAACTGCATCTGGCAAGAGGGAACCCAAGACTGCCTGGAGCCATCCAGTTAGGGAGGCCGCAGTGATAGTGTACACAGGGGAGAGACAAGAGCTAGGGTTAGACCGAGGCTTTCCGGGATGAAAAGGAACGACCTGGCAGGAATTTGCAACTGATTAGATTAGGAGGGGCCAGTGGACGGACTAGAGGGGGGAATCTGGGATCTGTCCAAGTTTTTAGGCAGTTGAAAGAAACTCCGAGAACTGGGGGGTGAGGGGAGATGAGGAAGTCCACAGGGGAATCTGATATAGGATTTGAGTTTAGAAATTAGAGAAACTTGGCAGAGAGGTGCAGCTCTCACTGGAAAGGTCAGGACTTCGAATACCCGCTTAAAGCCTATAGATGGCTGAAGCTTCAGGATGGAGTCTCGAGGCCGAAGTGGGCCAGTGGAACTGAGCTAAGTAGCTCCTTTATAATCCTACTCTTGGCCTATACTTCTTCGGTAATGTGATACGATTTTGTTTATTTCTTTATGACCTCCACTTCCAGTGAGGTGTGTAAGACTTAGTCGCTAGCATGGAAACCGACTTCGAAGGAACCGTTGTCTATGTTATGCTAGTGAATCACCTCTGTGTAAGGCAAGATGAACTGGTTTCAATATTTTAATATCCCTGTTTTCTCAAGGGGATCAAGGATTATATAAACGGAAATTCTAAATAAAGAGAACATACTCCCCCTTCCCCCATCAAACTTGGGGGTGGGGGGTTGGCTCTTGCGCCACCAAACAAGTTAAATAATGTATTTAGTTATTATAAATAGGTAACCTAATCCACACTTCCTAAGCTTTATCATCTAAAAGGTCTTTCAGAAGCTTAGCACACTGATCTTTAAAAACTCCCAGTGCTGGGCCAAACTAGAATCTCATTACCATAACTACTTCTCTCCCAGTTACTCATTGTACCAGCACCTTAGGCCCAAACAGCCATTTTGACTCAGTAATAAGCATCACCAAGCAGATTGGGCTTCACCTTAATCCCTCATAGGAGAGCCCACTGCTCAGACTCTGATTACCAAGAAGATAAGGAGCGTCCGAGAACCCGTCTCAGGTGAAGGACGTGGTTCATTGGAAAGTCCTTGCCTAACACACAGAGCACCAGAGGTTTGTGCTCTCACCCCCATGGAAAGCCAAAGACGCTAATCTCTAGTCATACAAAGAAAAGATGCTCAGACATCATGAACTGTAAGGCTGTCTGAGGATCCACTGGCAGTCTCTGGGGTAGATATAACACCACATTCTGTTTCCGTCTTACCATGTTTGATTTGCAGCCCTCCCCTCCCCAACGTGCCAACTTTATACTGCATGGAAAAGCAGCTCCTTTTAAAAATGGGATGTGGAAGAGAGTGAGATGACCCAATGGGTAAGGCACTCATCATGCCTTCATAAGGACCTGAGTTTGAATCCCCAGAGTCTGTGTAAAGCCAGACATTGTAGCGCATTTCTATACTCACAGTGTTCCTAGCAAAGTAGGTGGGAGGCAGAGACTGCCGTGAAGGTCATAGGTCAGCCAGCCTGACCGGTGCTGAAGTGTACAACACAGAGGTTCTATCTCATGTTTTCTATTGTCTTTTTGAGACAAGGTCTCTCTGGGTAGTCCTGGAACTCCCTATGTAGACCAGGCTGGCCTTGAACTCATAGAGATCCTCCTGCCTCTGCCTGAGTGCAGGGACTAAAGGAATGTGCCACCACACCCAACCAGAGTCAAGACGGAAGGCAGGGATCCACACCAGAGTTTGTCCTGGCCTCCTTGTGTGCATGCACGGTGGCATGCTCACTCTCACACATGCACGCACGCGCACGCGAGCACGCACGCACACACACACAGGCGCACACACACACTGAGATTGTTTGTTCTCATCTCGGTCTTTTCAAACTATTTTGCCCTTTCTGCCCTGTCTCTCTGAATTTCTCGTTAAATCTTGGAGTCAGTGAGACAACTGTGTAAAGCTTGCCAGCCACCAAACCTTACAACCCGAGTTAAATTCCTAGGAACTGTCTGGTGCAAGGTGAGATCAGACTCCAGCAGGCTGCCCACTCACACCACTTACCTCCCACTCCCAACATGGAGCTAAAGAAATGTAATAATGAATATTTTACATCTGTCAGTGGTATTTGTCTGTTTGAAGCAGTAGACAACTGAATTGCAGCTACACAAAACCCTTTGAGTGACTCTTGACAAATGCAATGCGGACACTGGGAAACAGAGGAGCAGACTTCATTCTCTCCCTAGGTGTTTGTCTCCCTGATGCAGACTTAATGGTGTGAGCCTGTCTTCAAAAAATGTGAACCTTGAGCCTGTAAACCCAGCAAGGAAACCTTGGGAGGGGGTGGGAAAGACAAGAGAAGGAGATGTTGTCTCAAAAAAAGAAAACGCAACAGCCACAGCCACACCATACCTGTGACCCCAGCACGTGAGATCGATAAAGGCAGAAGAATTCAAGGTTATCCTCATCTACATAAGTTCAAGGCCAGCCTGGGCTACATTTTAAAAAACAAACAAACAGCTGGGCTGTGGTGGCGAACACCTTTAATCCCAGGCAGAGGCAGGTGGATTTCTGAGTTCGAGGCCAGCCTGGTCTACAGAGTGAGTTCCAGGACAGCCAGGGCTACACAGAGAAACCCTGTCTCAAAAAAACAAAAAACAAACAAACAAACAAAAAAACTTTCTCCTCACCACAAAAAAATCAAAAAACAAAACAAAACAAAACAAACAAACAAACAAACAAAACAAAACATGGCCTGGAGAGATGGCTCAACGGTTAAGAGTACTGACTGCTCTTCCAGAGGTCCTGAGTTCAATTCCCAGCAACCACATGGTGGGTGTCTTACAATCATCTGTAATGGGATCCAATTCCCACTTCTGGTGTGTCTGAAGACAGCTACAGTGTACTCATATACATGAAATAAATAAAATAAGTCTTTAAAAACAAAAACAAAACATAACACAAAAGCAAGAATAACTAAAAGAAATGTATATATAATACAACTTCCCAAATGTGTTTTGACTGAGAGAGAGTCAAATTTAAAAGGGAGGAAAATACAGAGGGGAGGGCAGCGATCGGGATGTCATGCATAAATAAATAAGGAAAATATCTTTGCCAATTAGCATGGAATGGTGGTTCTCCTAGTTATCATTAGTTGTCAAATTGAGGCTAGGGCCATCCGAGAGGAAAACCTCCTCTGAGAAACTGCCTAGGTCAGATTGGCCTGTGGACATACTTGTGGGGACTTTCCTGACTGTTATTTGATGCCAGAGGACCCAGGCCACTGTGGGTGACACCATCCCTATGCAAGATGGCCCTAGGCTGGGCTGGAAGGGTGACTCAGTGGGTAAGAGCGCTGGCTGCTGCTCTTCCAGAGGTTCTGAGTTCAATTCCCAGTACCCACATGGTGGCTCACAACCATCTGCAATGGGATCTGATGCCCTCTTCTGGTGTGCAGGTGTACATGCAGAGAGAGTACTCTTTTTTTTTTTCTTTCTTTCTTTCTTTCTTTCTTTCTTTCTTTCTTTCTTTCTTTCTTTCTTTCTTTTTTTTTTTAATATTTAATCTACAGATGGTTGTGAGCCACCACGTGGTTGCTGGGAATTGAACTCAGGACCTCTAGAAGAACAGCCAGTGTTCTTAACCGCTGAGCCATCTCTCCAGCCTCCGAGAGAGTACTCTTATACATAAAATAAATAAATGAATCTTTTTACAAAAGATGGGCCTGGGCAATATAAAGATACGAGGTAAACATGAGCCTGTTAGGAAACCAGAGAACAAGCAACGCTCCTCCACAGTTCCTGATCCCAGACTCCTGTTTTAAACTTTCCCCCACCCCCCAAATGCTACAGAATTACACTAAAGTGTGAAGATTGCTCAACACCTACTCCAGCACTGGGAAGCGTGCTTCAATGAGTAGAAATGTGCTTACCCTTAGCACATTTAGTGTAGAGGCAAACACTTCGCTTTGTTTTTTTGTTTTTTTTTTTTTTTTTGGTTTTTCGAGACAGGGTTTCTCTGTGTAGCCCTGGCTGTCCTGGAACTCACTCTGTAGACCAGGCTGGCCTCGAACTCAGAAATCCGCCTGCCTCTGCCTCCCGAGTGCTGGGATTAAAGGCGTGCGCCACCACTGCCCGCCGCTTTGGGGTTTTTTTGGTTTTGGTTTTTTTTGTTTTTGTTTTTGTTTTTCGAGACTTCGCTTTGTTAAAGATTATTTTTCTAAAAAGAACCCCATAGCTCTCCTGATAGTTGATGAGCACATACAGACAAATAAGATTCACTTAGGATAATTCTATAAAACAAAGCTCTATCTTTTCAATCTGTTACCCTGTACAAGAGCTACAGGGTCTCTCTCTGTTAGCTTAGGCTATCCTAGAACTTACTATGTCACCCAGTCTGGCCTTGAACTCATAGCAATCCTTCTGCCTCAGCCTCCAAGTCTTGAGGTTACCATAAGCAAACAAACAAATAGATTTAGCTAATTACTAACTAACCTTACTTCACAAATGGCCTTGCTATTTCCCATAGGTATCCAGTAGTGAAGGCAACTTCATCACGAGCAGAAGGAGCAGCTGCTCAGTTCCTAGCAATCATGTAAAGAAGCGGGGCGTGGTCACGTGCCTGCCTTTAACACCAACACTGAGCAGCACTGAGGGGAGCAGAGACCAAAGAGGCTGACGGAGGAGAATGCCTGACACCCTCCCCTGCTTACAAGAATCCACAGGACACATGCATGCAACAGACAGACAGACAGAAACACACACACACACACACACACACACACACACACACACACACTGTCCTTTGAAACTTTTTGTTGCTTCTTAAAAACAGGACCCTGGCAAGAGTATCGTCAGATAATTCTGGGTTGTCAGGTTTTCAGTCTCTTTCCATTTGAATATTAAAAAATAAAAATAAATGTCTGTCTCTGATTCTGTGGCTGCCTTTGGATCTCCTTCCCCAAGTTGGGCTGCCTTGGGGAGCCTCAGTGGGAGAATATACGCTGAGTCCTGCTGTGACTTGACGTCCCAGGGCTGGTTGGTACCCATGGGGCCATGGGGGGAGGGGTTTGTGAGGGTGGAACTGAGAAGAGAGGAGGGAGGGGCTGAGATCAGGATGTAAAGTGAATAAATAAATTAATGAATGAAAAAATGGCCGGGCAGTGGTGACGCACACCTTTAATCCCAGAACTTGGGAAGCAGAGGCAGGCAGATTTCTGAGTTCAAGGCCAGCCTGGTCTACAGAGTGAGTTCCAGGACAGCCAGGGCTACACAGAGAAACCCTGTCTCGAAAAACCAAAAAAAAAAAAAAAGAAAAAAAGAAAAAAAAAAGAAAAGAAAAGAAAAAATGAATGCCAGGGTTTCTAAATGAACAGAACTGAGATATAGATTATAGATATAGATATAGGCTAGTTTTGTGTGTCAACTTGACACAAGCTGGACTTATCACAGAGAAAGGACCTCTCTTGAGGAAATGCCTCCATGAGATCCAGGTGTACATGAGACCCATCAGAAAGGCATTTTCTCAATTAGTGATCAAGGGGCCCAGCCCATTGTGCGTGGTATCATCCCTGGGCTGGTAGTCCTGGGTTTGATAAGAAAGCAAGCTGAGCAAGCCAGGGGAAGCAAGCCAGTAAGAAACATCCTTCCGGGCTGGAGAGATGGCTCAGCAGTTAAGAGCACTGACTGCTCTTCCAAAGGTTCTGAGTTCAAATCCCAGCAACCACATGGTGGCTCACAACCATCCAAAATGAGATCTGATGCCCCCTTCTGGGGTGTCTGAAGACAGCTACGGTGTACTTACATATAATAAATAAATACACCTAAAAAAAAAAAAAAAGATGCATCAGCTCCTGCTTCCTGACCTGCTTGAGTTCCAGTCCTGACTTCCTTTGGTGATGAACAGCAGCATGGAAGTGTAAGCTCAATAAACCCTTTCCTCAGCCGGGCAGTGGTGGCTCACGCCTTTAATCCCAGCACTCGGGAGGCAGAGGCAGGCGGATTTCTGAGTTCGAGGCCAGCCTGGTCTACAGAGTGAGTTCCAGGACAGCCAGGGCTACATAGAGAAACCCTGTCTCGAAAAAAACCAAAAAAAATAAATAACTAAACCCTTTCCTCCCCAACTTGCTTCTTGGTCATGATGTTTGTGCAGGAATAGAAACCCTGACTAAGACAATAAACACACACACACACACACACACACACACACACACACACACACACACACACACACACACACTGATGTCTATTCTCAGTTGTCAACCTAGCTACATCTGGAATTAACTAAAACCCAAATGGCTGAGTACATCTGTGAGGAATTTTTTTTCTAACTTAAATCTTTTCAGGTGGGACGACTCATTTCTAATCTGCATCTTTGAGTTTGGAAGAGACACTTTTAACCCAGATCTTTTGAGGTGGGAAGGTCCACCTTCAATCTGGACCACACGTTCTGCTGAGAGTCTATCTGAAGGACATGAAGAAGGAAGCTTACTCTCTGCCTGCTTGCTCTCACTCCCACCAACAAGCCCATCCCTTCACTGCCACTAGAGCCTGCTTCTTCAGGATTCTGGCATATGCTGAAGACCCAGTAAGACATCCAGCCTTGCCGGGCAGTGGTGGCGCACGCCTTTAATCCCAGCACTTGGGAGGCAGAGGCAGGCAGATTTCTGAGTTCGAGGCCAGCCTGGTCTACAGAGTGAGTTCCAGGACAACCAGGGCTACACAGAGAAACCCTGTCTCGGAAAAACCAAAAAAACAAAAACAAAACAAAAGACATCCAGCCTCATTGACTGTACAACTCCTAGATTCTTAGACAGCCATTGTTGGTCTGGCTGGACTACAGCCTGTAAAACCTTCTAATAATCTCCGTTTAGTTAGATAGATAGATAGATAGATAGATAGATAGATAGATAGATATCTAGATAAAATAGATAATAGATAGAAAAATAGATGGATTCATTATTATTCTATAAATTCTGTTTCTATAAAGAACCTTGACACACACACACACACACACACACACACTGAAAAGTAAAGGAGATTTTTTTAGATTGGTTTACATGATGTGGTCAGGGTAGTCTCACAATGACTGTCTCACACTGAAGAGAGGTAGCCCCAGTCTGGCATTGGGGGCCAGGAAGATTCTTGGGGAGCTGCTGGTCTGCTGGCCTTCAGACTACATTGGAAACCTGAAGATCTCTCTCTCTCTCTCTCTCTCTCTCTCTCTCTCTCTCTCTGTCTTTCTCTTTCAAGGTCTCAGGTCTTACTATGCTACAGCCTTGGCTGGTCTGGGACTCTCTATGTAGACCAGGCTGGCCTCAAACTCACAGAGATCCTCCTGCTTCTGTTTCCTGGATGCTGAGATTAATGGCTTATACTCCCACAGCTGTCTGGAAGTAGTTCTAATATCAGTGAAGGAAGGTTTCAGCAATAGGGTAGATGAGCTTGCCGGCAAGAGAGGAGGCAAGCAAGCAGAAGGTAGTTTCCTCCTTCCATGTCCATTATCTGGGCTTCCTCCAGAGGGCGCCACTCACATTTAGCCAAGGGGGTCCAGGCCCCTTGTAGGTTGAATCTGGAATGTCCCCTATAGGCTCATGTAACTGAACTCTCAGACCCCTACTTTGTGGAGCTTTTATAGCACAAATAGGAAGTAGAGCCTTACCGGAGGAAGTTAGTCACTGGGGAGGGGGTGGCACTTTCTGTCCCCTCTCTACTTCCTGACTGTTGATACAACGTGGCCTTCCGCATTACACTCCTGCTACCATGCCGGGTCTTCCAAGAGGGATTATATCCTCTCAAACTGTAAGTCAGAGCAAACCGCACCCCACCATCCCCCATTGCTTCCTGACAGCCACTAGGTCACAGTAACTATAAAAGCAACACATGCCCCCCTCCTAAGGTTCTCTATTCCAAAGCTGGAATCACCTCTCTCTCTAAGGACTCTGGTTCGTCTGAGTGGAAAAAGCTATTTAGAAAGAAGGGCTGGACATTGAGGTGGATTTATTGCTATTGTGTTTAGACCTGTCTGCAGGTCTGTGCATCTGTTTTTAAAGATTTTATTTATTTATTTATTATTTTATGTATATGAGTCCACTGTAGCTGTACAGGTGGTTGTGAGCCATCATGTGGTTTCTGGGAATTGGACTCAGAATTCTCGCTGCTTGCTCCAGCCCAAAGATTTATTTATTATTATATGTAAGTACAGTGTAGCTATCTTCAAACACACCAGAAGAGGGCGTCAGATCTCATTACGGATGGTTGTGAACCACCATGTGGTTGCTGGGATTTGAACTCAGGACCTTCGGAAGAGCAGTCGGTGCTCTTAACCGCTGAGCCCAGCCTGACACCGTTCTTTTGCTTCAAATTCAATCTTCAGGATAAGATCAGTTTTGTCTCTTTTGTATGTTTAGAGCGCCCTTCTCCAACAGTGGGAAATCTGACCCTCCCAATACACTTACATATTTTCATCAGGGCCTCTGAGTAGAACCACCGCCCTCCCCCCCTCCCGCCCCGCCCCGGAACTATCATTTCCGTTTACTCGCTAGAAGTCCTCCTTACTCGGACCTCCATGTCTCATGACCGACCAACTCTCTTATCCAAACCTTCCTTACACAGGTCCCGTTCACCCCTCCAGCTCAAACTCCCCACACCGGGTCACCCTTCCCCGTCACATGGATGGATGATCTATTCATCTTCGTGGACTCTGATGCTCTACCCAAAGCCCTTCTCCAAGGAATCCATCTTTATCCCGCTGACCTCAGTCCCCATACAAGTGGACATTTTTGTGCCCCCTGCACTCTGACATTAACCCCAGAGTGGGTTATGCTCTCTCTATGCTGTGGTCTGCTGATCTTTAAAGACTCAGCTCTCTTATTATGACAGTGTTTTCTAACCCCGAATGAACACAAGAGTATCGTCGTGAGCATCTGCTAATGCAGACTGCCAAACCTGTGCTGGGAGAGTCCGATCCAGTTGGTCTGAAATGGGGCCTTGAGGTCTGCATTGTCCACCGCAACCCTGGGTGCTTCTGATGCAAGTGCTCAAGGAGACAATTGAAAAAAAAAAGTGTTTCCCCCCAACACCAAGATAAAAAGGTTTTTTAAAACTTTTTTTTTTTTTTTTTTTTTTTTTTTTTTTTTGGTTTTTCGAGACAGGGTTTCTCTGTGTAGCCCTGGCTGTCCTGGAACTCACTTTGTAGACCAGGCTGGCCTCGAACTCAGAAATCCGCCTGCCTCTGCCTCCCGAGCGCTGAGATTAAAGGCGTGCGCCACCACTGCCCGGGGTTTTTAAAAACTTTTTATTTGTGAATTTCACATCATGCACCCCAATCTCACTCATCTCCAGTCCCTTGCAACCTCCCTGCCAAGGAAAAATAAAAATTAGCCAGGTGGTGGTGGCACGCCCCTTTAATCCCAGCACCTGGGAGGCAGAGGTTAGCCTAGTCTACAGAGCAAGTTCCAGGACAGTCAAGGCTACTCAAGAGAACCCTCTTGAAAAACCTAAATAAATAAATCTATCTCACCACAGAAGCTGCGGTGTGTCACAGTGTGTCACACGGTATACTTTTTTTGCCCAAACAGTTTTACTTGTGAACGTTCATTGCAAAAAGTCATTTGTCTGGTTTAAGGCCTCCGACTTCTGCTACACCGTCAATACTGGGTCCTCACCGGCACTCCTCTAGGACATCCTGTGGTTGCCCTGTGTCATGGAGATCCTGCAACTTTGGTTCTGCAGGACTGGCTCTTCAAGCACTCCAGGTGGGTTAGATGTTGGGGTGGGCCAAGTCAAAGCCCTGGATGTGGACCTGGGTGGTTGCTGAGGTTGCCAGCTCTACAACTTTTCCAGGACCAAGCCACCAGGACCAGTTCTCCCGGCAGGGGACCCCGGCCTGCAACAGGCAATGAGGAGTGGTTTTTGTTGTTGTTGTTGTTATTGTTTTTTGTTTTTTTTAAAAGATTTATTTATTTGTTATATGTAAGTACACTGTAGCTGTCTTCAGACACCCCATAAGAGGGCATTGGATCTCATTACGGATGGTTGTGAGTCACCCTGTGGTTGCCGGGAATTGAACTCAGGACCTTTGGAAGTACCTACAGTCAGTGCTCTTAACCGCTGAGCCATCTCTCCAGTCCTGTTTGTTTGTTTTTTAAAAAATACTTTTCCATACTAAGTTACTGAATCAAATAGTATTAAATCACATATTTAATATTGTGACTTGTATTACCTAACTATCTGCCAGAACGGCTGTGTCAATTCATAATCCCACGAGGAACGCGCCTCAGGGTGCACCGTCTCCATTTTTCTGATCGGTCCTGTTGTGCTTCCCTGGAGCGCTGGAAAGGCAGGTGCCTAATATATTCCATAACGGGTGGATCGTCTTCTCCCTGGGCCGTAGGTTCTGCATATAGAATTGGGTCTTAGATTATATCAGTTTCCCCAGATTTGCCCTATAATTTTGGCTCTTGGAATCATTGTTGGAAAAGCCCATAGGCTTTACATTAAGCCATCCGAAAAGAGAGGCAGAACACGTATGCTCATTTGTGACCTTTAGCTTTTCTTGAATAAGGTAGGTCCACGAGCTGGTTGGTTGATTTGTCAAATTAACACAGGATGAAGTCATCTTGGACAAGGGACCCTTAATCGAGAAAATGCCTCCAGAAGATCGCGCAGCTGGGAGATCTGTGCGTCATTTTCGTGATTGATGCTTGAATTGGGAGGACCGGGCCCACTGTGGGCAGAGCCATCCCTGAGCAAGGGGTGCTGGACAGCATAAGAAAGGAGGCTGAGTGAGCCACGGGAAGCGACCCGGTGAGCAGCGTTCCCCCACTTAACTTAGGACCAATAGTCATACATTTCAAAGGAAATAGCAAAGGCTGCCTGCACATAGCACTTGCATAGTGTCCCAATGAGGTGTGTATAAATGATGGCTTCAGAACACAGCATTTGTATCTTTGTCAAGCCTAAATATTTCAGATATTTTCCATTTTTAAAGTAACTGTCACTTCAAAGATTTAAAATATTCCTAAAATGCCAAAGCTGCATTTCAATATGGCTGCATTGCTTTCTCCCTGGAAATATTAAAATGATGGAATGCTACTTAATAAAACAAAACCTTCACACCCAAAGGAAGATCAGATTTGAAGTAAAATAATTAATAATTAATAATGATAATAATAATAATAATAATAATAATAATAATAATAAAATCAGGTTTCCAATATAAGGAAAATATGTGCAGCCAAACCAATAATAATGGTAAGGAAGAGTGAGACCAACCCCTACCATGGTGCACTTGAAGGGTGGGGTAAGTGCATGCAAGCTGTATCTAAAGGGTTTGTCACAGGGGAGCACACAGATGCTCGGAGAATAAATATTAAATGAATAAAGGGATTTTTTTTTCCATACTGGAATGATTTTTCTTTATGCAGTATAATGATTTTTGAATTATTTTTAAAAACACTTTTAAAACTTAGTCATCAGGTTCCTGTTGACTATTGATAGTTTTGCCAAATAAATCTGCTCTTAGGAGGAACGTAAATAATTTTTTTTTTTTTTTTTGGTTTTTCGAGACAGGGTTTCTCTGTGTAGCCCTGGCTGTCCTGGAACTCCCTCTGTAGACCAGGCTGGTCTTGAACTCAGAAATCCGCCTGCCTCTGCCTCCCAAGTGCTGGGATTAAAGGCGTGCGCCACCACTGCCTGGCTGATTTGGACTTTTTTAAAAAGTCAATTATTTAGCACTTTACTATGGTCAGTGCTAGTTATTTTTGTTGTTGTTTGGGTTTTTTTGTTTTGTTTTTTGTTTTTTGAGACAAGAACAACATCTCACTCTCTGGCACAGGCTGTCCTGAAACTCACTCTACGTATGATCCAGTCCTGTATCTGTAGCTTTTCACTGCCTCAGCCTCCTGAGTTCAACAGTTTTGAAAGGCAAAGAAACTGAAGTATTGTTAATTCAATGTGTTGAGCCAAGGGCATGCAGCTAGTGAGTAGTGAAGCCAGGACTCAAGCGGAGGGAATGGCCCCCATGTCTGTGTTCTTAGCTGCAGAGCACCAGGCAAGGGAGGCAACGGTGAGTGGCACATGGCAGGGCTTCCGAGTGACTGAGTTAAATATGATAGAAGCAGGCTGTATCCAGACACGAAAATGTCCCAATGAAATTCGCCATTTTGTGTGTGTATGGGTGTGTGCCCGTGTGTATGTACTTGTGTGTACCTGTGTGTAGGCCAGAGTTGATACTGGGTACCTTCATCTGTCACTCGATTGATTGATTGATTGATTGATGACAAGGTCTCTCATTGAACCTAGAGCTTTCCATTTTTGTGACACTGGCAGGTGAGTTCTAGAGAACTGTCTGCTTCCACCTCCCAGTACTACTGGGTTTGCAGATGTATACCACTGTACCTGGCTTTTACATGGGTTCTAGGGCTCCCCAATTCTCATCATGCTTGTACATCGAACACTTTACCCACTAAAACCACCTCAAGGGTCTTGGAATATTTTAAGCAACGAAATGAGTGATACAGAATTGGATTACAATCCGAGCCAGGTGTGATGGCTAGAGTCTCAGCATTTGACTGGTAGAGACAGAAGAAGCAGGATTATAAGGTCATCCTTGACTACATACGGAGCTCAAGGCTGTCTCAGGCTACCATATGAAACCCCAAACAGATTGGATCATAACCCAAAATAAAATTATGCATGAGTTCAAATATAGAATGTCAGGATTGATTGCCTGAATAAATGCATGCATGCATGCATGCACGAGCAAGAGAGGAAGAGTCCTAATCCTTCACCCCTTGAGTAGGGCCTGGAGGTAGTGTCACTATTGTTTAAAAGGAGTAATTTCACAGTAAAGAAGCTTGGTAAACACTAAACTACACAATCAAGCTTAACATGACTAATGATAAGTCCGCTGGTGAACTGTGACAAGAGCCCCTAACGCCAATATAATCACAGGAAAGCTTCCACCAAGCCAAGACGGAGGAACGGTCTACAAGTCAGGGCAGAAAGTCTACAAGTCAGGGCAGAACAGAGGACACCGAGGAACCATCGAGACTGGAGTAATCTCAGTGGTATGGTAACTAAATGTCCCCCAGCCTGGAACGTAGTGGAGGGCAATGCATTACCTTTCTTACTGGTGCCCTAAATTTCTTACTGGGACAAATGGTTTTGAAAGCATTTTGGGAGACTGAGTGAACCTTGCATGTGAACATTCCACCCCATAAACCACAGATGCAAAAGCATTTCAAACAAAGGTTCACACAGGGAAAATAACTTGGAGGGGGTGGGGGTCAAGGCAACTTCTTCAAAAGACTAAACGGCCAACCAGCCTCAGAATGACACAATATGACGTCTCCTGGCCAGAAGATATCTTTAAATGTGTGAGGATCATCTTTTTCAGGAGATGGGTAAGCCTTCTACTGTGGGGCAGTGATCTGTGACAGGCAATCTAACGCCCAGTTGAGCATAGGCTGGGAGCCCTGGAAGACCCGGTGGAAAATCCACAAACAATGGAACCTCTACAAGGGACCAGAATTCATGCTTCTGGCCAACGCTCCCGGAAGACTGCCATAGCTCTCACAACCCCTGTATAGAGAGAGGCCTGGCGTGTGAGACTTGTGTGAGACTCGTCAAGTAGAAAGCAACCCTGAGTCCCGGGCAAAGCATAAGGCACAAAAAAGGTCCCCAAGCTGGGCCAATGGAAAGTATCGTCCCCTCCCAGAACAATATAAATAGAGTACCCTGACCTGAGTAGCTCTCTCTCTCCCCTCCTTCTCCACTCGCCTGTCCCGTGAGCGCTGCCTGCCATCCAGAACGAATAAAGATGAAAACTACTTTGGTGTTGGAGAACTTTGTCTAAGGGGTTGTAACACTTGGGCCTGTGAGGAGACCGCTCTACAGTGGCGGAGTGCTCCTAACGGCCACAGGTACCGTGGGAAGTGTGTTACAGTCAAGACCTGGCACAGGGCAGCGAGTGCTCTGAGCACAACGGAGCTGGAGAGTGCCCGAGGCTCGCTCCATCTCTAGCCACCAGGGCCTTACTCAATTCAGCGCGCATGCTCGTGCCCACAGGTGGGTCTCACAGAGATTGAGCAACTGGAACCTGGCACAGAGTGGGAAAGCAGCGTTCCCTCACGCGCGCTCCCTCCCTGGCTGCGGGCCCAGCACCGGAGCCAGGGGACCCGGCCTGTGCCTGCCTTTCTCCCCGTGTGAGAGAGTGCAGCATTCTACCTCGGGTGATACTGTCATTTATTGCTTGAGGTTTCTTCAAGGCCTGTGATGCCTCTTTGATAAGCATTCAATTTTACTCACTCTCTACAGCACTGGTAGTATCTTTAGTAACTGTTCTGTAGCTGTAAAGAGACACCATGACCAAGGCATCTTACAAAAGAAAGCATTTAATTGGGGTCTTGCTTACAGCTCTAAAGGATGAGCCTGTGACCAGCGTGGCACTTGACCAGTAGCTGACAGCTTAGATCTTATTCATGAGCAAGCAGCAGGCAGAGAGGTCCAGGCTGGGCCTGGTGTGGGCTTCTGAAAATGAAAGCTGACCCCCAGGGACAAAACTCCTTCAACAAGGCCACATCTCCTAATCCTTCCTCTATAGTTCACCAGCTAGGAACCAAACACTCAAGTATATGAGACTTTGGGGGTCATTCTCATTCAAACCTCATCTATGAATGCCAAGAAATATAGGTCACACATGCTATTTTGAAACATCATTTATTTAGTATGCAACAACAGTCTTTATTGTGTTGTATTGTATACAGACCCCATCAAATATCATTTTTTGGGTAAAACAATCATTATTAGCATTTCAGGATATACACATGGACAATGTTTTTTCTTCTAAGGATCATGTTAGCTTAGTGCTCTGACACTGAAGTGCATCCCAAGTCCAGAAAAAAAATTCTAATAGTACTAATTCTAAATAATTTTTTTTTTTTTTTTTTTTGGTTTTTCGAGACAGGGTTTCTCTGTATAGCCCTGGCTGGCCTGGAACTCACTCTGTAGACCAGGCTGGCCTTGAACTCAGAAATCCGCCTGCCTCTGCCTCCCAAGCACTGCGATTAAAGGCGTGTGCCACCACTGCCTGGCAAAATCCACTATTCTTAAAAGACTCTTTTGTGCAAGAATATACATCATATTAATTGAGCTGGGGACAATCATGGGTTAAATGATTTAAAAATATAATTCTAGACCGAATTCCACCATCTATTTCAGATATAAAGCTAAGGCGTGTATAAATCCCTATTTAAATCTGTAATGCAACACATCTGTGCACCATCCTTAGATAAAACATTTTGGCCTTAAAAGTTAAGCATTATGCAGAGGAAATAAAATCCAAGTGTTCAGACAGCTAAATACAGAGGAAACAGATGGTCTCTGACCCAAAGGCCAGAAAATTCTCCTGTCTATTTTGGCTCTTATATTGGAACTAATAAAAAGTCAATTCTTCAGCTATTTATGGTTGTAAGCTGTATAACGTTATACATTAGATAGATTATAGATTAGATAGATAAAAATATAATGCAATATGAGCACTCATGTGTACACACACACACACACACACGCAGAGTTTTGTTTGAGACCAAGTTTCATGCAGACCAGAATAGCCTGAAATTGACTCTATAACCAAAGGTGATCTTGAATTCCTGATCCTTCTGCCTCAGCCTCCCATACACCAAGATTACAGACAAGCGCCTCCATGTTGGTCCATTCTTATATTTTGATCTACTGAAATATCACGGACAATAGAATAAGAATTTATAAAGCATCCAATAAGACAATATAAAAGATCAAGCACCACAGAATTGATTTGGGCTTAATGTCCAGAGAAACCTCAGATTGGGATGTCTGTGACTTAAATAGGTACGCTAGAGCAAACTGTGAGTGGTTCATCTTGGTGGGTTTTCAGTTAACTGACTGAAGACAGACAAATATGTCATGGCACTGGTCCTAATTTGCACTTGATTGTAGAAAGGTTACCCACAAGCATTTTGTATACCAGCTTGTATAAGGCAAGGCATAAAGGCATTTGCAAATGTGCAGTTAAAAAACTACAGCGATCCGGGGCAGTTAAAAACTACAGCGATCCGGGGCAGTTAAAAACTACAGCGATCCGGGGCAGTTAAAAACTACAGCGATCCGGGGCAGTTAAAAACTACAGCGATCTGGGGCTGGGGAGAGGATTCAGTCAGCTCCGGAGTGACAGCTAGCGTTGTCCGCTGGCCTCCAGATGCATGTGCACGTATGGTCTTGAATGCCCGTGAGCATGCGCACACACAGTAATAGTCATCCAATCACTTTTAGTTTCTTAGCAACCTGACTGTTCTTGGAGTAAGATGACTGCAAAATTTATTGCTGTGCTTTGCTTTGGTTACACAGTGGAAAACGACAACAAAAAAGACTTGACAAGAGATCCAGTAGGTATGATTACATTTTCCCTTTTGGAAGACAGAATTCTTGGCCTCTTTGAGACGTTCAAGCTGCAAGCCAGTGACTCTCACCACAGAGGGAAGAGATGGCCTCTTCCCTGTTAAGTCCAATCTTTTACCCCGTTGTTCCTGAGTGGTGAAGAGCTTTGCCGCTCTGGCTTCACACCTGGCCTGTGAGTCCCTGTAAGCATGCAGACCCATGGCCGCCCACATGCAGGTATGCTGCTGAGAGCTGTGTAGAATTGACATCCGGTGGCTACAGGAAAGGCTGCCATCCGGACTCTCGGAACCTAGCACAGAGGCCAGCTGGAGAACCTGAGCATTATTCCAAAACCTACTATAGCCCTCCCTTTCCTCTTCTTTTTTTTTTTTTTTTTTTTTGTTTTATTTATTTATTTATTTATTTTTATTTACATTTCCAATGATTCCCCTTTTCTTTGGAAACCCCGTGTCCCCTCCCCCTCCCCGCCTCTGTGAGGGAATTCCTCCTCCCACCCACCCGCCCACCCATTCCCATATTCCCACCTTGACATTCCCTTTTACTGGGGCCACTAGCACCCTCAGGCCGAGTCCTCTCCTTTTCCTCTTCTTTTTTTAATGACACAGAGGTAACACCTACACACTCTTACATTTGGAATACATAGATATGTGTGTCTGTGTATTCTCCTTTTTCATTCTTTTTCTGGTTATATTTATTTTTTGTGCACATGTCCCTGACAAGTTTTCTTAGGAGCTATTGATTTCCACTTTGAGGAACTTTTATATGACCTTTGGTCTATAGGCATACACATCAAGCAGTGAAAATAACTCATACAGAAATGTAGTTTTAAAACAATTTATTGAAGCCGGGCCGTGGTGGCGCACGCCTTTAATCCCAGCACTTGGGAGGTAGAGGCAGGTGGATTTCTGAGTTTGAGGCCAGCCTGGTCTACAGAGTGAGTTCCAGGATAGCCAGGGCTACACAGAGAAACCCTGTCTCGAAAAACCAAAAACAAAAAAACCACACACACACACAAAAAAACCCCAAAAAACAAAAACAACAATTTGTTGGCATACATATAATCTTACCACTTATTCATGATTAAAGGGAATTTGTATATTAATGAGATGCTCACTTAGCTTTAAATCAAGAACGATGTTTTAGCTGAGTATTTGATTCTGCAGGGCACAGAGCATCGTCAACATTTTTCATAGTAGATAGTTTGATGTTGTATCTGGCAAAGCAGAGTGCGCCACTTTGCATAAATCCATAGCACAAAAATCCCAAGAGTGTGTTTAGAACCATTCAGAAATTGTTGGAAATTCTGTCCTAGTCTCACGAGAAGCTTTATTTAATAATTTTAAAAATGAAACTCAAATCAGCAACTCCAAGATCGTTTTAAAATAAAGCCTTTTTTAACGCAATACAATCGCAAAAAAACAAAAAAAACAAAAAAAAACCCGCTAATCTGTTACCTGCTAAGAGGTGACGTAGGGAGGAGAGGCTTTGTGTTCTGTAGTTAAATTATTTCTGTTTCTTTCCGGGCAGTGATGGCGCACACCTTTAATCCCAGCACTTGGGAGGCAGAGGCAGGCAGATTTCTGAGTTCGAAGCCAGCCTGGTCTACAGAATGAGTTCCAGGACAGCTAGGGCTACACAGAGAAACCCTGTCTCGAAAAAAAAAAAAAAAAGATTATTTACGTTCTTAAGAGCAGAAAATTTCTTAGGCACAATAAAATACTGCAGCCAGTAGTATTCAACATTCTAGTCTGGGCTGAAGCGTTTAAGGCAGCAGTGGGGAAAGCTAGGGGGGACGCATGCGCAATGTGCCTCCCCGTGTGATGTCAGAATCAAGGCTGCAGAGAAGTCGCACAGAGTAAGGCGAGCAAGCACAGCTAGAAAACATCTCAGCTTTGTTTCACAATTGGCTGTGTTGTTGTTGTTGTTTATTCAGAAACTATTTACTGCTGCCAAATTTTCCACAGTGCCTATGCATCACCCCTTAGCTTCGATTATGTGACCTAGTGTCGTGGTCTACTGGGGCTGGGGCTTAGGGAGTATCCCGGAGTCTAGGGTCACGAAGGTCTTTGCTGGATTCCTGTTTGCATTAGACTGGCTGGGCAACCCTACAGCCATCTTCCTGTCCAGGTGTCTGTTTATCACCTACTCCAGGAGTTGTGCAGGTATTGGGACCCGGTGTCCCGGTGTGTTTGACATCCGCATCATTTAGAACTGGTTCATCAGCCGGGCAGTGGTGGCGCACGCCTTTAATCCCAGCACTTGGGAGGCAGAGGCAGGCGGATTTCTGAGTTGGAGGCCAGCCTGGTCTACAGAGTGAGTTCCAGGACAGCCAAGGCTACACAGAGAAACCCTGTCTCGAAAAACCAAAAAAAAAAAAAAAAGAACTGGTTCACCTTCCTTTGCCCTTAGCTGCCATCTGCTGATGGTCTTGACTTTCTTTGCCACTCCTCTGTTTATCTCCTTACTGCAATCAAAATCTGCAATTGCTTAAGGAGAAAAACTACGTTTTAAAATCTTATTTATGTGTGTATTATGTGTGTGCATGGTGTGTGCAGGGGGTGAGCACCCCACCACGTGTATGTGTGGCGGTGAGAGACAGCCAGCAACTATGTGGAGTCAGTTTTCTCCTGTTTTTACCTGGGTTCTGGGGATTAATTTGGGTCACCAAGTTTTCCGGGCAAGCGTCTTTATCCACTGAGCTATCTCACCAGTAATACATTTTAAAATATTTTACCTAAATTAATTAATTGTTTGTTTTGTTTTTTGAGATAGGATTTCTTTTTTTTCTTTTTCTTTTTTTTTGGTTTTTCAAGACAGGGTTTCTCTGTGTAGCCCTGGCTGTCCTGGAAATCACTCTGTAGACCAGGCTGGCCTCAAACTCAGAAATTTGCCTGCCTCTGCCTCTCAAGTGCTGGGATTAAAGGCGTACACCACCACTGCTGGGTGAGTTAGGATTTCTTTGTGTAATAGGCTTGGCCTTCCTGGAACTTGCTTTGTAGACCAGGCTGACCTTGAACTCATAGAGATCTGCCTGCCTCTGCCTCTGCCTCCCGTGTGCTGGGGTTAAAGGCAGGCGTCACTATGCCCAGCTAACTAATTTTCCAATTCAGAAGTCTCATGGACATCAAACCTTTCAACATTTCTTACAGTAAATGTTGAAAATTAAACGGACTTTTTATTTTCGTCTCCCAATACTAAACTTTTTTCCTAATTCCTAAATTTGGGGATAGGAACCTTGGCGTCTTGAAGGAAGGGTGAATGCCTCCAGCTGGAGAAAACAGAGAAGAAATTAAGCAGGGAGAGATGTGAATTTAGCTAACCAGATGCTTTGTGGAGAGAGAGAGAGAGAGAGAGAGAGAGAGAGAGAGAGAGAGAGAGAGACCTGAACGGGATTTAGCCAATCAGTGCTCCCCATGGGTGATGACTGGCAGAAAGGAGGAAGACCATCGCAGTGCACCCTGGCATTCACCTCTGTCCTCAGTCAAGCCTTCTGTCAAGCCCAGTGAGGTTTATGTGCCTTTCCTTCTCAGGGATCTAAGACATGAGGCTTGTCTCAAACCATTTCCCAACTTCTGTGTTAATCTCTTGAGAATTTTTCTGTCTTTGATAAATGTAACAAGTACTCTTCTGGGGGAATAAAAGGCTCCAGACTTATTCATTCATTCATTCGTGTGTGTGTGTGTGTGTGTGTGTGTGTGTGTGTGTGTGTGTATGTGTGTGTGTTTGCTCAAAGAGACTGTCAGAGAGTGTCTGATGACTTGAATCTAGACTCATAGGTTGTGAACCTCCCGATGTGGGTGCTGAGAACTTTACTCTGGTCCTCTGAAGGAGCAGCAGGTGCTCCTAACCTCTGAGCCATCTCTCCTGCCCAATGGCATGGGTTTTTTTCCTTCTCACTTTGTTTCTGTGCACACGTGTTGAGGTTCATGGATAAGCACCTCTCTTTGCTGTTATCTGTGCATGTATGAACTGCTGTCTCCTCAGGTCTGTGCTTAGCCTAACCCAGAGTCAGAAGAGTTCACAAAGTCAAAAGAAAACCTTTAAGCATTAGAGATGTGGCGTTGAATGCTTTCTTTGCATTTACATCTTTGGGGGACTTCAGCCCCAAAGGTGACTGAAGTAAATGCTATATTTAAAATCCTAACTCATTTTTCAACTGGGGCATCAGGAGCATCTAATAGTTACTTTTTTGCCTGCTCCTCAGGCTGCCATATTATCTACCATAGTTTACCCAAAACCTATGAGTGTGAATAGTCATTGTCTTTGGGGCTCTGCTGTGGACAGCACACTCGGGAACTGAAGTGAGCACACAGATTCTGATGCTTACTGTCTGGGTGACGTGACATCAGCGGGGTGGTGACTCAGTGTCTTGGGATCTCTGTGTCCTCCTCTGCGTGAAGGTGTGCTAAACAGTGTCTACCTCATGAAGCTGAGTGCTGTGGTGGTCAGCTTCCTGTCACAGTGACAAACACTTGAGGCTAATCACCTTAAGTGAGAAAAAATTCATCTGAACTCACGATTTAGAGGTTTCAGCCTGATGTCCGTTTATGTCAGCAGGAAGTCAGCACCTGATGGAGGACATCTTACTTCCTGGATGGGGAAGCCAAGAGAGCTGCTCACATGGATAACAAAGCCCACCTCTGAAAGCCATTCTGAAAGCTGTGAATCTGTAACTGGATGGATTCACTCACAAGACTGGAGCTCTCATGATCCAGTCACTAGCCTGGCCATCTGGCCTTTGATACATGAGCCCTTGATCCATAGCAAACATTACGTGAAGCATACGTGAAGTACTCATGACTTGGCCCAACATACAGTTTCTGCAGGAAAGGCTAGCTGTTGCTATTCTACCCCATATGCTTGCAACAGAGGGGATTTTCCAGATATTACAACTTCGTAGGTTGAATGTGTCCCCTGCTGAGTTCATATGTTGAATTCCAAACCGCCGGTATGTCCCGTGATCACTTGGGGTCTTCGCATATCAGATGTTTACACTATGATTCATAACGGCAGCAAAACTACAGTTATGAAATAGGAACAGGGGCTGGAGAGATGGCTCAGCGGTTAAGAGCACTCACTGACTGCTCTTCCAGCGGTCCTGAGTTCAAATCCCAGCAACCACATGGTGGCTCACAACCATCTGTAATGAGATCTGATGCCCTCTTCTGGTGCGGCTGAAGACAGCTACAGTGTACTTACATAAAAATAAATAAATAAATCTTAAAAAAAAAAAAAAAGAACCCCACTCTGAGGATATTAGCTCCTATTTAAAAAAAAAAAAAAATGAAATAGGAACAAATTATGGCTGGGGGGCACCACAACACAAGAAGCTGTATTAAAGGGTCCCAGCATTAGGATGGTTGAGAGCCACTGCAAAAGTCTAATCCAATAGGACTGGTCTCCTTCTAGGAGGAGTAGCTGAGTACTGACATTCGCACAAGGAAAACCACAGTAGAGAAGACAGCCAACTACAAGCTAAGGAGAGAGGCCTTTAAGGGAAGCCAAGTTGGGTCTGAAAGCTGTTTTAGTAAGTAAATTTATTTGCTACCAAGCTTAAGGACTTGAGTTCAATCCCGAAGCCCCACGTGGTGGAAGGAAAGAACTTGACTTCCAAAAGTTGGTCCTGACTTCTGCCCTCCACATATATGCAGTGCTAGTGCACATACACAGATTTTAAAAAATAGTCATTATTTAATTAGAAGGAGGAGGAGGAAGGGGAGGGGGGAGGAGGAGGGGGAGGAGGAGGGGAGGGGGAGGAAGAGGAGGAGGAGGGGGAAGAAGAGGAGGAGGAGGGAGAGGGGGAGAAAGAGGAGGAGGAGGAGGAAGAGGAGGAGGAGGGGAGGGGGAGGGGGAAGAGGAGGAGGAGAAGGAGGAGGAGGAGGAGGAGGAGGAGGAGGAAGAGGAGGAGGAGGAGGAGGGAAGAACCTTGATCTGATGGTGGACTTCTATCTCTGCATTGCCGAGACAGCAATCTTCTGTTCACTAACTCGTGTTTGGTCTTTCATTATGGCAACTTGGCAAAACTCGTTCCTTGGCAAGCATGAACTTTGTCCTTAGGTTCCTTGTCCTTGGACACTTTTGATTTTCCTATCTCTGTTCTTTTCTCAGACCGTCTCTCTGATCCTTTGGCCACTTTCTGATCCAGAATCCAAATGTTTTTATAGGCTCTTCCGTCTAAATACTAACTAGGACCTGCACGGTTGAACATCAGAGGTCAGATGAGATTAGACGGAGTCAGGGTGGGCGGGGCCTCGGCCCCCTAGGCTCTTTCTCTGCCTTCCCTCCCTTCTTTCTTTCTTTCTTTCTGTATGGACTATTTCCCATTGCCATCTCTGTGCCAAAGAATCCCAAACCTATAGCTCTTGTTTCAGTCTTCTTGAAATCTGCATGTAGACTTTGCATCAACTTGTTAGACTATGGTTTTTTTTTGTTTTGGTTTTTTGTTTTGGTTTTTCGAGACAGGGTTTCTCTGTGTAGCCCTGGCTGTCCTGGAACTCACTCTGTAGACCAGGCTGGCCTTCAACTCAGAAATCTGCCTGCCTCTGCCTCCCAAGTGCTGGAATTAAAGGAGTGCACCACGACTGCCCGGCTAGACTGTTTTTTTAATCGCTTCAACATAGCTCCCAATAATGCGCATGCGTGAAGGCCTGAGCCCAACCCCGGGGCTGGCATACAACAACCAATACAGCGTCTAGTCGGTCATGTTTCTCATATATGGCTTTTTTCCCCCTACTCTTTTAACGGTTATTATTTTTTTAGTGACCAAGGTTGTGAAATACAATAATTATTCAGACCCCTCCCATCAGCTCTTATACCCAAATACTATAACTCTTTTTTTTTTTTTTTTTCAGTTCTCCTTAATTTCTACCATTCCCCATTTTCAGTTACTGTGTGAATCCAGACCTCAGCGTGACTTGCCCTATATTCTCCAATTATGACCTACTTTCTCTTTGGTTTTAAATCTCCACCACTAAGAGAGTTTCCCTAAAGTACATGTTATATTATTTTCGTCTCTGAACCTCGGTGTAACCTGCTTGACTCATTTAACAAATGCAGACTGGAATTACTTCCAGAACAAATGCTTCACAGCTTCCTAGGATCTGTTACACGCCCTTCCTTTCAGCTTTACAGGGTATTTAGAACAAAACAAAACAGTGAAACAATGGGCAGGTGGCTCAGCGGTTAGGAGCGGTTTGCTGTTCTTGCCGAGGACTTAGGTTCAGTTCCCAGAACGCACATGGTGGCTTACAACCAACTTCAGGGGATCTGATGCTCTCTTCCAGTCTCCCAGAGCACCATACATGGATGTAGTACACATACCTACATGCTGGCAAAACACTCATTCACATAAAACACACACATGAACACATATATCCACACGCATGCACGGACAAACACACACACACACACACACACACACACACACACACACACACACACTAAAACAACAATAAAACCCAAAATCACCCAGGTACTTTATGTTGCTTCCATGAAGGACAATTTCCAAAACCAGTGAAGTGGTTGACACTGAAAATAGTAATCATTTATTCCGCGAGGGTTCTTGTCTTTTGTAAGTGACAAGGTGTCTTTCTGAATTGTATCCACATGGCAAATAAAATGAAGGAAATTCTGGGTTTCTGCACAAATGCTATTGTGGTGGTTTGAATGAAAATGGCCGCCATAGGTGCATAAGGAATGGCAAGATTTGAAAGGATTAGAATGAATGGCCTTGTTGGAGTAGGTGTGGCCTTGTTGGAGTGGGCGTGGCCTTGTTAGAGGACGTGTGTCAGTGGGGGTGGGCTTTGAGTTTTCAGAAGCTTACACCAGGCCTAGTGGTTCATTGTCTTTTCCTGCTGCCTGCTCATCCAGACCTGCTCCATCCAGATATAGAACTCTCAGTTACCTCTCTAGCGCCATGTCTGCCTGAGTGCTGACGTGCTCCCTGCCATAAAGATAATGGACTGAACCTCTGAACTGTAAGCCAGTCTTTTTTTTTTTTTTTTTTTTTTTTTTCGAGACAGAGTTTCTCTGTGTAGCCCTGGCTGTCCTGGAACTCACTCTCTAGACCAGGCTGGCCTCGAACTCAGAAATCCACCTGCCTCTGCCTCCCAAGTCCTGGGATTAAAGGCGTGCGCCACCACTGCCCGACTGTAAGCCAGTCTTATTTAAATTTTTCCTTATAAAAGTTGCTGGGGTCATGGTGTCTCTTCACAGAAATAAAACTCAAACTAAGACAGATATTTTCCATTGTTTTGTTTTGAGGCTGAGTTTCACTTTGCAGCTCTGGCTAGCCTGGATGGAACTCACTATAGCGACCGGGCTGGTTTTGAGCTCACAAAGTTCTGCCTGCTCCTGCCCCCTGAGTACAGGCATTAAAGGCCCGTGTCATCGTGCCCTGCAGAGACACTGGGCTTACCTCCGCGCAGTCTCAGCACCTGTTCTACAATGGCTGCGGAGTCGGCTCAGTCATTTGGGTGTCTTCAACCCTTACACACCCTGGCTTAAACTTTAAGGCTGCCATGGCTTCTCCCCAGCGTTTCTAATGGATCATGTCAAGGGCCACTCCGAAAACCATCAGACGCATAAGACTCGATCCATTGCAGTCAAATGCAACGGAAGGCCAATGACCTGAGCCTAAACTGTCAATTTTCGTGTGTGGCATCCTTAGCCACATGAACATTGTGTTGGTTTTAATAGGTCTGGTCCCCATAGATTCATGTGTTCCAACCTCCCACAGGAAGTGGAATTATTAGGAGGTGTGGCCTTGTTGGAGGAGGTGTGGCCTTGTTAAAAGCAGTGTGGTCTTGGAGGAGGTGTGGCCTTGTTGGAGGAGGTGTGGCCTTGTTGGAGGAGGTGTGGCCTTGTTGGAGGAGGTGTGGCCTTGCTGGAGGAGGTGTGGCCTTGTTAGAAGCAGTGTGGCACCATGAAGGTGGGCTTTGAAGTTCCTTATGCTTCAGCCCCACTCTGTGGAAGACAGTCTCCTCCTTCAGATCAAGATGTAGGACTCTTGGCTCCTCCAGCACCACGTCTGCCTGCAAGCTGCCATGCTTCCCGCCATGGTGACAACAAACTAAACCTCTGAAACAGTAAGCCAGCCCCAGCTAAATATTAGCCTTTTTTAAGAGTTGCCTTGGTCATGATGTCTCTCCACAGCAATAGAAACCCTAACTAAGACAAACGTGAAATGGAGTCTCACTCTGAAAGATTTGGGAGCCCTGGGGACCGCACATTTGCTATCGCAGATGCTCAGTAGACAGAGGACTGAGCTGGGAAAGGGGAGATTGCATTCAGAGCTTCCCTTGCTCAGGAGATAGGAGGAGCTCTGCTAAGGGGGTACACAATTGGCCATAGAGAGAGAAAGGGGACCATAGAAAGTGATGGGTGACCACACAGAGCAAGTCTCACAGCTAAGATAAATCAGAGACAAAAGCCACACACGCAGGACTCAGGTCGCAGTTCAGTGGTGGGGCCTAGCCTGTGTGAGGCCATGTGTTTGACCCCTGCACCACAACACAGAAAACCATAGCCTATTTCCCAAGCCAAGTTTCTTGTCTTCCTAATGGCTTCTGCCTGTCTCCATCAAAAAGTCCTAAGAATGATCTGTTTTATTTTCTAATTACTTACTTTCAACTTTCAAGCTATTTTGGTGGCAGCCTTCAGCGTGGACAAGGAGAAAGGTTTTATAGAAAGGACTCCTTTGGGGGCTGGTATATATAGTTTTTAATCTTTTTTGCTTGATTTTTTTTTTATTTTAGTAATACCCAGAGGAATATCCATATGTGACTAAGCCTGAAATAACAAAGCATCTAATAATTGTATTTGGGGGAAATAGGTCAATTCATGGCTACCGTTAAAAAGGTGTCATGGCGTCACAATAGTTCTTTCTGAACACTGACCATCAAAACCGTTGACAGCTTACCCTTTGCATGTGTTTTTTAAATTAACATTTTAACATATTTATTTGTGTGTGTGCATGTGCGTGTGTGTACCCATGTACCACGCGGGCGCGCATGTGTGTACCCATGTACCACGGAGCATTTGTGGAGGTCAGAGGACAACTTGCAGAAGTTGGCTCCCTCTGCCTGGGGAATCAAACTCAGGTCATCAGGTTAGTTAGCAAGCACCTTTGCCACTGAGCCCTCTCTCATTCTATGTATGTATGTATGTATGTATGTATGTATGTATGTATGTATGTTTAGGTTGATGATAGAAATGTGTTTGGGGGGAAGTATGTAAAGACTACATTGGGAACAAAATTCTATTACCGAGATTCCTTTAGCCGTACTGATTAGAGAAAAGCCATACGTATCCTTACCTTACGTTCTGAGCCATAGTATGACCAGGTTTTTGTTGGGACAACCAAGGGGCCATGAGTTGCTGCTGCCACCTGCTGGTCAACACGGGTAACTAACATCTGCCCCCTAAACACGCAGGAGCATCCTACCTGGAGTTCAGCCAGGTTCTACTGCAGACGGCCAGGCGATGTGACAATTAGTCTGGGAACAGGTATGGATCTGTCTTCCTTTTCTTGTTTTCTTGTTTGAAATCAAGTTTGTTTAATTCCATTCTTGGAACCCGTAAACTCTTCTCCTATGACCTTTCTCTCTCGATCCTTGGCCGGCTCCCCAATTCAGCTATTTTTTCTGAGATTCCTTTCTTGCGCCATCAGTGACACTAACCACGACTTTAAAGCACGAGTGTAATGCTATCAGGCATTCTCCCAACTAAATGAAAATCATAAACCTTATGATTTGTGTGCGCGTGCGTGTGTGTGTGTGAACTTCTAAAGTCTTCAGTAGGCTCTAGATAGAGTTCTCCCAAATCTCTTTTTGTCTTTGCGTCTAGCTGTGCTGTTTGTCTGTCTCCCACCCACTTTTTATGAGGCACAGACACAGAGGAAAAAGGATCGACTTGTCTCCTCCATTTTCAATTTTCTAGAAATAATAAATGTTGCTTTTTACTACTTTTATCATAAATATTCAAATCATTTCAACTCACTGTGGATTAAATCAGCTTTCTTAGGGGCGTTTGCAAATCTAATCATTACTAATAAAACTGTTTTTTAGGAAGAATTTATTCTGAATTTGAACAAATAGCTTAAAAGCTTGGAAAATGGAGGCTACTTCACCATGGCCATTTTCTGCAGTTGAAAAGCAGATAAATCGAAGGCTATTTTGTTTCTAATCAAAAAATATTTGCTATTTCACAGAGTAATTTATCATGCACTCTAAATAACATGATTTTTCTTCAATGCACTTAAACTGGGATTTGAGTGTAGAACATTGTCAAGCAGTGGTGGTTATAAAACTCCAGAGAGGCCACAAGTACAACCAGGGACACTGAGAGAACTAGGAGGGACTTCACGGATTTGGAATTCTGTTTGTAGGGCTGGAGAGATGGCTCAGTGGTTAAGAGCACTGGCTGTTCTTCCAGAGGTCCTGAGTTCAAATCTCAGCAACCACATGGTGGCTCACCATCCTTGGTAACTCCAGTTCCAGGTGATATAATAGCCTCTCCTGGCCTCCATGGGTACCAGGCACTCAGATAAAAACATGTAAGCAAAACACTTATACACAGAAAATTAACATGTAAATAAATAACAGAGGAAAACAGAATTCTGTTTGTTCCAAGGACAAAATGTCCTTACTTAATAGCAAAATAAACAACCATCAAGACTAAGCATGTCATGGAATATGCTAGCTTCCAAGAAATCTCTGGAACCTTCGATGGCGCTGCTCAGTCAAAGGGTATGTACAGTTGTGATTTTGATGGACATGCCAACTTGTCCTCTCTGGAAACTATGATGCCTGTCTTAGCCAGGGTTTTACTGCTGTAAACACACCATGACCAAGACAACTCTTATAAAGGACAACATTTAATTGGGGCTGGTTTACAGGTTCAGAGGTTCAGCCCATTATCATCAAGGTGGGAACAGGGCAGCATCCAGGCAGGCATGGTGCAGGAGGAGCTGAGAGTTCTACATCTTCATCTGAAGGCTGCTAGCAGAAGACTGGCTTCCAGGCAGCTAGGATAAGGGTCTTATAGCCCACACCCACAGTGACACACCTTCTCCAACAGGGCCACACCTTCTAACAGTGCCACTCCCTAGGCTAAGCTATACAAACCATCACAGTGGCCATCTTCCTTTCTTCCCCCTCCCCCTCCCTTCTTTCCTCTTTCTGTTTTTTTCTTTTGGACAGGGTCTCTTTATGTAGTCCCATTGTCTCAGGATTCCCTGTAGACTAGGCTGGCCTTGGATTCACAGAGAGCCACCTGCCTCTGCCTCCCCATTGCTGGGGTTAAATGTGTGTACCTTCATGGCAATACCAATTACCAATCACATTTCTGTAGTTTAGCTTTTTAGCACCCAAAGACACCGTCACCAAGTCACGTAGTGTTTTTCTCCAGGGAGAAAACAATTATACTCACTTGGAGAGACCAAGTTACAAAAAAACAAAAAGAAAGCAAAGACATGCACAGTGTTTGAGCTAATGTGAAAAAGACTTTCGATGATGATGGTGATGATGGTGGTGGTGGGGATGATGATGAGGTGATGGTGGTGGTAATGGTGATGATGATGATAATAATAATTCTCTGAAAATATGAAGACAATGTTATAGCCAAATCATTGGAAAGGTGGACATAAATTATGATGGCCTTAAAATATGTTCTTACATTCTGGCCATATGTGGGACTGGGGTCAGGATGTTTATTGACTTTCTGTTGTAGGTGACAGACATATCTTGAACATTTAAGGGTAGCTCCTAAATGAATGAAAGGAAACACACAACTTTATAGTAAGTGGAAAAGAGAAGAGAGGGATGCTGACAATGATGATTTTTTTTTTTTTTTTTTTTTTTTTTTGGTTTTTCGAGGCAGGGTTTCTCTGTGTAGCCCTGGCTATCCTGGAACTCACTCTCTAGACCAGGCTGGCCTCGAACTCAGAAATCCGCCCGCCTCTGCCTCCCAAGTGCTGGGATTAAAGGCGTGCGCCACCACTGCCCGGCGACAATGATGATTTACCAGGAGAACTAGGAGCAAAGAAAGCCCACGGAAGCCTAACAGATGCACTATAATCGAAGTGAACCTAGTGTCTTAGTCGTTCAAACAAGCACAAGTGGAGCCCTCGGGGTAGAAGCAGGCGCCACAACTGTCTGAACTCCCATCCCCAGAACCTGGGTCAAAAGCTGCATGCAGGGGATGGAAGGTCCCTGGAGGTTTGCAAGACGGCTAGCCTGGCGTAAGCAGTAAAGACGAGAGATTTGCTTGCCTCAGAAATAAAATGGAAGGTAAGACTGGACCCCTGGAAGTTGTCATCTGACCCTCATACTTGCTTGCGTTCCGACATGTGTGACACACACTTGTGCGCGTGCGGACCCTCCCCCACCCCCCATGCACGACGATGTTTTAAAATATATTTTACCCGGATGTTTGTGGTCCCGGGTTCTTGGGCGTGTGCCTCAGAGGCCAGAAGAAGTTAGTTCTCAGTTCCCTTCGGACTGGAGTTATGGATACATGTGTGCAGCCCTGGGGCTATAGGGAATTGAACCCAGGTCCTCTGGAAGAGCAGCCATTGAGCCACCTCTCCAGCCCCACACGCAAAGTTTAAAAAATTAAAATGAAAAATCCAAACTATAAGTGGATATGTTTTCAGTTAAATATCATATCTTTAAAAGAGTCCTTGCTGCGTTCTCTTTGTAACAGGTAGTAATGAAACAAACAAAAAACAAGCCGGGCAGTGATGGCGCACGCCTTTAATCCCAGCACTCGGGAGGCAGAGGCAGGCGGATTTCTGAGTTTGAGGCCAGCTTGGTCTACAGAGTGAGTTCCAGGACAGCCAGGGCTACACAGAGAAACCCTGTCTGGAAAAAACCAAAAAAAAAAAAAACCCCAAACAAACAAAAAAACCCCAAACAAACAAGACGGAAACACAACAGCAAAAACCATACACAGACTACAAACCGAAACGAAACTCGTAAGCTATGCCACTATTGAAAACCTAAGAGTTGAGGGCAAAAATTATTATCAGTGATAAGAAAATAAAATAAGTGATACACAAGGAACAAGACCCATAGTCTTGGAATAGCACGCAGGCAAGAGCACAGCCACAACATACAAATGACAGCCGTTGACAGAAAGTGTGAAAAAGGAAAGAATTGTTCACAAGAAAGGATTTTTTTCTTCCCGTCTGCGTCCTCAGAGCTGGGATTCCAGCCGGGCACCGTGGCTGCCGGTTTTTGCTGGGTGCTGGGGTTTGGGTTAAGGTCTTCACGTTTGCACAGATGGCACTTTCTACACTGACTCCAGTCCTTTCTTCTTTCTCGAGACAAGATCTCATTATGCGGTCTGGGTGTCCTTAAACTTAAGGTCTTTGTACCCCAGCCTCCCCAGCACTCGGAATAACAGGTGTGCATCACTACACCTTAAGAAAAGATTTTTTAAAAACTGTTATTTCTTGTAACTGATCAAAAACGTGATGGCTATTCTTGGTTGTCAACATCTGGACCACATCTGGAATGAACTAAAACCCAAGCAGTTCAGTCTATCTGTGAAGGACTTCTCTTGAGTAAGTCATTTGAAGTGGGAAAACACACTTCCATCCAGAGCGTCTGAGGTGAGATGATCCACTACTAACCTGGGCCACATCTTCTGCCCGCCATGGAGATGAAGGAAGCAAGACTTCGGGGTTTTGCCTGTTTGTGCTCACTCTCACGGGCAAGTCCATTCCTTCACTGGCATTAGAGCCTACTTCAGCAGATACTGAAGACCAGCTGAGACACCCAGGACTTAACAACTGCCGAATCGTTGGACCTTCTGTTGGTAAACATAGACTAACACATTCCCTCTCCCCCACCCCCTCGATTCAGTCTATCAGTTCTATCCCTCTAGAATTTGTTTTTTGAGACAGGGGTTTCTCTTTGTAGCCCTGGCTATCCTGGAACTCACTCTGTAGACCAGGCCAGCCTCAAACTCAGGGATCCACCTGCCTCTACCTTCCAAATGCTGGGGTTAAAGGCGTGCACCACCACTGCCCAACTAGAATCCTAATACAGGATAGACATTTAAGATTTTAGTAACTGTGGTGTTTTGAATGAGAATGGCCCCCATAAGCTCATAGGGAGTGGCGCTATCAGGAGGTGTGGCCTTGTTGCAGGAAGTGTGTCGCTGTGGGCTTTGGAGTTTCAGAAGCCCAAGCCAGACCTAGAGGCTCACTCTGTCTTTCTGCTGCCCGCTGATCCATATACAGAACTTCAGCTGTCTCTCCAGCATCACGCCTGCCTGTGTGCTGCCATGACAACAATGAACCAAACCTCTGACCTGTAAGCCAGCCCCAGTTCACTGCTTTCCTTTATAAAAGTTTCCCTGGTTGTGGTGTCTCTTCATAGCAATCAAAGCCCTAACTAATACTTAACATAATAAACATGATATAATGGGGAAAAAAAAACCTTTGTGCTTCATTATTAGAGATGACACATGACTTTTAGGCATATATATAACATGTCAGGGCCACGAAGAAATACCAACAGATAGAAACCTTTTAGTGTTAAATTAATAAATTTTTAGCCAGGCAGTGGTGGCACACGCCTTTAATCCCAGCACTTGGGAGGCAGAGGCAGGTGGATTTCTGAGTTTGAGGCCAGCCTGGTCTACAGAGTGAGTTCCAGGACAGCCAGGGCTACACAGAGAAACCCTGTCTCAAAAAAACAAAACAAAACCAAAACAAAACAAATAAATTTTTATAGATTTATTTTTAATTCTGTGTGTGTGTGTTTGTGTCTGTCTGTCTGTCTGTCTCTCTCTGTGTTTGTGCATGTGAATGCATGCGCCCAAGGAGGCCACACAGGAGCATCAGATCCTCAGGGTACAGAGTTATAGGTGGTCGTGAGCCACCTGACCGGGATGCTGAGAACTAAACTCAGGTCTCTGAAAGAGCAGTATGTGCTACCTACCGCCAAGCCATCTTTCCAGCCCCTACTGAGTTATTTTTAATAGAAAAGTCATAATTGTATTACACTTATGGAGTACACTGACATTAATAAATAAGTGTCTGTATTCATACACAATATGGAATGACTAAAGCAAGATATATCTGTACTAACAAATCTATCATCCTGTTTAACATTTTTGTGATGATATGTTTAAAATTTATTCTATCCTATTATTTTGAAACAGGCAATACATTATTATTTGTTATATTCATTTTATATTCAGAATGGTTCTCAGAACTGAATCCTTTTGTCTGGTTGAAATCTGGTACTTTTGAACAGCTACTGATCAACACTATTCTCCCTACTTCTACCCAATTTCTGATTTTTTTCTTCACATTTTCCTTTTTTAAAAGATTCGTTCACTCATGTATATGAGTGCTCTATTTGCAAGTAGGCATGATTGACAGAAGAGGGCATCAAATCCCAGTATAGAAGGTTGTGAACTACCACATGCTTGCTGGGAATTGAACTCAGGACCTCCAGAACAGCAGCCAGCGCTCTTAAACTGTTGATGCATCTTTCCAGCTCCCCAATTTCTATTTAAATTCCACACAGGTATTAGATTTGGCAGTCTTAATCTTTCTGTGTCTGAATTATTTCACTTAGCACAATAATATCTCTTAGATTCTTCCACATTTTCCCAGATAATAGAATTTGATTCCTTTTTTAGGAATGAATAGTTGCTTTTCCCAGTACTGTGACAAAATTCCTCACACGGACAACTTTAAAGGAGGGAAGTTTTAGCTGATGGTCTCAGTTGGCAGGAAGGAGCAGTAGGGGGCGCTGGAGACAGCCGGTCACAGAGCATCTGCAGTCAGGAAGCGGAGAAAGACAAGTGTTCAGCTCCGTTTTCATTCAGTTGAAGAGCCAGGTCCACTGGATAGTCCTGCCCACACGTATCGTGGGTCTTCCCTTCACAGTCAAATTTCTGCAGAAACTCCCTCAAGAACATACTCAAAAGCGGGTCTCCTAGGTGACTCCAAATCCAGTCTCGCTGACAGTGAAAATTAACCATGACAAGCATTTCACCAAGTACATGTAAGCATTTTATGTAAGTACACCGCGTTTCCTTTACCCATTCAGCCAGGAATTTGACTCCATATATAGGCTATTGTGACTAAGGTTTACACCACTTAAGGGAAGGCAGCTCATGTCTCCGCCATTGACTTCAGTTGCTATGGATTCGGATCCAGAAATGTGTGGCTGCATTATGTGGTAATTCAATTTCTGCTTTTTTGAGGATCATTCACAGCAGTTCCCATACTCGCCATCCTCACCAGCGTTCCTACCAACAGCGCATGAGCGTGCTTCCTTCTGTGGTCGCTGGCAGGTCTTTCTCTTTCACTCTGGCAGGCGTGGCATCTCATCACCGTTTAAGTCGCTGTTTCCTGTTGCTTGCTGATCTCAGCATCTTATCGTGAGCCTCTAAGCCATCTATATCCTTCTTCTGAGGAGTGTTTGTTTGGGACTTGTGCCCATTTTAAAACTGGATTGTTTCTTTCATATTGGGTTGTTTGAAGATTGTCCCATTAAATACCTGGCAAGTACTTTTCCCAGTCTCTGGGTTGTCTCTTCGTTTGGGTAATTATTTGTTTTGGCATAGCTCTCTCTCTCTCTCTCTCTCTCTCTCTCTCTCTCTCTCTCTCTCTCTCTCTCAGTGTGTGTGTGTCTGTCTGTGTGTGTCTGTGTGTGTCTGTGTGTGTGTGTCTGTGTTGGCCTCTTAAGGCAGAGGCCAAGCTTAGGTATTGTTCATCAGGAGTTGTACACCTTGTTAGCCCTGGGCTAAGCTACTAAGCAGGCTGGCTGACCAGAAAGCACCAGGAGTCCTGTCTACCCCAATGCTAGGATAACAAACTCACACATATCACCAGTTTTTTTTGTTTTGTTTTGTTTTTAATTTTTAAAATTTTTTAATCTTGGTACTAGGGATTGATTTTTCTCTTTTTTATTTCTTGAAGGTTTTCTCAGACCAGATGTAAGAAGCTTTTCCACTTTCTTCCACTTTCTTCCAGTAGCTTTGAGTTTCAGAAGTCTTTTTTTTTTAATTAATTTATTTTTTATTTATATGAGTACACTGTAGCTGTCCTCAGACACACCAGAAGAGGGCATCGGATCCCATTACAGATGGTTGTGAGCCACTATGTGGTTGCTGGGAGTTGAACTCAGGACCTCTGGAAGAGCAGTCAGTGCTCCTAACCACTGAGCCATCTCTCCAGCCCGAGTTTCAGAAGTCTTGAAGTCAGGCTGAGTGGATTTTCATCTGTAGTAGGAGACACTTTCATTGTCTCCTTTACAAAAACAAGAGCTGGAAGCAAAGTTGAGGATTGCGGCGCGAGGCTGTGGGGACAGGAATTCGTTGGTACCAGTTTCTGCACCGGGCTTGGGACCGTCTAGATGCTCAATGAAGTATAGTTGAAATAATACAGGAAGTCTTGCGATGACCGTAAGATGAGGCACTGGGGGGAATAGGAAACGGGTTTCAAAAAATTAAGCGAAAGGCCTTTTAATTTCAAGGAAAAGACTTATTAACAAAAACAAACAAGCAAACAGACCCAAGATCTCCGTGTAGTCCTGGCTAGCCTGGGACTCACCATATAGATTAGGCTGGCCTTGAACTCACAGAGATCCTCCGTCTCTGTTTCCTAAGGGCTTGGATTAAAGAAATGTAATAGTAAGTATGCAAAAACTAAAAAAGTAGATTAGAAAATAATGTAACTAGATTTCTCAAATAATGGGGTGTTAAATTTTTTTTACATTTATTTATTATAACTATGTATGTGCGTGTGTATAGGTGTACGCGCGTGTCCGTATACCATAGTGCTCTGAAGGTTTACTCTCTTCCATAGGCCCCAGCGATTGAATTCAGAGCACCAGGCTTGGCAGAGAGCACCTTTACCTGCTGAGTCATTTCAGGGGCCCCAGCAACGGAATTTTAAAGGAAACAATTTACCGTTCACTTTAATGCATTTGGATTCCCCCACTTCCTTTGATACTTACACTGGCCAGTGCTTCAGAAATCGAACTTTTAAGACCTGATTTGACTAGAGCGAAGCCATCACCAATAGATATCCATACATCAAGAGGAAATCTTTATTTAAATTTATGATAGCGTAACTCTGAAATGAATCTCATTTTTCTAATGCCTTGCGCAGAACGCGTAGAAATGTATCAAGCTCACCACCAGCAGAGACGGCGCTGATTACAAAATGTATTTCCCTGTTCTATATCCCTGAGCCTATGAGTGGGTAAGGAAGAGAATATGAGAAGACTCCTGTTGCCCTCACAGTTATAGATGGCTTGCCGACAAATTTGTGAAGAGTTTAAAGGTTTAGAAAACATGAAAGCTTACAGGGAAGAAGAAATGGGGAAACAGCGAGAAGAAAAGATAATACAAGCTAAACACAGAAACATGGCAGTTTGATCTAGTTGGACAGACGCACAGAAAAGGGGGTTAAGTGCATTTCAGCTCAGATTAAATTTTGGTTTGTAGTATTCAGACTAGGGAGGTGAGTTAAAATCAACACAATACTTCTGATTGCGTGATTATTGGAGTAAAATATCACCTGAAAGAGGCCTCAGCTTGTTACAGCTTATTTCCCTCATAAACGGCCGTTTTCATTAAATGGCTGAAGGTTTGGGAGTAAGTATCAGTCCTATTTTTAAGATGCAAATGACAGATAATTAATGAACTGCACTGATAATTACAGGATTTTAATATTTATAGACATCTGTCACTTTATGTTTTAGGATAGTCTAACCATATGTGCTGCTCCCTTTTAATAGCAGTAATTAAAGTTTATGAACATATACCAAGTTGTCAGTCTGATGAGCAGGAGCTGTCCTTGTTAATAAGTTTTCTATTTTTTTTCTATTTAATTTTTCGAATGTGCTTTGTGTTAATTCCTTTTCTATTGTTGTAATAAAACACCATGACCAAGGCAACTTATAGAAGAAAGAGCTTATTTGGGCTAGAGGTTCCGGAGACAAGAGTCTGTCTTGGCAGGAAGTGCAGGAAGTGTGACAGCAGACATGTTTGCTGGAGCAGCAGCTGGGGCTCACCTCCTGAACAGCAAGCAAGAGGCAGAGAGTATGAACTCAAAATGCTGTGAATCTTATAACTTTCAAACCCTGCCTCCGGTGACATACTTCCTCCAATAAGTCCACATCTCCCAAGACTCCTTAAATAGTGTCATCAACTGGGGACCTTTGATTTGAATGCCCAGCACTATGGAGGACATCTCATTCAAGCCAAACCAGAGTCTCACCATTTGCCTAGGTTGGGCTCAGACCCTCAACTTATATTACAGGCGTGTGCCATTAAGCCTGACAAAGGTTATAGATTATTCCAGAATATTATTCTTTGTTAAGTTTGCTCTGCACTTTTCAAGTCTCTTAAACTCTGACTTCGCACTGACAGACTCCAGCATTGACCATATGGCTCTACTTTGTAATGCATATATATATATATATATATATATATATATATATATATATATATATATATATATATATTTTTTTTTTTTTTCCGAGACAGGGTTTCTCTGTGTAGCCCTGGCTGTCCTGGAACTCACTCTGTAGACCAGATTGGCCTCGAACTCAGAAATCCGCCTGCCTCTGCCTCCCCAGTGCTGGGATTAAAGGTGTGCACCACCACGGCCCAGCTGCCTAAAATATTTTTAATGGGACCCCATCAATTAATATCAACTATTAATAACAATTATTAGTACTAAGATTAAAAGGCATAGAATAATATCCATAAATGCTATTGCTTAAGTCATTATTTCATCTTTACCATTATTTAATATGTGAGATGTATCAATGCTTTTCCAATGATTGATCTCCTATTCCTCACTAAGGTTCCAAGGTTATGTGAAGTGGCTCTGCCGGGTGCATCTCACAAGCTGAGACAATGCCTTTCTACTCCGGGCTTTCTTCCATCACCAGGTGCAGCCTCCAAATTGATGATTGTATGGTTGTTTGCCTCGTTTTGAAACCTGTCTTAAATGTCACCACAGATTGAATATGATTTTCCAAATCCAGATTGGATTTGAATCATCCCTCAAGCAATAAAAATACTAGACACATTAAAAAAAATAAGTTTAGCAAGAATGACAATTCCCCAACTACTTCAGAAAAGTCTGTTCCTTGATATAAGCTGGGAGAATGAGTATTTAATTAATTAAGAGACTGTAAGAGAGTCAAAGGTCAAATCATATACAAAATAGAACCTTAACCATAACTGTAGCCTTAGCTTAGAAAGCCAGTTGGCCATAAGATAAATTGACGGGAAGTCAACTGGTATACCTGCTATAATCCAGGAAGCCAAACAATAGCCTTACCAACTAGTGACCCAAATGGACAGGATTTGATTAATAATCATAGTCTCCTTAATTTTAATCCCTGCTTCCAATCTAGCACTAACTAAACAGTCAAGTATGCATCCATAAGCTAACTCACAAAGGCCCCATTTTCCTTAAGCTGTTTGCAGCTTCCCATGCCAAGAGCCCCCAAGCAAGGCATATCTAAGGCCTTCTCCTTTCCCAGTATAAATACCACTTCCAGTTTAGTTTTTTGGCTTGGAATCTCTGCTAAGATGCAAGCCATCATGGGTGACTCCTGCCTATAGCAACCTTGGAACAAATGGCCTTTGTTCTCAGGTCACTGTTTAATTTCTACTTGGTCAATATCTTAATGAGTGTCTTCTATAGATACCCATTTTATTCAGGAAGAGAGCGGAATCTATGGATCCCACCATCTAGCTGGAAAGCTAACACACTGACACAAACTGTTCTTCAAGTAACTGTGGAGAACAAGGCTGATTATTACAAAGAAAGTTTTGTGGCACCAGGGTCTGCTTTAGAATTGACACCATAAAAGAACATTGGCTTATTTAAACAGAGCTGGGAGTCTGTTGTTTCATACAGGCGGGATGTCCAGTTGGAGTATGGCTTCCGATTGGCCTGAGAGAAATCCTAGCAGCAGTGTTTCTTTCTCCCCAGTGCTTCCTTGATGTTGACACCCCTCAGGACCCCAGTTCCTAGACACCCTGGGTTTCTCTCTCTCTCTTTTTTTTTTTTTTTTTTTTTTTTGGTTTTTTGAGACAGGGTTTCTCTGTGTAGCCCTGGCAGTCCTGGAACTCACACTGTAGACCAGGCTGGCCTCGAGCTCAGAAATCCACCTGCCTCTGCCTCCCAGGTGCTGGGATCAAAGGCATGCACCACCACTGCCCGGCTGGGTTTCTCATACCGATCATAAGATACTACAGAGGAAGATGGGTGAAATCTTCATTGTTGGAGTCTCCAAGACAATAGGATGCGAGCTTCCCTTTTCCACAAGCCTCAGTAAGTGTCTTCATTTGCTTTTGCTTTCAGCTCAGTTAAATCCTTAATCTTGAGATCTTGATTAATTAAGGGACCATCGAGATGGAAAATGGTATTTAACTTGAGAGAATGAACTCATTCTTGTAAACACTTAGACCCAGTGCCACATAAGCCTTACAGTAGGCTGGAACAAGAGTGATTTCTTTTTTATTTATTTTATATATACACTGTAGCTGTCTTCAGACACACCGGAAGAAGGCATTGGATCCCTTTATAAATAGATATGAGCCACCATGTGGTTGCTGGGAATTGAACTCAGGACCTCTGGAAGAGCAGTCAGTGCTCTTAACCACTGAGCCATCTTTCCAGCCCTCATGAAAGTGATTTCTAATAGACATTGGGAATCATGTTTCTAAAACCACATTACATGGGGACTGGATAACAAAACAAAACAAACAGAAGCAAACCTTCAAGCTCATTCATGAAATCAAAAATTCTCAGCTGTTCCTCCTTGCGCCACTGTGCTATGCTTTGGGGATTCAGACATAAAAGATGACACTGTTCTCCAATGAAAGCCTATAATAGTAAAGCCGAGGAAGGAAAATAAGTGAGCCAACACAGTAGAATCATTCAGAGGTTTCTATGGGAACCACAGATATGGCATCCTTCTCGAGAAAGTGTGTGAAAGAGAAAGAAAGATGGAAGGGGGAGTGAGGATAAAGAAAACATTGGCAAAGGTGGTACATACATGAGCTGAGCTGTTACCCTCTGTAGTCAGGAGTCTGCCACATGTGAGGGCCGTGGCAGCCATGTTGGGGTAGAAGGACCATCTTCAGGCACAGATACCCAAGAATCCTTTGCCTGCTTGGTGAACCCTAGGTCACATGACTGTAGTTTGACAGAGGAGAAATATTTTAGAAGCTGAAAAAACTAAGTAAGGTTTTGATCATGTCTTCTCAGTATAAAAGGCTGGGTTTGAGGTTGGTGGTGGTTTAGTGGTTAAGAGCACTGACTGCTCTTCCAGAGGACCTGGGCTCAGTTCCCAGCACCCATATGGGAGCACTCAATGATCTGTAACTCTAGTTGCAAGGTATCCAACCCACCTCTCTGGGCTCTACAGACACTAGGCATGTATGTGGTGCACAGACATACATGTAGATAAAATATCCATACCCATAAGATAAGTAAGTAAAATATTTTTTAAAAAATGACTGGATTGCCAGGCAGTGGTGGCACACGCCTTTGATTCCAGCACTTGGGAGGCAGAGGCAGGTGGATTTCTGAGTTCGAGGCCAGCCTGGTCTACAGAGTGAGTTACAGGACAGCCAGAGCTACACAGAGAAACCCTGTCTCGAAAAGCAAAACAAAAATGACTGGATTTTGTTGTAAGGGCAAAGGAAGACATTCGAGGGTTTGGAACAGACTTATGCTTTAGAAAAACAATTCTGTGGGCTGGGCAGATGCTACACCAGGTAAGAGTGCTCGCTATGTGAATGAGAACCTGTGTTCAGATCCCCAGTACCCATGTACAGCCCATGGTGTGGTTGCATTTGCATGTAACCCCAGCTGCAGGCAATACGAGAGTAACTAAGAGAACGAACGTGAGGTGGCTCAGGTGTCTGTTGTTCATCGCACCCAGAGAGTGAGGCTTATACCGGGCAGTTTAGGTAGGGCCTGCATGGGATAGTTCACTTCTGTTCTACCTGATATTAGTTATGGTTTTTTAAAAAAAGATTTATTTATTTATTATATGTAAGTACACTGTAGCTGTCTTCAGATACTTTTTCTTCTTGCTCCGCCCCGCTTGCTCTGGCCCCGCTCTCCCCGCTCCCTCTGGCCCACTCACTGTAGTTGTCTTCAGATATCCCAGAAGAGGGCATCAGATCTCATTATGGATGGTTGCAACCATCATGTGGTTGCTGGGATTTGAACTCACGACCTCCGGAAGATCAGCTGGCACTCTTAACCGCTGAGCCATCTCTCCAGCCCCAGTTATGGTTTCTTGACTGAGGCCGGAGCATTCACTTGTAAGGAGGTACCCTCACTCTGCTGAGTTATTGCTGCCTGGAGATGACCAAGGAGATAAAATAAAGACCAACTCACCAACATTCCTAACTTAGGGTGAACTGTCATGGCACAGCCTCAGACCTTTAACATGTGCAGACATCTGAACCATTTTCTAGCCTCTCTTGTTTTGCAGCCCTTGACACCATGGTATGAAGAATCACCACAGGAGAAAGTATTTGGTCCTCACCTGGATGCTTAGCTCTTTTTATAGAATCAGGAGTCAATCAGAGTCCCAGAAGGTAGAAAGACAGTTTCCTAACTTGGTATCTAGAAGCTTTGTATTTAAAGGCCTTTGTATGTGTTCATCCACCCATTTTACAGGCACCAGTCTTCATTTTGCCTGGTAGTGTATTTTTGGCAAGGCTCGGTGGTACTGAAGATTAATTTCATTTAGTAATAATGCTTGCCCTATACCTCACAACCCAGGCCTACCTGGAACCCAACTGTATCTATCGAAAGCCATTTACTTTCACAGTCCTGAGACTTTCTCCTCTGCACGTATTTGAGATCTTCTCAAACATCAATGTAATGGTCTGTTTTCCTCCTAGCCCCAAGTTCTCAAAATAATGACTCAGACTCAAAATATAATTACAAATACCTAGGCCTATAGCTAGACTTGTTCCCTGAGTAGCTAATAATTTAAAACAACCCATTTATATTAATCTACCTTCTGCCACATGTCTGGTTACCCATGCTCAGGTACAGTGTGTCTGTTCTTCTGAGTTGATATACTGCCCGGTTTTGTGTCAACTTGACACAAGCTAGTCATTAGAGAGGAAGGAGCCTCAGTTGAGGAAATGTCTCCACGAGATCCAGCTCTAAGGCATTTTCTTAATTAGTGATCAATAGGAAAGGGCCCCGCCCATTGTGGGTGGTGCCACCTCTGAGCTGGTAGTCCTGGGTTCTATAAGAAAGGAGGCTGAGCAGGCCAGGAGAAGCAGTCAATAAGTAGCACCTCTCCAGGGCCTCTGCATCAGCTCCTGCCTCCAGGATCCTGCCCTGCTTGAGTTCCCATCCTGACTTCCTTTAATAATGAACAGCAATATGGAAGAAGTGTAAACCAAATGAGCTCTTTCATCCCTAGCTTCCTTTTTGGTCATGGTGTTTTGTCACAGCAACAGAAACCCTGACTAAGACAGATGGGTCTTCAGTTCCTAGTTGATTGCACAACATAGACAAAGCTGCCCTGAGCTAAATGTGAACACATCCTCTATTGTCTAGGTTGGCCTACTCCAGAGTCCACAGATCCAAGATATGAGCTGAGACAGTAGAGGGTGGCAGGGTGCAGGGTGGCAGTGATGACCAGAAGGACCATGCTTAAGACAGCACAGCAAACTGGGTGTGGCAACAAGCAGTCAGAAATGTGAGCACACAGCAAAATCTGTGGCCTAGAAGTGTGACGGTAGGACAGGACAAGGGAGAAGCAACCATTCTAGAATGACACCGAGAATGGAGAACGGACTTTGAAACCCCGTTTCATGCTGTGTTTCTTGAAGAGTGTAAGCCATAGAAATAGGCTGAGACTTCACAAGATATTTGGCTTAAATGTGTGTGTGTGTGTGTGTGTGTGTGTGTGTGTGTGTGTGTGTGTGTGTGTGTGTGTGTTTGTGTATTTATTATGCAGTATATTGAACCTAGGGCCTCATATATAGCAGGTGTGTTAGTTAGCTTTTTACCACTGTGACAAAACACACCAGAAGAAGAATAAAGAATGATTTATTTAGCTCACGGTTGAGAGGTTTTCCTCTCTGGTCACTTGGTTCCATTGTTTCTGGGCTGCTGTAGGGCACAGCATCATGGCAATGATGGTAGAGAAAAGATGTTTACCTCATGGTAGACAGGGAGGAAGAGGGAAAAGAGGAGCAAATATGGTCCCCAAGGTCATGTCCTAGTGACCCACGTCCTCCAGCCAGGTTCCACTTTCTATAGTTTCTCAATCATCATCAAATAATAGACTCATCAAAACCAGGAGTGGTGAAGTATGTCTATAATCCCAACGCTCAGGAGGTAGAGGCAAGAGGATCACAAGTTCAAGATCGCCCTAGACTACATACCGAGTTTGAGGTCAGCCTGAGTTGCAAGAAACTGTGCCTCAAACCAACCAACCAACCAATCAAACCAAAACCATCCAGTTATGAACCTATTGATGAGATCAGATTCCTCAGGACCCAACCACTCCCCAGAGCTCACCGTGAGTTAGTTATAAAGCTTTTAGCACTGGGAGGACATTTTAGATGTAAACCATAACATCAGGTTGTGTCCTTGTCATTGAGCTACCCTGCACCCCAATATTTATCTCTCTTAGAGGATGTTCTCTGTCTGCCGGTGTACACGGAAATCTCATGAAATGACGCTAATCATATTGATATCTCAGCATTAAGACCAACTGTCTTCTTGAGTGCTCCTTTTTATGATATGAAGCAGAAAGAACAAGAAGAGTCGATGTGATTGGATGGTGAGCTCAGGACTTTGATAAGAAAAGATCAGGACCTTATAGCTTAGATATGGGTTCAAGGTGAATGGGTCTAACTGCTGTTTTGAAGGCTCTGAGGCTGTAAAGGTGGTGGGCCACATGACCTTGTTAGAATATAGTAGCTTCCTATCTTCTGAAGAGTCTGGAGTAAGACAGGACCTTACAGGAAAGTGTCTGTCCTTCTGGGATCTGCCGGAATGTCTACTGGTTACACAACCCATAACTGGGGTCAAATGTTAATGCAACCTGACTAAAGGAGGAAGGGCTGACCTCAGACAGGTCAGGCTGTGACTAACACACTCCAGCTGGAACTGGTGAGTACGTTTGATTGATAATCATGCCAGTGTGGGAATGTCAGAATGGAAGGAGACTGGCTTAGCTCCCTAGTAGGAGTTCCAGGAAGCAGATCTAGCACCACTCCTCCTCCTCCTCCTCCTCCTCCTCCTCCTCCTCCTCCTCCTCCTCCTCCTC
>CM052719.1:35498384-35564271 GCA_028551405.1 Uromys caudimaculatus
CTCCTCCTCCTCCTCCTCCTCCTCCTCCTCCTCCTCCTCCTCCTCCTCCTCCTCTTCTTCTTCTCCTTCTCCTCCTCCTCCTCCTCCTCTTCCTCCTCCTCCTTCTTTTTTAAAGTCATCAAATCCAACTTCATTTCACTTAGCATTATACAAAAAAGAAAAAAGTATACAACTAACAATCACAGTCATATATAAAAATTTCAAAAGTAACAATAGAAACTTTCTCACTTCACTGTATGATATCACATTGCCATGACAGTCCCTTCTCCAGTGCAATGTTACATAATGTTTTAGTAAAAACAAAATAAGGTTTTCCAGTTTGTTGCAAAGTAACAAAAGAAGTCCTATACTGACAAGTGACAGTTACCTCTTTATGCATTTACCAGAAAGCGTGGCACAAAGCACTGTTTAGTTAACCAAACATTTGAAAAGTAACAATAGCCTCCATTCTACTAATGTATACCAGGCCAAGAATGGGTATACCTTGGTTCTGGAATGTTATGAACTCTCTACTGATTAGGAGCCTGACTGGTTTTAAAACACCAAAGAATAGACTCAACTATGTGTTAGGGGACTTTTAGGATAGGGCCTTGGAATGAACAGCCTTGCCTTGAACTGTCCTTGGTACCCCCGCCTGATCTCTAAGAGCTACCTGGTAGAGATTAGGGAAAGCAGTAGGGACCGCACCATTGACCTTAGCTAAAACTTCCAGGACTTCCATCTTGGTGGTTTCAACATGGGCTCTGGAACTCATAGCTTGGGGGATCGCTGCCAGGTACCTGGCGGTACTCCAGGTAATTTTCCTGTACTGAATCTCTTATAAACTCCCCAGGCTCGCCAAAGATCGAGTGCTTCTTACCAGCATATACCCCCACTCCATTCAGAAATTGCCAGACCTCTTGCTCAGTGGCATGGTTACCCTTCATGAAGATCACACCTAAGACGGACATCAGGAGACCGGTCCTAGGCAACCCCAATTACTACTCAAACTTCCCTCAGTGGAAAGACCCAGCTTGCCCACCAGCAAATAGGAATGAGTGCTGGGATCTATCTCCTTCAACTCAAGACCAAAGACTAATTCTAGGCGTGCAGAAGTTCTCCGGAGGATCTCAGGGAACTGTTCCTTATACTTCTTGTTGACTACTGCCAGCATCTCACTCCTTGTAACTGTCTCTTTCATCTTAAACTTATCCAGCAAGAATTCTATCAGCACACTAGACTTCCACATGATTGGATCTTTAAGTGGGTGCAGAATGGAAGTTCCTGCCTGGGTGCCATCTGAACTTTTCTTTCTTTCTTTCTTTCTTTCTTTCTTTCTTTCTTTCTTTCTTTCTTTCTTTCTTTCTTTCTTTCTTCCTTCCTTCCTTCCTTCCTTCCTTCCTTCCTTCCTTCCTTCCTTCCTTCCTTCCTTCCTTCCTTCCTTCCTGTGTTTTCAAGTCAGAGTTTCTCTGTGTAGCCCTGGCTGTCCTGGAACTCACTCTGTAGACCAGGTTGGCCTCGAACTCAGAAATCCACCTGCCTCTGCCTCCCAAGTGCTGGAATCAAAGGCGTGCGCCAACACTGCCTGGCTGAATTTTTCTTATCAGCAAGAACAGCAGCATTCCTAACACCTATACCAGAGCCTGTGCAGGACACACCTGCACCAAAAGATACAGGGGTTTTCACACCCTGAGGAGCAGAACCACCAGGGAAGCTGGAGCCAACACTCTGGTCAGTGGGAGAAGACCCCGATTTCTGTGCAGTGAGCTGACTGCTGGGACCTCCCGGCGTGACTGCTGTCATTTTGCACGGAGCGGCTCTTACTCTTTTGACCCCTAGGTAAGATGACTGGGCTCAGGACTGAAGCAGAAGAGCTGACAGGCAGGAATCAGGACTCGAGTACTTGTGGACCAACTTCTTTTCTGCAAACCCTAGGATTGTTCTCTGTAGACTGGATTCCAGTCTTGTGCCTTGACTTCTGGTGAGTAAAGTAGCTGGAAAGTGAAGTAATCCTTAACTTCTGGTCCCTCCCACCGTTTTCCTGTGGCCTTCTAAATAGTTCTCAGCATGGGCGGTGCTCTGCGTATTATCTTTTGTTCCAGGGCAGGAGGTTCCCTGGTCTTATGCTTGTCTTTTCCAGCTCATTCTTGCTCATCCTTATTGGGCCCTGGCCCTCCTCCATTTGCTTTGCCTCCCCTTCACTGCTCTTTTTCAGCACACTTCTAATTGAACTGCAATTTAGAAAAATGCAGTGGATTACATGAAGTGAAGTCAAAATAGAGGCGTCAAGGCTTCTGAGAAGAGAACGAAATGTTGAGAGGGACAGAGAAGCCAGCATAGGTCCCTCTGTGAGGAGCAGCTGACTGTGTGTCTTGAGAAGATGCTTCATTTATGAAGGAGACAAGGATGCACTGGTAAAGGTCTCAGTGCCATCAAGAATCTCATTGAACTGTCTTCTTAGGTCAAATCTAATGTGCGATGACGTCACAGAACAGGTCTGTGACGTTAACAGCACCGAGGAGAAGAGAATCACTAAACATCAGAGACCAGAATGCTGGAGATACAGCTCAAGAATGAAGAACCCTGGCTGCTCTTTCAAAGGGCTGGGGTTTGATTTCCAGCTCCCACATTGGGTGGCTCACAATCACTCGTAACTCCACCTCTAGGGGATCTGACACCTTCTTCTGGCCTCCATAAGATACTTCTACACATGTGCACACATATATTCTATATTCTCATATATGTATGTACATTCATATATAATACATACGTACATACATACATACATACATGCATGCATACATACAGTCCTTGATAACATCTTACATTGAGTCCTTCAGTCCTCCAGAAACATTCTTCCACAGATCCTGGTCCCCTCCAGCCCCAGGTGTTGTTGCCTTGGTTCTTGGATACATAATACATAACTTGATCCCACCAGTTAGCTGGCAGAGTCCCATCAGCTTTGTGAACAACAATGTCTTGGCTCTTAGAGAATACTTATCATGTAGAAAAAGCCACATGGGCCAGCAAGATGCTCAGCAAGTAAAGGCACTGTCAGCTTAGATTCATGACCTGAATTCATTTGGGTGGTGGTTTACACACACACACACACACACACACACACACACACACACACACACACACACACACACTCACGCATGCATGCAAGCACAGATGCATGTACTCACGTGCAAGAAAAAAGAAATTAAACAAATAGTTAAAAAAAGAGCCTCATGGATGCTCCTAATACAATCCCCTTTTGACTGAGGTAGCTGGGATTAGCGACACCCTTCAGATGGGCTCCTCACTATCCCATCTAATTTACCACTCTAGCTCCTATAAAATTTAAACAGGTATGAATGAAACATGGCCCGTGACAGTGGACAGTCACAAATACAATCACGTCACACCAAGTTTTACCTGCTGTTCTAGCTCCCATGTCTTTATCAGAACACATTAACCCAGACCTGGCACGTGGTAGTTACTGATCCAGGAACACCCACTCGGGAAGGAGAACCTGTTAGTACACGTTTCCTGGCTCACCCTATTACTGTGCCCTCACCTGCCAGTGTGCCGTTCTGTCTCATGCTCCCAGAATGTCGGGAAGTATTTTATGGCTTGTCAGATTGTTCTGCATGCTGCAGACTGTAATCCTTGAAAATATGATGGTACTTTGGCTAAAGTCTGTGCTCACCGCTCTGTTGGATGCTAAACCAACACTCATGTCAAGTCAGAGCTGCAAGTCAGAGCTGCAACTCAGAGAGTTTGGACTTGAGATCTAGAAAGTGCATCCCGTTAAACTATTGGCAGTGAGTCCCTGCCAATCACAGACGGGTCTTTATGGATGGCAGTGACTTCGTCAACGTTGTCTAAAGATTGAAATTTTGTGTGGTCATCTTTTTCTAAGTTCCCAGCATTCCTCAGCTTAGAAAAGCAGGCTCTACACACTCTCCTTAAACTTGGGCAGGGAATAATGTGTAGTTTGTGGCAGCTCAGTTCTGTGACATAGTTACATAGTTCATTATTTCGATCAACTCTCACTGAGAGCCAAGGGTATCTTTGTCCACCCGCCTGCCCCATGACAAAGACAGTGGATAGCCAGGCAGTGGTGGCGCATGCCTTTAATCCCAGCACTCGGGAGTCAGAGGCAGGCAGATTTCTGAGTTCAAGGCCAGCCTGGTCTACAGAGTGAGTTCCAGGACAGCCAGGGCTACACAGAGAAACCCTGTCTCGAAAAACCAAAAAAAAAAAAAAAAAAAAAAAAGACAGTGGATGTATTAGCTTTAAGGTACATTTTTTCTTTTCTATTTCTTAGCAGGGTTAGGGGTCAAATCCAAGGCCTCATGCCAACCAGCCTGCCAGCCAGCCAGCCAGCCGGTCACTCTACCACTGAGTCACAGCCCCAGTCCCAGGCACACCCCTACAGAATCATAGTATAGCTCTCCTCTGGTTGATGCAGATCTGGTATTCTATCAGCTTTGATGCCTGTGGTCCTAAAGACCAGTCAGCTTCCCAAATAATCTTTAACAAAACAAGAAAATGTCTGCTTTACCTAACATGGCTTTTCAGAGATAAATAAAATTTTAAAAACCACAGGGTCTTTTTCCTGAGATGTATTGCATATATATATACAAGGAGAGGGTTTGTGCTCTGTGCCTCAGCTCTCCTGTCCCACGGAGAAGAGAGAGATCTGTCAGCAGGAGAACTTGGGATTCGTTACTCTAACTTTGCCACTGATCCGGTGTGATATTCACCCAGGGGCTTCTAATACAGATGTTTTGCTAAAAGTTTCCCTTTCTGCTTCCAGCGTATAATGTCAGCCATGAACTGTGGGGCTAGCTTTTTACTTCTTTTAAAATAAATTGTGTTGTTGTTGTTGTGTATGGTGTGCATATGTGGGCTCTTGGGTCATAGCACGTGTGTGCAATCAGAGCGGTGTGGACTCGGCTCTCTTCTATCTTTATTTAGGAGGTGTAATTCAGGTACCAGGCTGGTGCAATAAGCCACTTTACCCTCTACACCATCTCACCGACCATGGTTTTGTGTTTTGTTTTGTTGTTTGGCTGCTGTTTGTGTGTTTAAGTTTATATTCCTATAAACTCAATAGATTTATTCATTTTTTAAAAATCAGTATGAGTGTTTGTCCTGTATGTATGCAGGTACATTGGGTGAGTGCCTGGCGCCCCTGGAGGCCGGAAGAGGGTGACAGATCCCCTGGAACTGGGGTTCCAGGCCTTCCTGAGCCTCTCCCAAGAGTGCCGGGGATCAGACTTGAGTCCCTTGGGAGAGCAAGTGCTACTACTGAGCTATCCCTCCAGACATGACACGGGAACAAAACGTGACAGGGCCACTTGCTGGAGGAAATCTAATTTTCAGAAAGTCGTCTCCTACATCCAATCCCCACTTTCCTTCTCGGTGCTGAGGGAAGTCATCACTAGCACAGAGTCACTTGTCCCGGCATGCAAGAATCACATTCTGCATGTGTACTAGAGCCTTGTTGATTACCTGCATGGGGAGTGCTGTTCTGAACTGTGATACGGATGATATGTTTTCATTATTGTTTTAAGTCCCAGGAGACCATTCTGGGCCACGAACCCACTTCTGTGAAGTGAAGGTAAAATGTAACACAAGAATAAAAATTAAAAAGCATATGTAATAAACAGTATCACGTACATTAATGGGAAGCACATAAGCTGGGAAGCAGTATAGCGTATTACTGGGTGTTAACATTCATCAAAATGATTAACATAGCTTGTAGGCACATTGCCACTTGAAACCGAATCAATATTAGGCATTTCTGTGAAAGTCGTGGGTTTTCTTTTATTTTTAAGTGTATGTTTTGTAGATAGGTAAGCTGGCTTGTAGCTATCTGCTGAGGCCACCTACAGCCTGGTAGGAGTCTAGAAGTGACTTGCAGTCTGAATTACAGACTGTCCTGTGGTTTCTTTCACCTCTAGAAGTTATAAAGATTGAGCACCTTTAATCCAAAAACTCAAAATTGGACATGCTCCAAAATCTGAAAGGGTTTGAACTCCAGTGTGATGCTGCAGGTGGAAAACTATACTCTAAGAAACGTCCTTCCTGTGTTCAGTGGTTAAAAATGCTGTGTTATCCTCAGAGGATGTTCAAAAGGCAATGTGAAACATAAATTATTAATTTGGGCCTTATACTTTGTTTTCATTCTCCAAACATCTCATTATATATAAAATGTTCCAAAATCCAAATATGTCAATATATACATCAAATCTTCCAAAATCCAAAAATATCCAAAATCTGAACTTCTTCCATTACCAAGTATTTTAGTTAAAGGATATGCAGATTGTATAAATATTTGTCTAGAATTTTTTAAAGTTTCGTTTTTCAGGGTTTTTTTTTTTAAATGATTAAGTTCTCCACATTTTATTTTCATGTACTATTCAAAGATATCACTTCACCCTGAAAATGAATATAATCAACATTTATTACATACTCTTTTCTTCATTTAATATAAATGCCAGCTTTATCACACACACTGTCTTCTGTGCCTACGGCAGATTTTCAGAGAATCCATTTAGATCAGCGCCTGATTCGTGTTAGCTCTGTTTCCTGTCTTTTGCCTCCATTTTCAAAGCTTCATCGGCTGCTTTCTCCGAGGCTTGTATATATTCATATATTCGTGAGGGAGAAACTAGTTTCGACACTGAAAACTTTAGAATAGGTGAGAAGCACTTCACAAATATGGTTATTTTTTTTCTGGTAGCTGTATTCTTATTCCTATTAATAGCTGTATTTCTCTCTCTCTCTCTCTCTCTCTCTCTCTCTCTCTCTCTCTCTCTCTCTCTCTGCACTGGATTCAGACCTGGGTCCTTATACACGGGAGGCAAGGGCTCTCTCTACCTGTGACCCATAGCACCAGACACAGGCAGTTATAACTAAGTAGAAAAGCCTTTCTCATCGTTGACGCCCCAGGCATTAGCAGTGTTATTAGTAGGAAACTATTTGAGAACATAACTGTGACCAAGTCTTCCTAGTCATGATGGAGCAATGAGGAGACTGCCATCAATTAACGCAACAGGCCACCATTTTCCTTTAAATGGACCGTGGGGGTACTGCCATTATCTAGAGACCAAAGCCAATGTAATTTGGATTATATCTTTAGGTTGTTGGTTGAAATGTAAATTTTGACTTGGTCCTTTAGTCTCTTTATTTCTATGATTCAGAGCCAAAGTATTTCTTCTATGATTTCTTTCTTTCTTTCTTTCTTTCTTTCTTTCTTTCTTTCTTTCTTTCTTTCTTTCTTTCTTTCTTTCTTTCTTCTCCTCCTCCTCCTCCTCCTCCTCCTCCTCCTCCTCCTCCTCCTCCTCCTCCTCCTCCTCCTCCTCCTCCTCCTCCTCCTCTTCTTCTTCTTCTTCTTCTTCTTCTTCTTCTTCTTCTTCTTCTTCTTCTTCTCCTAAGCCAGAAGGTTCAACTTGGATACCCAGAGGGCAGAACTTTCAAGTAGCCTCTTATTTAACAAAAACAAAATAAAGCATGCTCCCAACCTCCTGTGGGCCTTGCTGAGAGTTTGTATACTCCACTCATAGATCTTCAGCGCAAATATCTTTGGGTCCAGATGGCTCACAAAGCATCTTGTGATTAAGTGATCTGAAGCAAGGACCCATCGGTAGCCTGGTGTTGTTAGTAGTTAAATATGGATGGCGTCTAGAATCAGGATTCACTGGATGAAAACAGAGTGAGTACTACGATCTGTGCTCGAGCCAACTCAGGTTCTTCTCTGGACTCCAAGTGATTTTTAAAAATGTTTTATGATATCTGTAATGAGCCTCGGTAAAGAAGGACCCCGTTAGTTTCTACAGTGACACATTGAAACTTTCATTATACATGAGTACCCATGACCCCCGTGCCTAACTGTAAACAAAAACAGTTACTAGCCTCATTAGGTGACTAGCAGATGGCTTATAAAGTCCTCATTGGCATTTTAATCCACCTGTAGCTTACAGCGTACAAAGGTTTATCTTTAAATGGCTTAAAGTATGCCAGAGGGGTCTACACCCTGTTTTCATGAGCGCTAATGCACTGATTTTAACAAGGAAGATGTCTTTGATCAGCTTTCGTTTGCTGACTCTACTTGAACTGATTCTCAGACTGCTCTCTGACTCCCTGCCAACAGAGGTGCGGTCCCCCTCTCTATCTTCTGCCCGGTCTGCATCTGTTTATCCGAATGCCTACGATGAACCAGATGAAAGCATTAGCTCCCAAGATGGATATGCCCTAACAGATGCTCATTGGATATTTGCTGAAAGACGAGAACCAGAACTAAAGCATAGTTTTATTTTATATAACACTGCCGTCCAGTTAAGCGGTCTTTACTGAGGACCATTAATAAGGCAAAGAACCACACAGTGTCTGTCTAACAATACAAAACACACTTCTGAGAAAGTGTTCTGCATCTGCTCAACGCTTCATTTTTTCTTCTCTCTCTCTCTCTCTCTCTCTCTCTCTCTCTCTCTCTCTCATCACAAATGAGATTTATTTGCTTCAGAGGGCAGGGTTAAGGGATAAAGACAGAGGATGAGGGAGAAGGGGAAGGGAAGGAGGAACAGGGGAGAAAAGGGGAAAGGGAGAGGGGGAGGGGTATTTGCCTCAGAGAACAAAGGACTGCTTCTGGCTGTTTATAAAGGGGAAATCCTGTGTTAGGATGAGGTGTTTAATTTTTTTCTTTTACTGAATATTTACTTTATTTATATGTCAAATGCTTTCCCCTTTCCAGGTCTCCCCTTTGGAAAACCCCTATCCCATCCCCCCTCCCCCTGCCTCTATGAGGGTGCTCCTCCAAGTCTTTCCTTCTTGACATTCCTCTTTACTGGGATCTCTAACACCTTCAGGCCCAAGGGCCTCTCCTCCCACTGATGGCCAATAAGGCCATCCTCTGCCACATATGTGGCCAGCACCATGGGTCCGTATTCATTGGTTGGTGGTCCAGTCTCCGGGAGCTCCGGGGGTTCTGGCCAGTTGTCAATGTTGCTCCCTCCATGGGGCTGCAAACTCCTCAGCTCCTTCAGTCCCTTCTCCAACTCCTCCATTCGAAACCCCTTTTTCTCTTTTTTAAGGAGACGGGCCTCGCTATGTTGCCCAGGCAGGAGTGCGTGGTTATTCACAGGCGCGATCCCACTACTGATCAGCACGGGAGTTTTGACCTGCTGCGTTTCCGACCTGGGCCGGTTCAGCCCTCCTTAGGCAACCTGGTGGTCCCCCCCCCCCGCTCCTGGAAGGTTACCATATTACTGCTGAACTTAGCACGAACACCCGATTGACATAGTGCACTACAGCCCAGAACTCCTGGACTCAAGCGATCCTGTCTCAGCCTCTCGAGTCGCTGGGACTACAGGTGCGTGCCACTCAGCAGTTAAACTCTTCACAATGAAGTTTAAATAAACCTGATTGTATAACAGTGACTGTAATTGATAATTTCCTTTAAAATGTACGATGATGGTGATGATGATGACGATGACGACGACGATGATGTAATCATATGTATATGTGTGTGTGTTTCTGTATGAGAGTATGTACACTAGAGAAGGGGCCTCTGGAGGCCAGACAGGGCATCAGATCCCTCAGAGCTGTAGTTACAAATGGTTGTGCGTCACCTGATGTGGGTGCTAGGAGCCAAATTCAGGTTCTGAAAGCCAGGAAAGTGCATGCTTTCGACCGCGTGGCCATCTCCCCAGCCCCAGCTGAGCCTCTCTCCGTACAAGAGCTCATTACCTCAGTTGTGTGAAGTCCGAGTATCTAAGGGGACGTTCCATTTTCCTCCCTTATGGAAAGCTTAGAAACAGTCAAAGGTCTGAGTTGCAGGCGCCTTACTACTGTGAATCGTGTGAGTTACTTACAGTAGTAACATGCGTGCTTCAATCTTGCCATGACAGTGGTCCTTCCTTCTCAATCCGCATCACTTGGCAGACCACATTCACGAACTAGTACTCGCCACTTGGTTCATCTTGGTTCAAATCTCGCCTCTGCCACTTGAAAAGTGGTGTGCCTTTACCACACTTAGAAACTGGAGTTGTTTGTGATTCTGAGCCTGGGTAGGTCATGAGTGGGATCTGAGGTCATCAAGGAAAGTGGCAGATAAATTTTGGGGACTGCTGTTCTGGGGGTCAGCTGCAAAGGAGCCAAAGAGACTGAGCCATGTCTTGGTAGTTCTGTCTTCTGGTGTTCAGAATACTCCATTGTGGTATAAACTCTTCAAGCACACTTCAGTTCCTCCTGTGACTTCAGGAACGAAGGTGTCAGGGCACCTTCTCAGTTGCACACGTGGGCTAATCAATGGTCCTTACCTTCAAAATAGTCCAAGTATATTCTGATACCATTTGTACCATGGTTTGACCGTCCCTGTTCATTACAGACTTTTCAAGAGATCACAGGCAGCAATACCTTAAAAGGGAGACCCACTTCATTGAGAAAGGAAAGGGGTAATTATCTTAGCCATGAATATGCTACTTATCTCATGAATATTCATCAGCTCCCTAAAAATCCACACCACAGACCTACTGGGTTGCTCATCCAGGTTCAGGATAATCCACTCTAATCTCTCTGGGGAATCTGCTCCACTTTGCTATTCTTGGCTTTGATTAATAAACCTCTACTGTAACTGTCTTTGTCTCTCAGCTGAATTCTTTCCTCTGGGAAGAAAACCAAAGCAGAAACCTTGAGAGGGTAATATTATGAACCTCAACCTTTCCTCACAGGTGTTGTGGGTTGTATATGCTTAGCCCAGGGAGTGGCACTATTTGGAGGTGTGACCTTGTTGGAGTGGGTGTGGCCTGGTTGAGGGAAGTATGTCACTGTGGGTGTGGGCTTTAAGACCCTCGTCCTAGCTGCCTGGAAGCCGGTCTTCTCCTAGTGGTATTCAAGTAAAGAAGTAGAACTCTCAACTCCTCCTGCACCATGCCTGCCTGGATGCTGCCATGCTCCTGCCTTGATGATAATGGATTGAATCTTTGAACCTGTAAGCCAACCCCAATTAAATGTTGGCCTTATAAGTCTTGCCTTGGTCATGGTGTCTGATCACAGCAGTAAAACCCTAACTAAGTCAGGGATGGAGTGAGAATTAAATATGCAAAGCACTGTGGGGGGGGAGGGGGAGGGGAGGATTGGGGGGAACTGTAGTTAGGATGTAATATATGAGAGAAAAATTTTAAAAACAGCAAAGCATTTGCTAAGGGCCGTGACAATTACTACCGTTCTTACCCAACTACCAAAGAGTCAGTCAGTCACTCTTATGTGTGTTCAGTGTGGCATATGGGAATTCAGCTAGATGCTGATGCTACTACAGCTCATGCTGACCTCCAACTCAACATCTTCTTGCCTCAGCTTCCTAAGTGCCGGGATGTGTGTATCACCGCACCTGAGGGTTTTTTGTGTTTTTTTTTTTTTAACTTTTTTTTTCCCTTGCTCCAGCCCCACTCACTGTAGCTGTCTTCAGACACCCCAGAAGGGGGCATCAGATCTCATTACGGATAGTTGTGAGCTATCATGTGGTTGCTGGGATTTGAACTCATGACCTTCGGAAGAGCAGTCGGTGCTCTTAACTGCTGAGCCATCTCTCCAGCCCTGCACCTGAGTTTTTAAAAGAAAAAATGGGAAGCTAGAAATTTTTTAAAAATTCAAAGTCTCACAATTTTTGAATGTCAGCACCTAATGGAAACTTTTGAAACTGCTGAGTGTGTGAGGTCTGAATTCAGCATACCGCAGCCGGCTTTGTTGGAGGAACCACTGGGGGGGGGGGGGAGGGTGGCGGGGGGGGGGGAATGGACCAGAGCCGCCAGCCAGCACAGCTAAGCCACTTGGAGTAGCTTCCTTTCCTCACAGCAGACTCCATCAATGACGTCATTTTATCAGTTTAACCTGGTCTGACTAGCTTGGGTGTGTCTGCTGTGTGGTTGGCTGGTACCATGTCACTCATAACTTCTCATAAACAGGATTCATTTGGGTTGATTACTTTTAACAAAACAAAAAACATTGACTAATGAGGGCAAATCGTAAGATTCCCATTTGTAGAAACCAAGGTCCTTAAATTATCCACAGAGTTAGTTATCACTCTGAATGTATAAACCAGCACTGAATATATATATGTATATGTATATTCATTCCTATAAAGCTTCTATCAGTGTCTGGGATCTGTCATAATATGCTGCAGTCTTGTAAGACAAGGCTTGGTGCCCGACAGTCTTTAGCAACTACTGAAGTTATGAGCCTGGGAGATCAGCACTGAGTCCTTCCCAGTCCAGCTGATCTCAGCCACAGCCGAAGTCAGGCTGGTCCGGGTTCCTGTCCTCCGCACTGTACTCATGCTGGTCCGACCACCATGGATATGGTCCAGACAATGATGCTTAAGTAGAAGAATCTGAAGTGTCCCACTGTATGCTCATGCTCTCCGTGGCTTTTTCTCAGCAGTTGGTGCTGTTTGGGGAGACTGTGGAACTTTGGAAGGTTTGGTCTAGCTGAGGGAAGTAGACCACTGACAGGGAAGGTCCTTGGGGTGTTATCTCTGCCCAATTCCTGTCTGGAGTCTCTACGGTTTTTGTTTGTTTTTGTTTTGTTTTGTTTTTTAGCTTTTATTGGTTTGTTGTGTATTTCACATCATGTACCCCAATCTCACTCATCTCCCTCCCTTCTACCCACCCTCCACCCGTGCAACCTCCCCCACAACAGAGGAAGAAACCCTTCTTGTGGAAGGTGTAGCGTGCCACCCTTTGTCCACACTTCTTGGCTTGCAGATTTCACTGCAATGAGTTATTGATCTGGTAGCAGAGGCCTCTGGCTTCTGCTACTCTATCAATACTGGAACCTCACTGGAATTAGTCTTTTGTCACAGACACACACACAGACACACAGACACACACACAGACACACAGACACACAGACACAGACACAGACACACACACACACACACACACACACACACACACACACACACACACACACACACACACCAGGAACCCAAGATGCTCTCATCAGAAAGAAGTCAAAATCCATAGGCATAGGCAGAATGCTTGAGAGGAATTTTGAGGAGCTGAGCCTCCCAGCCTCCCCCTACCCCCCAGGTATTCCTTGCCTGCTTGGGAACGGGGCTTTGCGATGTGGGAAGCCATCAGCCATGTGCTCACTAGGATTACTCCTGTGAACTACCAAGAAGAGGACCCTGCACTATTCTTTCCTTCCATCCTTCCCTACTTCAGTCTACACTTTCTTATGCTCACCCCCTCCCCGGCCCTTTCCCCCAACCCCTGTCCAGTGTCTTGTTCAGCCCGAGGCTCACACTGTCACTTTCAGGTGAGAGATGCCTCTGCAAGCAGGTTCCATTGGCTGTTTGGCCTTCAGAGTGTGAATTAATCAGGAACGGGTCAAGCCTGAGCTCAGCTTGCAAATGTACAATATTGTCTCTTAGCTTGCTGTCTCATGCTGTCTCTTCACTGGCCCGTGCATGTGCGTGCGTGCATGCGTGCGTGTGTGCGTGCGTGCGTGCGTGCGTGCGTGCGTGCGTGTGTGTGCTGTGTAGTGACTGTGGCCAAAACGTCACACTCCAAACAAATTTGTACTTCTTTTTTTTTGGTTTTTAGTAACAGGGTTTCTCTGTATAGCCCTGGCTGTCCTAGAACTCACTCTGTAGACCAGGCTGGCCTCGAACTCAGAAATCCGCCTGCCTCTGCCTCCCAAGTGCTGAGAAATTTGTACTTCTTGTGCCAAAGAACAAGTGGGTTATTTTAGACCAGGTCACTTCTTTTTTTTTTATTTTTTATTTTTTTTAATTTTTGATACTTTATTTACATTTCCAATGTTTCCCCTTTTCTGGGTCTCCTCTTTAGGTCACTTCTTAAAAAGCGGAGCTTCCCTCACCAGGAACTGGAAGAAGACCACCTAGTCCTTCAAGGTCTTGGCTTGCCAGCAGATTGCTGTGAGTGGGCAAGGGTGGGGGTGGGGGTGGGGCATGCCAGGGGACTAATGACTGGAGCTGGAGAGAAAGCAAGGCAAGTCTGTACTCACTGCCCAGGGGGAGCTGTAATTGATGGTATTTCTATGCAACAGTAGGATTACTGAGATCTGCTAATATTGATGAATGCCTTTTCATTTTTATTGCGCTTTCCAAGTATGCCAAAAGCATTAAAAGTTCATAAAAGAAAATAACTTGGCTCCATTGTGCCTGATCGCATCTTTGAAAATGAGTCCATGGTAGCACGAGCTTACCAGCCATCTGTGCTTATGGGGACAGTCTCATTTGTCACTATCTGTGGTCCCAGGTGTCTGGACGTTCCAGATAAACTTGGGTTTGGATATTAGCCTTTAACAGAAGCAACACAGTTCTGGGAGACGAAATCCTATTTGATTCCAGAAGTACTCCGAAAAAGAAGAAGAAGAAGAAGTAGTCATTCGTAGATAAGATGCTTAAGTGGTCAGCGATGAGTATTTATTATATCAAGCAATATGGATTGGCCTCTTAAGCTTAAAATTTATCCCTTAAATGGAAACTAGCTTAGAGCCATCTGCCAAGGCCAAGGCTTTGCTAAACCCATGGCTCCTACTGCTGTAGCCAACAGTGCAGAGTTTTCTCCTTAAAAACAGATAGGACACAAATCCTTTTATATCTATACATTTGAGAGAAAAATAGGCTCTAGCCCAGGGGTCCTCAACCTGTGGGTCTTGACCCCTTTGAGGGTCGTATGTCAGGTATCCTGCATATCTGATGTTTACATTATGATTCAGAACAGTAGCAAAATCACAGTTATGAAGCAGGAACAAAAATAATTTTATGATGGGGGGCTCACTACAACATGAGGAACTGTATTAAAGGGTGACAGTGTTAGGAAGGCTGAAAGCCACTGTTCTAGACCCTTACTAAAAGGTTGTGGTTAGTCCCGCCCCTGAGTTGTCACCTTTGGACAGTGCTGGAAGCCCAGACTCCCTTGCACACTCAGCAGCCACCCCCCTTGGGCAGTCTGGTTCTAGCCGAGGGCAGTAGCTGAGTACCACTTCTAATCTGACATTTCCGGGGAGGGGCGGGAGGTTACATCCGTGGTTGTAAGCAACCTTGTTTAATGACATGGAAGACTGGGCTTTGCATACATAGTCACTGGGTCCATACTGGATGTGCGTGAACTGGACATGAACCTTATGGTGTCAAACCATGGAGAGTTCAGGGTTTGTCATCCACGAGTGTCAACTATTGCTTTCATACGCTGTGTACACTGAAGACTGCTTATCTTTGTCTAGGGCAAGAACAAAACCACAGATCAATACACACCATGGCCCTAGTATGCACAAGGGGACACAGTAGTCTTGACACTTTCTCTCAGGATAGCTTGCTCTCTATGAGGGGCTCTGAGTCACCGTTCACTGTTACCAGGGGGTGGCTGAAACACACAAAGTCTGAAGGCTGGTGACAACCTAATTCAAGAACACCTGTCATTTACCATCTACACTTACAGAGAAGGCATGGGTCCTCATGCCAGAAGCTCAAGTTAGCTTTGATATTTAATGTCGTCAAATCTTGTCTATTTACTTATTTAAAATGGTTCTGATCTTTTAATTTTAAGCATGCATGAAAGTACCTTTTGTGCTTCCCGGGAGATGAGTATCTTGGAAACACATTGCTTTGGAGTCATTTTATACTTTTTTTACATTCCTAGATAAAGTCACCATCAAGTTCTTCTCTTCCTAGCCTAGACATTCCCAAACACCCCCCACGCTTTATGCCATCACCCTCAATGGGCTAAATTATAAAGAAAACTAAACCTGACCTTGAGGTAGATAGTAACAGATAGATGGGTGAGCCAGAGAAAGCCAGTCGTCTTGAAGTTTCACCAAAGAGGCTAAGTTGGTTTAAATTTCTTTTGAGCCCGATACAGCCTTCTTTCAAATAAAAACCAATTTCTATCTCATTGATATCCTAACTATGGAACTGTAAATAAAGCATAATAAAACTTGATCAGAGAAGGCAAGTGCGGAGAAGAGGGTGATTAATGTACCTGGATTCTCTCAAGTGCAAAGGCATTGCACAGGGCTGTAAAGTTTGAGCAAGTGTGTAGCTTTTTATTTTGCCCTGATGCATGATTATGTTTGCTAGCTCATGATATGTAACATTTCACACCATTACATTCGTTTGTAAATTAGATTTAAATCCAATGTGTTTCTAGGAGAGGAAATGAACAGTGTTAAGAATACAAAGCAAATCACATAAAACAATGCTGTATTTTCTTCCCTCCTTCCCCCTCCTTTTCTTCGTCCTCCTCCTCCTTCTAGAGACAGAGTCACAGATACAAGGCTGGCTTTGGACTTGCTGTGTAGTTGGAGATGGCCTCGAACAGCATATCCTCCTGCCTCCACCTCTCCAGAGCTGGATCATAGGTACATGTCATCACACCTAGTTTTATGTGATGTAGGGAATCAAACCCCAGGCTTCATGAGCACTAGGCAGGCACTCTACCAACTATCTTGCTAGCCTCAGAACATTATATTTCAGACAGAAGCTAAAGAGAGAGACAAATACCAATTAAGGGCTTGCTAAGTACATATTATGACAAGTGCTTGTTGCTGTAACACACATACCATCCCAGTCCTGAAGAGAAGGGTTTCCATCCTCTAGCTGAGTGTCTTGATCTTTGAGAAAGTGTGGGCATTTTCTAAGTTTGGCCAGCTGGTCTTGCCAGGGAACAGCGGGACTTGTAGGCAGACATGGCATCTTCCAGCCCAGAGTCTGTGTGCCTTCCCGTTGTGTCAGGGTGGCCAGAGGTAGACGCCACATCACAAGATTCTCTAGTCACAACTGCTCTAAACACTTTCAGCAGGGACAACATTGTACACAGTGGGGCAAAATTGATTCTTGGAAAGATACAGAAATCTTATCATTATATGGAGTCCTAATATAGAGATATCCAGGATGCTGGTAGCACTGAAATTTCAGGGAAGTGGGAGTCTCCTGGGGGAAATGCCTCAGTGCCTTCTTTCTGGTATCCAGAGTAACTTTTATTATTTATTATTTATTTATTTAGGCTGAGCATTGTTGGGCAAAGGGAAAAAGAAACTCCTGACTTACCCAGGGGTAGCTGTTCAGTGAACTGGCCAACTCACTGTCAGCCTGGGTTCAATATTAGGAGGCCAACATGGCGCCCCGGCATCACCTCTTTCTGAATGTGAAGTCCAGAGAAGGCACAAACTACACCTAATAGGTAGAACCTCTCGCTGGGTCTCCTTTCCCCTTCTGCTCTCTAACTACTCAGGATTCCCTGGTGGCTTTGTCTCCTAGATGAGCATGACAAAATGCCTTCAGGAAAGTAAACAGCGATTCCTTCCCACCCCTACATGAAAGGGGCACGGTCTGGGACAAGGACCGGAAGACTCTCCGTCGTGCCGGTTCATGGAGCCTGTTGGACGAGGTCATGGGTAGAATGCCCCAACTGCTTGGGCCTCATTGGCACCAGCGTAGGGTAGTGTGACATTTTTTCAGAAAAGAAAATGAATCTTCCATTAATGCGGTGTTTGAGGCTTTACACATTGGAACTCAGGCGTTCCATCCCATGATTCCTACAGGTGACACTGATAGGAACAGAGGCTGTAACAATTAAAATAATAATAATAATTATTATTATTATTATTATTTTTGGTCACTTGACAGAATACAAACAGGGCAGAAATCTTTGGGACTTATGTCTTGCTTAGCAAATTGAAAATTTGCAGCAGCTAGATTCCGAGGTGCAATTAAATAAAAAGTAAAAGAAACAAAACCTAAGGAAAAGAGGTTCTAAGCCTTCCCTGCCTTGTAGCGAGACCCAAAATGATTTTCATAAAGTCGAAGGAGAAAAAAGGGATTGTTAAGACTGTAAATGAAGGATAAAGGAAGAATGCTCCTAATTGCAGGAAGAAAACTGTACATGTAGGTCATTCACCAACAAGCTTGATGAGGGAAAAAAAGGTTTTCGTGACCATAAATAATTGGATTTCTTACAGGGGGCACACAATGCTTCAGATCCTCCTTTCCTCTTTATCTGGGGTTTTGATACGTGGGAGGAGGGGGTGGGGAGAGACACTTCACAGGGGACAGAGGTGGATAAAGGGAAAGATCTGAGAGTCGCCATTATTACCGCGCTGTATCATTTACCTCAGTTAGGAGTCACTAGCATGCCAGGTCGCCCCGGGGTCGAGAGCGAGAGGAGAAGTTTACACAGCCACGGAGGGTGGCTTGCTGACTGGGGACATACTTCAAAGTGCGACAGCAAACAGGAGAAGAGGATTTGTTCAGGTACAGAGATCAAGATGACTGACTTCCTGGCGATGTCCCACCACGCTGTTAGGAGTGCTACGTTTCAGCATCAATTCCTTCCCGGCTTCTAGGAAGGAGCAACGTAATTTAGAGATAAATCTGTCTCTTTAGAGGACGCTCTTCTTTGGAGCCTGAAGATTCTTTCATGCCTTCTACATGCCAACTTTAAATTCTATAAATTCTCTCTCTCTCTCTCTCTCTCTCTCTCTCTCTCTCTCTCTCTCTCTCTCCTCTCCCATGATGGTTAAATATACACAACATAAAAACCACCACTCTAATGATATTTAAGTATATTTTTTGATGATATTAAGTATGCTTACTTAGAAGTCAGGCTTGGGGGTAACAGGGCTGTAATCTGACCAGCTATGAGGCTACTGATAAGAGAATTGCTGTGAGTTTGAGGCCAGCCTAGGGAGCAAACAGAGAAAGTATACACACTTGGTTGTGGTGCCATCTCCACCATTCATTTCCAGAACATTCATCACCCCTCCCTGAAGTATTAGCTCCTAACTCCCCCACCTCCACCTCACCCTCCACCCCCGGAACCACTGTTCTTACATCTCATGAAGCTGACTATTGCCAGGTGCCTTAGGGGAATGAGATCGTGTCTGTTTTCTTTTGTGTCTGGCTTAATTCAGTTGCCATAATATCTTCAATGTTCATTTAGTAGTATGTGTCTAGTCCTTCCTGTTACTTTATTGTGTTAAAATAGACATACCATCTTAACCATTTTAAGAGCTATTATATACGGCTGTTATGTGCTATATAGAATGGCATACATACATTCCATTGCTGTCATCCATTTCTGCTTTGTTAAATTCAAACTCTCCGGGCCTCCAACACCTCCTCATTCTTCCTTGCCTCAGCCCCTACCACCAAATATTCTACTCCCTGTCTTCCCAGTACTTCATGTCAGTGGGATCACATGTTACTGATAAGATTATGGCCAGTTCCTGTCACTTTTTTAAAGGGTTCACCCATAATATAGCAAATATAGCCAGATTTCCATTCCTTTTAAAAAATATTTATTTTCATTTGTAAAACCATGTGTACATGTCTGTGCCGGTGTATGGGTATGTGCATACGAGCACAGTTACTGAGAGGCCGGAGGCGTGAGACCCCTTGGAACTGACGCTGCAGGCACTTGTGAGCTGTCCGCCGTGGGTGCTGGGCCCCAAACTTGATCCATTGGAAGAGCAGCAAGTGTTGTTAACCACCAAGCCTCTCCCCAGCCAGGAGCTCCATTCTTTTGAAAGACTGCTTGCTCTTCTAACATACTGTGTTTTGCTTTTCCCTCCCTCGGCGGACACCGGGGCTGCTCTCAACCTTTACCTGTTGTAAATAAGGCTTAACACAAGACACAGATGAACAGGTGTCTCTTTGGGAGCCTGCTTTCAAATTTTCAACCCCCAGAACTAGAATTATCCGGTCAAAAAGTAATGTACTTTTTAAATTTTCTGAAGAAGCTCCATTGGTTTGCACACTGGATACAGAGTTTCACATTCTGAAGCAACCATATAATGGTACACACTGTCCTAGCATCTCTAACTCTGCCAATTCTTGTTAATTTCTTTCATTATTTTTTTTTTATTTTTTTTGATCTGCTCCTATCCTAGCTTGCTTATATGTTGTTACGATAAAATACTGTGACAAAAATCAACTTGGGAGAAAAGACTTTATCTGGTTTATAGGTTACAGTCTGTTATTGTGGGGAACCACAGCAGGACCTCAAAGCAGGGACCTAGAGGTAGAAACCAAAGCTCCCAGAGGAACAGATGCTCCTTGGCTTGCTCCCTTTGGCTTGCTTAGCTACCTTCCTTATACGACCCAGGATGTCGCCCTGTGATGTCGCCTTCCACAGTGAGGGAAACCCCTCCATCGGGTAGCAATCAAGAACATGCCCTGCAGACATGGCCACAGGCCAATCCAATAGATACCATCCCTCAGTTGCAGGTCTCTCTTCCTAGGTATGTCAAGTTGGCAACTGAAGCTCACTGCGACACCTTATTTATTACTATTTTTGTGGTAGCAATGATTAAATTCCAGGGCTCATGCCTGCTAGGTAAGTCCGATTCCACTGAGCTGTGTGCCCACCCTTTCCTTTGATATGCCTACTGAGCTAGGGTCTAACTAAGTTGCCCAAACTGGTGGAACTTACTGTAAAGCTCAGACATAGCTTGCATTTGTGATTCCGCTGCCTCAGCTGGGGTTCTAGGCCTGTAACACTAGGCATGGCTCATCTTTTTACCTAGTGGATGTGAAGTGGGGCTTCCTTACAGCGCTCATTAGTTTCTTAATGGTTAATAGTGTTTGGTGTCTTTTTCTTATGCATCTTGTTTGTGAGTTAGGTTGCCTTTTTTTTTTTTTTTTGAGACAGGGTTTCTCTGTGTAGCCCTGGCTGTCCTGGAACTCACTCTGTAGACCAGGCTGGCCTCAAACTCAGAAATCTGCCGGCCTCTGCCTCCTGAGTGCTGGGATTAAAGGCGTGCACCACCACTGCCCGGCTGATGCACAAAATTTTATGTTCAGTTGGTCTGTTCTTTCCTTTGGCGGTCTATGTTTTAGTGTTATATATAAGATATCATTGCCCAACTCAATGCCTTGAAGACTTTGTCCTATTTTTAAAACACTTATGTATGTATGTATGTATGTATGTATGTATGTATGTATGTATGTATGTAATGGATGTGTTGCCTGCCTGTATGTTGGTGCACCATACATGTGCCTGGTGCCCAGAGAAGCCAGAAGAGAACATCGGATCCCTTGGAACTGGAGATATGAATGGCTGCCTTCCTTGGGAAATGCCTTTTCCTAGCTGCACTGTCTTGGCATCCTTGCACACCCTTGCACACCCTTGCACACCCTTGCACAGGGGACATCTGACGATAACTGCAAGCACACACTTCTGGGCTGTCTACTCGATTCCATCGGTCAGTCACTCTGTCTGTATGTCAGAACCACACTTTTGTTGTTGCTTTTCTGAACTCCCTTTGTAGGCAAAGCTTGGACTCCTGATCCTCCTAACTTCCCCCATGAGATCTGGGGTCACAAGTGTGCGCCACCATGCCAGATTTGTGCAGTGCTGGGCACTGAACTCCGGGCTTCATGCACACTCGGAAACCACTCTGCTCTCCCAGCGGCAGAAAAAAGAAATGGAATTTTGATAGGGCTTGCATTGACATTTCACACATTTGACATATTAATAGTATTCAGGCTTCTGATTAATATGCCTTTATTTTTGTCTGTTTAAATGTCTTCTTTCAGATTGCTCATTGTCAACACATGGGCATGCAGCTGATCTGTGTGTGTTGTGTATTTTACCACTTTGATGGGTTTCTTTTTTTAAAAAAATGCATTTATTTTTATGTGTATGATATTTTGCCTTGCATGTATATATATGAATTTCATGTGTGCCTGGTGCCCGAGGAGACCAGAAGAAAGTGCTAGAGTCCCTGGAACTGGAATTAAATATGGTTGATAAGCTTCCATGTGCATGCTGGGAACCCAACTGAGTCCTCTAGAAAAACAAGTGCTCTGAGTAGTCTCTCCAGTCCACATGAATTTATATCTTCATTCTAACTTTTTTGTGAGTGGAATCTTTAGGATTTTCTTCATATGAGATTGTGTCATCTGCAAACAAAGGCAATTTTGCTGTCTTTCCAATATGGATGTCACTTGTTTAATTATTTGTTTATCTGTTTGTACTAGTGTGAGCATATGTGTACATGTGCTTGTGGGAGCCACAAGTTAATCTCAGCTGGCATTCCTTAGGGTACCACCCACCTTGCTATTTATTTATTTATTTAAATTAATTATTTGATTTATTTACATCCCAAATGTTGCCCCCCTTCTAATACCCCCTTGAAGAGTTCTTTATCCCCTCCCCACCTTTGCCTTGGAGAAGGTGCTTCTCCCCATCCCCCTTCCCTGGGACATCAAGTTTACAGGATTAGGTGCATCCTCTCCTACAGAGGCCAGACAAGGCAGTCCTCTGCTACATATGTGCTAGTGCCACAGACCAGCCCATGTATGCTTTTTGGTTGGTGGCTCAGTCTTGGAACTCCCGGGGTCCAGGTTAGTTGACACTGTTGGTCTTCCTGTAGGGTTGCCACCCCTTCATTTTCTTCAGTCCCTTCTAACTCTTCATGGGGGCCCCAGACCTCAGTCCAATGATTGGGTGTAAGTATCTGCACTTGTCTCAGTCAGTCGCTGGTAGAGCCTCTCAGAGGACAGCCATGCCAGGCTCCTGTCTGCAAGCACAATACTGCATCAGTGGTAGTGTCAGGGTTTGGTGCCCTTCCATGGGATGGATCCCAAGTGGGCTCGTCACTGGTTGGCCATTTCTTCAATTTCTGCTCCATTTTTGTCCCAGCATTTCTTTTAGACAGGAACAATTTTGGGAAAGTTTTGTGGGTGGGTTGGTGTCCCCAGCCCTCCACTGGGGATCCTTGCTTTTTTAAAACAGAGTCTCTCCCTAGCCTGGAATTCAGCAGGCAACCTGGGCTGTTGACCAATAAGCCTCAGACATCTGCCTGTCCCCACTACCTCTAATCTCTGGCTTTACAAATATGCCACTGTATCTGGCTTTTTAGTTTTTATTTTATTCTTTGGTAACATAGGTTCTGACGACTTAACTCCCCAGCCTCATTTCTTTTTCTTGAACAACTATTCTAATTAGAGTTTTTAGTGTTATCCTGAATAGACATGTCAAAGGAGAGATCATTCCCGATTGTTGAGTTGACATTTGTTTTAGCTTTTCATTATCGATGCCCACCGTGGGCTTTCACAGTCACCTACTGTTACATTGAGATACTTTGCTCCTCCTCCTGGCTTGTCATTTATCATAGAAAGTGTTCTATTAGGTGAAACTCTTCCCTGGATCAATCGAGATGACTGTGCTTGTTTGGTTTTGGTTTGTTGTTTTGGTTTTAGTCTGTTAGGTGGTGTTTATACTGCTCAGTGCCTTTATGCAGAGCTTCCTTGATTACAGGAGTAAACCCCACTCAGGTGTGCTATTATTCTTTTCATCTTGCTGCTGTACTCAGCTGGCAACATCTCTGAGGAGCACTGATAAGAGATGATTGGTCTATAGTTGCTTTTTTTTAAGTGTCATTGTCTGGCTTTGGTATTAGGATAATACTAGTCTCATAGAATGAAATACAACACAGACCCTCCTTTATAGTATCTTGGGAAATGTTTGAAAAGAATCAACATTAATTCTGTAACCATGTGGTAGCCTTCGCCTGTAAATTAGATCCAGGACTTTTCTTTACTAGGAGATGTCTGACCACTGAGGAAGCTTGTTTATGTTTGTTTACATTCTATTTCCTTGTGATTTGGTTTTGGTAGGATTGGAGTCTCTAAGAATTGCACCCAAGCTGCTCAATTCGTTACTGTATACTTGTTCATAATAGTCCCTCATAGTCTTTTCGATTTGTATTGAGTCTGTAGGCATGTCTTGATTTCTACATTTCCTTTTGATTATTTGAGCCTTCCTTAAAAATTGTTTTTTGAGATGTTCATTTATTTATATTTTATGTGTTTAAATATTTTATCTATCTATCATGTACATGTAGTGCCCAAAGAAGCCAGAAGAGAATGTTGGATCCCCTGGGACCGGAGTTACAGATGGTTGTTAGCCACCATGTGGGTGCTTGGAACAGAATTCAGGTCCTCTGAAACAGCAGCCTCAACTTCCTTTTGTCTTGCTCTGTCTAGCTAATTGTGTCAATAAAAAAAAAAAAAAAAAAAGAAGAAGAAGAATAAACACCTTCCTCACATGATCTACCTAAGATGATTTATTTGACTTTCTGGGCTTTGATTTTCTTTGGATAGAACTCCAGCTCCTTGCCCTCTAGCACGAAGCACCTCCCCCACCACCCTCCCCAGGTCTCGAGTCTGGATGCAGTGCAGGCAAGAAGCTTGTCACTTAGCTATCTGGAGTTCCTCCTACAATTGACAGGCTGTGATAGGTATTGTCCTGTTAATTCCCTAGGATGTTAGAACCAATACTGACTTGTAAGCTCCCATGGCTGACATCAATGGGAAGTGTATCTATTGCAACGTTTTCCTGATGTTCTACCGTTTCTATAGGCCAATGGGTAGCTGAACTGATGAACTGTGTCTGTCACATTTAGCTCGAATGCCCCGCAATTCCTGTGATGTATTTATGTTTCCACATCGATGATTCTATGGTACGTTGTGATGGTTATTATTGATTGTCAGCTTGACAGGACTTGGGTAAGGGTGTTTTTAAACTGGGTTAGCTGAAGTTGGAAGACTCACCCTCATGTGGGCAGCAGTAGTCCTTGGCTAGTCTTAAGCTGAATAGAAGGGAGAATGTGGGCTGAGTGCCGGCACCCATCTCTCTCTACTTCCTAACTAGGAATGAAATGCAACCAGCTTCCTCATGTCCCTACCACGATGGACTGAATGTTGAACGATGAGCCAAAATGAACCCTTCCCTGCTTGACAGTATTTCCTGGCAATTCCTATCCTGTGGTAGGGTTAATATAGCTGTCCTGTTTAGGGGTAAGCACGCATCATTACGTTCACTTATCCTCAGTTCTCTGACCAGTTATGCATCTGTGTAGTGACTCCTGCCTACGGCCAAAAGACTCTTCTCTGACCAAGACTGAGAGCAGCGAAGGCCTGTGGTCATAAGCATGATAATTAAAAGGAAAATTGACAGTGTGACCCCTTAGCAAAATAAATATAGCAGGTTCTATCTATTTTAGGGCCTAGGATTTCCTCAACCAGGGACTTGATGACCAGGACTGTAGTAGTACTGAGCATGAGATTTCTTCCTGTGGAGAGCAGCTATCCCTAATGGTTATGCCATGATTACACCAGGAGGTACGTCTTGCCTGACGGGTCAGTATTACAGCACACGGGTTCCGTTGCTGGGTGAGACCACTGACGTTGTCTCTCCCTTAGCAGCCTAGGTAACACCTCCCAGTTCTATGGAAACTAGTCAGCATAGAGGAGTTTCCCCAGTCAGTTTGAGATTGATTTTTCAAAATCCTGCAATAAAAGCATGTACGTCTTCAGCCATGGGTCTTACTTCATCGGGTTTTTTAAAGGGGCAGCTTCTGTTGACCACCACCCTCCCTACAACCTGGAGAATAGACCATACTTTTCTGGTTTTTTAATTTGCTTTGTGATTTAATTTTTAACTAAAAATTGTATTTTTGAACCATTAATAAGGTGATTCTTTAAAAAAACATGTATTTAACTTTATGTATGTGTGTGTGTGTGTGTGTGTGTGTGTGTGTGTGTGTGTGTGTGTACCTGAGAACATATGTAAGTCCGTATATGTGCAGGAGTCCATGAACACCAGAAGAAGGCATCAGATCCCCTAGAACTGGAGGTATGACAGTTGTGAACTGCCATGTGGGTGCTGGGAATTGAACCCAGGCCCTCTGGAAGAGCAGTAAGAACTCTTAACTGCTGAGCCATCTCCCCACTTCATGTGATTTTAAAAATCATAGTCTCACCTTTATCCAGATTGCGCTTTTTAAACAATTATTTGTATTTTGTATTTTTTTTAGGGAGACAGGCTCTTACTATGTAGCGGTGTCTGGAACTTGCTATGTAGAACGGGGGTGGCCTCAGACAGCTCTCCACCTGCCTCTGCTCTGGGTGGTCTAAACGCTTGTGCCACTATGCTCAGCAGGATTTGCATTTGTTGTTATTATTTTTATTGTGGTCCCTCTCTGTGACAAAGATTGACCTAATGTGTGCCTTTACTTGGGCATGCATGGTCACTTTGTATTTTTCCCATAAATTCAGTTGCTTTTGAATATACTAATGTGATTAGTACCAGGACTCAGAGGAAGAAAAGAGAGAAGGGATGGGGACCAAGGGCTAAGGTGGAGGCTTCTTCTATCCCCTCGAAGTCACGACGGCCAGAAGGGGAGGGGCTTGCAGCACCATGGGGCAGGGCAGCGATGGCCACACTCTTTCCATTTGCACCACCATGACCCGAATGAGCAGCCAGCAGACACGCATAGACTCTGCATATTTGGGGTACTGGGTCTTTCGTGTCCCTTGGTTTCTATGTATTGTGCAGCTGCCAGCCTTAGGCCTGGAGGTGGGAGATGGGTAACTGCTACCATGCTAAGAGGTAAGAGATGCTGGCCAAAATTAGTTAGCCAACCACTCAAGCTTTACCCTGGAAACTGCAGGCCTACCACAGACTCTTGAATTCCAAAGTGGTTATGTTAGCAACTGTGGTCACGCTCTTGTTGTCTAGGAGGGAGATACATTTCTAGAGACTTTGTACTTTACCATCTTTTCTTCCACTGCTTTAAAAAAGGGAGTAACACTCCAGTTTAGTGTGTGTGTGTGTGTGTGTGTGTGTGTGTGTATGTGTGTGTATGTGCGTGTGTGTACTAGTTCATCATTTTCTTTCTTTTTTTTTCCTCACTCTGTCCTGCTCACTCCAGCCCAAAGATTTATTTATTTATTATATGTAAGTATACTATAGCTGTCTTCAGATACACCAAAAGAGGGCATCAGATCTCATTACATATGGTTGTGAACCACCATGTGGTTGCTGGGGTTTGAACTCAGGACCTCTGGAAGAGCAGTCAGTGCTCTTAACCGCTGAACCATCTCTCCAGCCCCCATCATTTTCACCTTTGGCAATTGTGAATAACATTGCTGTGCTCAGTTGTTTATAAATATCTGTAGAAATCCCGGGTATCGGGTCTTTGGGGCTTAGGTTCAGAGGTATTATAAAAATTCCCAGTCAATTAAGGAGAAACTTGCATTGGAGAAGTGCAACTGTTGGATCACGCTAATTTTATGTTTCATTTTAAAGGCGCTGTTATATTGTTCTCTCTACTTGTACGTGCGTCCGTGAGCATGTGTGTGCACGCACATGCACACAAGTGTGCGTACCTCTTCCTTCTTTGTTTATTCCATTTTTGAGATAGGATCTCTCTTTGTAGCCCAGGCTGACCTGTAACTCATAATGTTGCTTGGGTTGGCTACATGGCTCATGGCAATCCTCCTGCCTCAGGCTCATTAGCGGTGGAACTGTAGGTGTGCGCTGCTTTCCTGTTGGGCATCACATGATGTCTCCCCCTGTGGTGCTAGGAAGTGAGCCCTGAGACTCATGCACAAAGCATTCTACCACCGGAGCTTGCTCTTCACCCCGGAAACATTTCTGCAAGTTATGTTATTCTATTGACAGATTTTATACAATTGATGATACTCTCTATTACAGCCTTGGTTGTCGGTTCTTAACTCTAAACAGCAGGTATCTACACAACCAGCAGGCAAGATATACCCAGTGGACACCATCGCCTGTGAGATACTACTTCAATGAGAAAATGTATGTAGCTTTCAATGTTAAACCACAGACAGATAGAGAGGAAATGTCACTAACCTGAGTAGCCATCACTTAACAGTAAATAGTTGGGATTTGCAGACACACGACAGACTAAGACCATCTGATTTCATCCAATGTCCTGTTTCCAGAGCAGGGAATAGGTTTCTATAGCAGTTCTAACTATGTCCTTATCCAAGGCTTTCTGAATGACCTTGAGAGAGCCTTTCAGCCTCCAAGAACTGGAGCTCCTTAAGGAAACTTGAGTTAATTTTTTTCTAGGTTGCCTTTGACCTTTACGGTTCTGTGACTTAACGGGTACTTTAAGGCCATGTAGTTGTCACACATCTATGACCCTAGTTCTGGCTCCAATCACTCTTAAGAAGTCTGTAATGACTCCTTACTGGGTTTTTTTTTTTTTTTTCCTTTGCCTCTAGTCACTGGAAATGTCCCAGTTAATGATAGATTTTCCTATTACAACAGCACTGGCTTTCTGTAGCTCTGGCTGCCTGCCCAGGAAACAGAATTTTTCCTTGTGGTATTTCCTTGTGGCTAACCATTATGGAGTCTAAAAAGCATCGACAGGAAGAGGATCTACCAACTTTAAGGGAACTCCTAAAGATCAGGTGGACGAAGAATGCTTTTACAATAGCCTCTGGTGGATACCAGTTTTCCTGCAGTTAAAATTAAATTAAGGGTGGAAAATAAGATTTCTGTGCACATGCATTTCATTTGCATAGAGTCACAGGTTACTGTCCCTTCAAAAGCTCCTGTGACATAAATATGATTTTCCAAGTTGTTATGAAAAAGTCATTTGAATATTGGGCCTAGAGTTCTAAGTTCAAACTAGTTGCTTATTATAATTGTAATTCAGGTTATAATAGTGCTTGAAGGTTGGCCAGAGTGTTGGAGGGCCACTGGGGAAACCTGCTGATGAGAGCTGTTGATTTGCAAGAAAGAAAAACAACTCTAAGGTTAAAGTGCACTTTCTAATTAGTTAAAATCATGGCCAGGCTTGTAGTGGAGAGGGCCGATCCTTTGGAGCCTTCAATGTGACATTCAAGTCTCCAGTTCTGCCATGGGTTCCTTTGCTCAAATGGTCGGCACATATTTGTGCTCTGTTGCAAATATCACTTAACTTTATATGATGAGAGGCTTGGCATGGAGAAGTTTCAGCTCTCTGCAGTGATTAAGAAAAGCAGCAGATCCGTGTGTGCCCAGTGGTAGGGAAGCAGTAACGTGGCTAGATAAGAGAAGAGAGCTAACCCTGTTAAGGGGAACTTGACTTGTGTCCTTCTAAAATGTGATGAAGTATATACAACAGATATGGGCCAGTAAGATGGCTCAGCAGCTAAAGGTGATCTGATGAGTGGAGTTGAACTCCCAAATCTGATTAGCCGAGTTTGATTCCCCTGGACCCACATGGTGGATGAAGAGAGCTAACTTGCAAGGTGTCCTGACCTCCATGTGCCCACTGTAGGAAGTACAACTAGCCGGGCAGTGGTGGCGCACGCCTTTAATCCCAGCACTTGGGAGGCAGAGGTAGGTGGATTTCTGAGTTCGAGGCCAGCCTGGTCTACAGAGTGAGTTCCAGGACAGCCAGTCTACTCAGAGAAACCCTGTCTCAAAAAAAAAAAAAAAAAAAAAAAGAAAAAGAAAAAAAGAAAGAAACCAGCTGTGTGGGATTTAAAGACAAATGTCTCAATGTATCTGTTCCCCAAACGAGCAAGAGAACATAAGGCATGTCTCCTACCGCCCTGTGGGCTGACTTCTGCACTTTTGAGCAGAGTTGTCTGTTACTATAAGTACACAAAGGAAAGATACTAATGTTACTTGTTTTGGGGAGATGTTGGCAGGATGACAGATTCAGGAGTGGAGACTTGGGAGGAGAGGGAGGAAGGAGGGAGCAAGTTGAAGCAAATAACTTAGTGCATGGTTTTCAGCCTGAAAGACCTAGAAGTTGAAAAATGTTAGTGAACATTCTTCAGAGTCACAAACATACAGGTTAATAGTGTAAGGGACCTGGAGGTGCAGGGAAGGTGAGGTAGGAGGGTCACAAGCTGAGTGTTTGTCCTGCCCACAGGTGAGTTCAAGACCAGTCTGGGACATGGAGTGTGGCCCTGTCTCACGAAGGAAGAGCAGTGCTAGGGAGTATCTCAGGGTTCTTATCAGCATGGAGAAGGACTTAGATCCGATCGTTGCAACCACACACATACAAAAGGAAGTGTTCTAAGTTCTCAGCTCAAAGGGATAGTGCTCCTTTTAAAAAACGATAACATCTATTTTGAGACTTTCATACATGAGTGCTGTATTTCCATCATTTCTGCTCTCCCTGTACCCCTCCAATTCCTCCTGCGCACCCCCACTTCCCTCCCCAGTTCATGGTTTCTTCTTTTATCACTGTGTTACATAGATCTCAATGTATGTGCGTATGTATATGAAAATATAACCTGCTCAGTCCATTTGGTGTGGCTCATATGTATACGTGTTCATTCGTTAAATCGCCAGTTCTAGAACAGGCCTGCTACATTGTTATACAAAGACTCATGGACTAGGGTGGTTCTGATGGGAATCTAGTGTTTAGGATGGAAGAGCTTGTCAACAACTTCCGATAAAAAAAATTCTTCAGGAGACTGAAGAGGTGGCTCACTGATTAAAAGTGCTCTCACCTGGGTTCAGTTCCCAGCATCCACATGGTGGCTCACAATCATCCATAACTCAAGTTCAAGGGGCTCCGACACCTTCTATTCTCCGTGAGTGACAGGTGTATATGTAGTACATACATGTATGAAAAGAAAACATTTATATACATAAAATAAAATAAGTGAACATTAAAAAATCGTCAGCCTTAACATGTCTTATTTTGGTATGTAAGAGATGTATGTTTATTTATTTTTATTGTTTCAGTTAATCATTCATTAAATTGTGGATTTTTGGTGCTGTTGACTGCTAACATTGTAATTTGTGCATTTTTATGGACCCACTTTCCACCGCAGGCCAGATCTGGGCTTTCAAGGGACAATTTTAACATTGATAAACTTTACAAAATTATCTCTTGCCAAATATGGTGGCACACAACTGTAATCTCAACACTCAGCAGGTGAAGGCAGTGGGACAGCATGGTTGAAGCCAGTCTGGACTATATAAAAGGATCTCATCCAAAACAAACAAACAAGCAAATAATATGTTATGCAAATTTTCTTTTTAGCTCTTAAGGTAAAATGTAATCAACCATCAAGATGCTCAACTTTATCAATTCGCTTATTGTGGACATTGGATTGTACCTGGTGTTTAGCCAGGTATATGTAAAATATGTCTGGGAGGAGATAACAATGTTACTTATCTTTATTGCACCTATATGTCTTAGTTTGAGGGGGCAAAACTGGATTTATTGAATGGTTCCACAGAAGAGAATGTTACTCAGTTATTCCTTGTCAGGTTTCTTCATTCATAGCTTTTCTGAAGAAAATTGTCAATTCAAAATTTCCTTTATAGGTCTCAGAGGCTAGTAACTTATTGGATACAGAAAATGTCTTGTTTTCAACTTATATGCGTGTGAAAAATCACCTCTTAAAAAGCCTCAAGTGTGATATAATGCACAGCTTATACAATAGTTACTGGTAGATAGAGCGTATTTATGGAGAGGCACAGATATATTTTCTTGAGCTCCTCCACACATCTCCAAGAGTCTTTCTTCCGAGGCCCATTCCCAGGACGTTTTGTTTAGACTAAAGTAAAGATGACTATTTGGCCTTCAGTGACACACCTCATTATTTATGAGGTGCAGTTCAAAACTTAGTCTAAAAAAGCAAGACGTACCTCTTCGTTTGAGCATTTGAAAAGACTCCAAGGCCCTGAATATTTATGACTTTTTGGGTATTCGGGAGCTGGATTTGTAGATTATGGCCCGAAATGGGTAAACTGGGAATTTGGGTTTAGATTTCCTTCATAGCTTTGACATTGTTGGTGCTCTGGATAGCTGATGGAATTCTACTGTCTACAATAATGAATTCATGATTCAAGGTTACTGTTCGTTTAGGGCACCCAGGAAGAGAGGCAAGGAATCTGATGCTGAGACTGTGATCCGCAGCTCCGAAGCTCTGCTGAGAAACAACGGGATCAGGCATTCATTTATGTAAAATCGCGCGTCGGAGGGAGCTAATCCCTCTCTAATGTCACCTTATTTCACAGAATAGTAATACCAGAAAAATGCAGTTGCATATGGCTTTACATTTGATTCCAACTAGATAAGCCTTTTTGGTCCATAAACAAATAACAAGGATTTCGATGTGCTAATGTAATTTCAGCAATCCTGGAGACTTTTGAGGTATGAGAATACATATTCAAAAGCACCCTCCCTTCTCCTGCTACCTTAAAAAAAATACTCCTCCCTGGGAGTACCCAATGGTTTCAAAAATGCGCCTGGATACTTGCCAAATACTCATGTGGATGCTGTAGTATCGTCGTCCATTTTTGTTTGTTTGTTTATGATAGAAAAGGTATCGTTAGATTTTTCTTGATGATAGAAACTTGCCAAGTGTTCTGGAGCCTTTGGGATTTCTTCAGTAAGCCTCGTACCCACAGACCAGAGCTGCAAATGGACATACAGAAGTAATAATAACCAGTAACAGTAATCTGGAGACTGGGCTCATTATAGTGTGAGTTTTCTCCGTCTAAAGTGCCTGAAAAAACTTTGGAGTTCGGATCTTTTTTCCTTCTTTCCTTCCTTCCTTCCTTCCTTCCTTCCTTCCTTCCTTCCTTCCTTCCTTCCTTCCTTCCTTCATTTCTTTCTCTTTCTTTCTTTCTTTCTTTCTTTCTTTCTTTCTTTCTTTCTTTCTTTCTTTCTTTCTTTCTTTCCTTTCCTTCCTTCCTTCCTTCCTTCCTTCCTTCCTTCCTTCCTTCCTTCCTTCCTTCCTTCCTTTCTTTCTTTCTTTCTTTCTTTCTTTCTTTCTTTCTTTCTTCAATCTCACGTAAACTCCATAATAATTGGAAATGGGAAGCCAGCCTAAACACAAAGTTAATTAATGTTTTGTAAATAATTTATACAGAGAGCCTGGAGGCAATTTTATATATTAAGAAAATAATTTTGTACATGAAACAAAGTTTGTATAGGCTGAGCTATCAGAAAGGGAAGATGTTCCGGCAACAGGGGAACAGTCTGGGGTGGTTTCCCACAACCATTATGTTCTCAGCGTGTGTGTGTGTGTGTGTGTGTGTGTGTGTGTGTGTGTGTGTGTGTGTGTGTGTGTGTATGTGTGTGTGTGACATACGTATGTTCATGGAGGCCAGAGATTGACATCAAAGCATCTTCCTTGACCGACCACTCTCCTTCCTGTGCTTGAGACAGGGACTCTTACTGAGCCCAGAATCCATCTGTTTCTGGCCCACACCTCTTCTAGTTCTGTGGTTCCAGATGCGTGCAGCGGCACATGATTTCGATATAAAAGCTGGGGCTGTAAACTCAGGTCCTCATGTTTACAGGACATCACTGTCTTGATTTTGTTTTGTTGTGCTAATGTTTTAGCACTTAACAAGAGCAACCCCGAGGGCAAATACTTTCTAAGGCAGTTGTTTTTGAGGATGAGGGAACCCTTTTCTTCCAAAATGACTGTGGAATTTCAGAAAAGGAACCTTCTGTGGTAGAGGTTTGCCCCGGGGCACCTTTCCTACCATCCCAGGGTAGCAAGGACTATTCACTTTGGTGGCTTTTATTTCTTCAGCAATTATGTCTGATTTCTCAGTAGCAACCTAAATGTTCCCCTAGCTTGAGGGTCAAACAAATGAGTCCATTATCTCTAAATCCATCTCCATTAAGGTTCTCAGGACCTAGGCAGAGCAAAGCCATATTCTTCACCAAAGAACCACAAGACTTGTCCAAAGCCTAGTTCCTAGTAGAGTCCTTGTTCACCTCTAAAGTCTCCTAACCTCAGCCTCCGATTGTCTGTGTTTCTTTCCATACTCTTGTCTTCTTCTGCCACAGAATGGTTTCAATGGCCTCTGGACATACCTATAAAGCAGTTCTCAACCTATGTGATGAACACAGGCTCATTACAGCCATGGTCCCACCTCCTGGTTCTGCTTTCTGTCTTAGCTTCTTTTCCAGTTGCTGTGATAATAAGAAGAACAACCCAAGAGAGAAAGGTTTATTTTGCTCATAGTTTAAAGTATAGTTCGTCATGATGGAGAAATCAAGGTAGCCGGAGCTTGAAGCGGCTGGTCCTATCACACAAAGTCAGGGGACAGAGAGAGAGCAACAGGAGCTACTATCCTGATTCCCCTCTCCATTCACACTGTCTAGGATTTCCTGCCCGCAATTAACACAGGCCTTCCCACATCAATTAACATAATTAACTCTATTATCTACATAAGCAGTTCTCAACCTGTGAGTCATGACCCCTCTGGGGGTCAAACCACCCTTTCATAGGGGTCATATATCAGACATCCTACATATCAGTTACTGACACTACAGTTCATAAAAGTAGCAAAATTACAGTTATGAAGTAGCAATGAGAATGATTTTATGGTTGGGGGGTCACTGCAACATGAGGAACTGTATTAAAGGGTTCCAGCATTAGGAAGGTTGAGAGCCACTGCTCTGTATGTCCGGAGGCTTCTCTCTCAGGTGCTTCTAGATTGTGTCAATGTGATAGCAAACACTTATTACATCGCCCTCGGTTGAATGATGCGTGGGTGATTCTGGGAATGTTCAGAAAAGATTTTATATTGCAATCAAAGGGGTCTGAGAAGGGCGTTTCCTCCTTGAAGGTGTTGAATGAACTTTGTCTCCAGTCACAAACATTTGAATGTTACCTCTTGTGCTTGTTTGAGTAGGAATGGTCCCCATAGACTCATGTGTATGAATGCTTGGCCCCTAGGCCCACTATCTGAAGGGTGGCCATGTTGGAAGAAGTGTGTCACTGTGGAAGAAGGCTTTGAAGTCTCATATGCTCAAGCTAAGCCTACTGTGGCACACGGTCTCCTTCTGCTGATCAAGATGTAGGACTCTCAGCTCCTTCTCCAGCACCACATCTGTCTGCACACTACCATGTTTTTGCCATGATGATAATGAGCTAAACTTCTGAAACTGTAAGCCAGCCTAATTAGATATTTTCCTTTCTAAGAGTTGCTATGGTCATGGTGCCTCTTCACAGCAATAGAAACCTTAACTAAGACACTTTTCCCATGAGGGAATGCAATAGCATTTCTCACTAGTGTTGAGTGAACATATTGCAATTTGTTTTACCAAGGATTTTTTTCCGTTGAGGGTATTCAGTCTGTATTTACTCAGAATAGATTAAAAAATAACCTCAGCCTTTTTGTCTTATTGAGAAGACTCTTGCTAGCTATTGATTTGAGGGAGAACAACTCACAGGCAATGCTAAGGTGAACTGTTCCTTAGTGGGTTATGTGAAGCCTGAGAAGACTGGTATGTCGAGCCTAGCGAAGTGCCCACCAGATGGGTTTTTTCCTGCCAAATTGCTGCTTCAAATCTTCATGACTTCTTAGGTGAAATCTCCTAATAATTGGTGAGCACTGGGAGCTGTGGTCAGAGGAAGGGTTTATCATCTTGAATCAAACGATGGGAAAGACAACCAAGAGAATCAGCAGAGCAGCTTTGCTCCAGAACACCAAGTGCTGTGAATCAGATACAGCAGCAGTTTGCTTTCTGTCCATGTCTCAGTGCAGGGCATGTGTTCTGTCTCTGCAGCCACACTCGCTCACACTCCATGCAGAAGAATGGCTCTAACCTTCTTTGAGTCATGGCTTCCCAGCCAGCAGCATTGCTTTCTTGACTGGCAAGAATGGCAGAAAAACAATTCCAGGGTCAGAGATGCTCTCTCCGTGAAGAGAAGAGAACATTGTACTCTTCTTTGATCACTTCCTTGGCAAGAGCTAAGATACTTGCACACCAAGTTTCTTGCCAGGGAGGTGGGTGGTGAGGGAGGCAATGGCCATTTCTGACCCTCCTTTGGGAGGGAGTCTGCGCTGCATCTTGAGTCTATGTATGGAAGATCTTTATAGCCTGTAGGCTCTTGAGACAGAAGAGTCAGAGATATGATCTTATATTCACAATAACCTACTGATACACATGTCCACCTGCAGACAGACAGAGAGATTGGGAGACAGATAGACAAGAAATAGAGCTTGGTAGGAGATTTTTAAATGACTAGGTATATGACCATAGAAGCCTTGTAGGATTCTGGGCTCTTCTCTTTGCCTCTGACTTCCTTGTCAAGATGTGAACAATCTTGCTTTTCAATGCACTCCTGCCATATAAGCTACCACAGGCCCAAAGCATAGGACCAACCCATTGTGGGCTGTGTGTGACAGTCTGTCTAAATGTCTAAAACTCTGAGCTTTTCCCTTCAGAAACTGGATATTTGTTAAGAGTAATTGTGGTGGTTTGAACCAGAAATGTCCTTCCTTGGCTCATGTATGTGAATACTCTGTCCTCAGTTGGTGGAGCTGTTGGCGGGATCTTCAGGAAGCAGAGGCTTGCTGGAGGAAGTACGTCATTAGGGGCGGACTTTGAGAGTTCATAGCTCCGCCCACTTCCTGTTCTGCCCGTGTGCTTCCTGTACACAGATAAAATGTGATCCTGTTCCTGCTGTCATGTCATGGCTTCCTCACTCTTACGGACTCTGGAACCGTAAGGCAACAGAAACTCTCTTTTCCTTAAGTTGCTTTGGTCGTAGTCTTTTATGAAAGCAACAGAAAAGCAGCCAACACAGCCATGTAAAGCTGACTAATATGCCCACAAAGAAAGATTTCTGCCTTTCTCCAGCACCTTCCCATCCTTCGTCCTCTCTAGTCCTAGGTAACCACGAATATAAATACTTTCTGGGTCTAGAGACCTCTCTGGTTTTGAGATTTCATATGAATTGAAATTTCTGTAGTGCTGCAGATTGAGCTTAGGATCTCAGTGCATATTAAACAAGCTCTGTGCTATATCGCCATCTAGTATGTATCAAGGTTCATTCATGGTATAGCGTGTATTAATATACCATCTCTTCTTATTGACAAGTAATAGCTCATTGTATGGGTGTACTGCGTATTGTTTTTCTCACTTACTGATTGATGAACATTTGAATTGCTCTTCCATGTTTACTATTATGAATAAAATTGACACTCTTGTTCCAGTTTATGAATGGATCTACTTACCTCTTCCAGGGGTAGGCTTGCAGTTGACTGACTCAGTAATCCAGGGAGCTGGATGATTTAAAATGTTTTCATGAGACAATGGTGTCTGGTATCACTTGAGTTTAGCCTTCTTGTCTGATGAGCGAGCTAGCAACAAATTGTAACCATTTTGCTTATCTAGGACCACTTCACTTTCATTGTTGCAACTTTGAATTGATACAGGATTATCATTACTCAATGGTTTTTTTCTTTAAGCTCTTTGCATATGTCATTTTAATCCCTCATGGCTCCTATTGTCTCTGATGAAAGCAACTCGTAAATCTGACTGGGATATCCTTTTGTTTTGTTTTGTTTTCTGCAGAACCAAGAGATCCAGTCCCTTTTCTGGCCTCCTCTGGTTTCTATGGCATACATCTTGTAGATACTCACACAGACAAAAATTAAATATTTTCTTTTTTATAAAAATAAAGTCTATATTTGCTAAAACATACATTTAAAAAAATTAAAGTCTATAATTTATTTTTATGTGCATTGGTGTTTTGCCTGCGTGTATGTCTGTGTGAGGGTGTCAGATCTCGGAGTTACAGGCAGTTGTGAGCTGCCATGTGGGTGCTGGGAATTGAATTCAGGTCCCTCTAGAAGAACAGCCAGTGCTTTTAACTGCTGAGCCATCTCTCCAGCTCCCAACAAATATTTTCTAAAAAAGAATGTTCAATTTGGTGGTTGGAGAGATGGCTACGCATTTACCCACTCTTTTGGCCTTCTAGGACACACACACACGTGGTATGCACACAGACAGACACACATACATAAATAAGTAAATAAATAAATGAACGTAAAAAGTTAAATCTGCATACTCAGATATCACAGTAGGTCTTTACTGATGCTCTAACATCCAGACACAATTGAAGAAAGACCTCAGGCTAAGATTTTTTATTTTCCTTACCCGTTTTTGAACTCTGGGTTGCCTTTTAAATTTGCAAATTACTGCTAAGCACATACTAGCATTAGGTACATTAACATTCCTCAGCACAAATGTCACAGTGAACACAAAGCCTGTCCTCTTACCTAGAGCATATGGTTTTAACAACAACAGTGATAATTTTTCATGTACCAGAGATGAACAGTTTGGCTTTTTTTTTTTTTTTTTTTTTTTTAATGAATTCAATCTGTTCTTGGTCCCAAGCTTGTAGTGTGATTCTTTCTGTCTGAATGGCTCTCGAAAATGAAATGACAATCTGTAGATGTGTCTCTTTATCAACAAGGGTATTGAAATTTTGGAAGACACAGGAACAGATGAAAGTACTTGGTTCCGGGAATGAAAATTACATATGGATAGAATCCCAGTCCAATAAGCTTCTCCGGTGTTCTCTATTGAACAATTAGTCCTTGCCTGACTGCAAGGGCTTCTCACCATGTCCCGAAGGAAACAAGGAAATGTAGGTTTTTAGTTTTTCCAGAAAACAAATATTTTGCATTTCCAGCCTCTTTAAGTTTCATGGAGTGTGTTCCCTTGCCAAAGAGAATAGTTTTGCTCATGTCAGGCCAAGTCTCTGTGCGCCTGAGTTGTGAGTGTGTAGTTATGTGTCTCTGTGTATACAATGTGAGCCTGTACCTACAGTGTAAAGTGAATATGAATAAAAACAACTAAGAATGCTTAGTATCTTGATTAATTTGATTTATAAAAGGTTAAAAATCTAATTCATTTCATTTAACCTTTTTGAAGAGTTTATTTATTTCTTTAGTATTTAGTGTGCGTACGTATGTACATTTGTACGCGTGTGCCCGTTGTTGCGCATTGATGTGCGTGGGGTTATATGCATGCAGATACCAGAAGAGGGCATCAGATGTTCTCCTCTATGACTCTGCCTATTCCTTTCAGGCAGCGTCTGTCTAGGCTGCAAGGCAGAAAGTCCCAGCAGTCCTCCTGTCTCTGCCCAGCTTGGAGCTGGGGCTAAAGGCATTATCTGTTTGTTATGCGATCACTAGGAGCCAGACTTTGGTCCTCATGATTTCAGAGCCAGCACTCTTCTTAACCATTGAGCCATCTTTCCAGCCACTTGTCTTATCTAATTTTTAATATCATGGAAGCTTACATGGCATAAGATTGCTTGACAAAATATTCTAAGCAGCATAACTCACTGTAAGCACGAATCTGTAAATATTTCACACATGCACAATAAAAATCACCAGGTGTCCCTTATTTTGGAAGGTGTCACAGTAAAAGCTAAGCACACATGCAAGTAAAAAAGAAAAAAAAACTGAGGGAGAGAGACTTGTTTGTTTTATAAAACAGGCCAAAATATTGATGGCACAAGTTCTTTTTGTGGATGCTCTCAGACCCTTCAGAATGCAGCATATTGCCGGGCAGTGGTGGCGCACGCCTTTAATCCCAGCACTTGGGAGGCAGACGCAGGTGGATTTCTGAGTTCGAGGCCAGCCTGGTCTACAGAGTGAGTTCCAGGACAGCCAGGGCTACACAGAGAAACCCTGTCTCAAAAAACAAAACAAAACAAAAGAATGTAGCATATTGAAATGTCGCAGTTATTCTGTATACACCTCCATCAATAACAATTCTTCCAGCGGCTGAACCAGGCCTCTACCCACCCAAGTGCGAGCAATCATCTCAGGATGGGAACCAAATTGCCCCCTCAAGCAAAAATAATTTCCTGGACTCGACTGGCCCCCTGCTTGAGCTAATGATCAACCAAGCCACCAAGACTGTTTGATTATGCATCTTTCTCAACCCTGCGTGGTTTTGTCCTTCTCTATTTAGTCCTGGGGCTGTTGATACTGAAGACGGGGCTCTGAACAGCATTCCACTGGTTCTAAACAGTATGGTCACACTGAGTCACGCTTTTCCTTCTTCACCAAGATGTGTTGATCTCTCTTCTTGAGGTAGTGATGGCCCAGTCTAGTTTGTTGGAACATGGAGAATCAGGTCCATGGTCTAGGACTCTGAAACAGTGCAAGCGGATATACAGTGCCTCTGGAGGAGTGAGGTGTGTAGTACAGCTCCTGGCTTCGAACCCAAGCACACCGGGAAAGGTCAGGTGAGAGTTTAACACAGGGCTCAGAAGGGTGTGAGACTTAAGATTTATGAATCACTCATTTCTAAGTTTGCCATGTAATATTTTCAAGTTGTAGTTGAAGGGGGCTTGGAATCAGCACAGAACATGCCCAGACACAAAATTCTTGGCACACAAATGAGATTTCCTTATCCTGGAGGGATGAGGTAGGGGTGGATGGAGTGAGGGCTTCCTCTGGATTGGGCAAAGGCAGTAGCAGATGTCTCTGTTGTTATTTTAGGAGAAAAAGGGGAAGTCTGTGCTAGGATGAGTTGGTTGGTCCTGATTGGACATATTAGTCAATATAGCCAAAAAATGAATCTTGATTGGTGGATCTTGGTGGGCAGCATCAGGCATGAGTTAGGTATAAAGAAGTGGCCAAAGAAGGGAGTAGAATTTGGTGGCTAGCTTTAGGACCATGGGAGTGCCTAAATAAGAGAATCTAACAGGTTTAGGAAGGGAGAGGGAAGTAGGGGAGGGCAAGACCTGCTGGCGCCATGTTTACAATACGTGGAGCTGTTAGAGAGTTGTGGGTGAGGGAAAGAAATATTTGACATGAGAGGAAGGAATCCTGCAATCATAAGCTTAATGAGAGTCACTTCAGGGTGGTCAGAGAAGAGGCATCCGGTCATTCTAAGTTTACCTCTTCATGCTGCCTTCTGAGCCTTCGCTGGACCAGTATTGATGGTGATAGTTATCTATGCCCCGTAAACTGCTGGCATTCATGGTTGACACCAAGACTCCTAGACGTGTCTACTCTTTTGCTGGTTCGGGCTACCTAGCTAGCCTTGTTCTGCCTCGGCTCCATCTCACGTGCCCCATTGTTAATAGCTGTTGGAGCAGAAGAAAAATGTGGAGAAGGATGCCCTTACACCGATCCTTATAAAATTAGCACTTGAGAGGGAGAAAAAGGAAGGCTAAGCCTTTCCCATTTCCACACCTTCCCAGGTCAGCTACAGCCAGCCCATGCTACTGTGTCAGCCAGAGGCGTTCCAGGGATCTGAGAATATCATAGGGCTCATTAGAAATCTAAAATACTCCGTCTCTGTGTTGGGAACAGAAGGCTATAATGATGCAGGTATGGACATCCAATATGAATCAGCTAAAACATGGTTGGTGTTGGACAATGAATCAGCACAAAATGGCAGACACTGGATGGATGTCTGAGGAACCCCAAAGTTAACATCGATGCAATCTGTTGTGGAATTTTCTATAAATATGCTCTGGAGGTCAGGAGCCTGGACCTTAACCAACCTGCCCATGTGTTGACCTCCATGTGGCCTGTTTTGTTTTGTTTTGTTTTATTTTGGTGTGTGTGTGTGTGTGTGTGTGTGTGTGTGTGTGTGTGTGTACTTGTGCCTCCAAGCAAGCCTGGATACCTGCTGGAGGCTGCATGTCAAGCAGCTTGCAAGCCTGTGAATAAAGTATATGGGCTCATGGTTCCTGAAATCTATTCAACCTCTAGGTCTCCCAGAATCCTCAGTTCTTGGCATCAGAGCATAGACCTCACACACTGGATAGAGTGTTAATATGCCAATAAGACATATGACACATGTAAAGGATAGAACATGTATGACATAGCCTGTACTATGCCAATAAGTCAGAAGGCTTTTGTCAAGGTAGCATAAAAGCCCATCCTTGTACGACAGGGCCATAGTCCCGGCTCCAGCCCTCTCCCTCTCCTGGAAGTGTGATCTTTCTTAGTAATTTCTCTCCCTTTGCTTGCTATCTGCCATCACTGTCAATTCTTTGTTTGGGGAACACAAGAATCCAGGACCCCCTTCAGAGATACCCCTGAGCCTGGTTCTCAGCCAGGGGTAACACGGTGTCTTTGGTTTCCTCCTTGGAAGGAAGAGGAGATATAATTTTCACTCTTTCCTTCATAAATGTTAACTGAGATTCCCCGAGACAGAAAATAAAAGATTAACAAGAGAAAAAAAAGCAAATAGAAGTTTATTAACATGTAGACATCCTGTACACGAGAGAAAAATACAAAGAAATGAATAAATCTCAGGTTTAGATTGCAAAGAAAGGGTTTGAGCCTCGGGTTTAAATAGCACCCTTGTCAGAAACAAAGGATGACTGCTGTGTGGAAAGGTCCTGGGCTTAAAAAAAATGGTTAAGAAACAGGCAGGAAGGTACATTAAACAAAGGTAAGGTTTGCTACGCGTAGCTCAGTCAAGCTCTCCTCCCGTCCCTGGAGACCTTGTTATCATTTTCTTGCTGCTACAGAGAGAGAGATTGCTCTACGAATGGAAATTTCCTTTATAGATGTAAATTTTTTTCACAAAAGAATACCCCCCCCCCCCAGCTACAGTCTGTGTCAGAAGCATCTCAAGATAACCAGCTCAAAATAATGAATGTACCAAAGCGGTACATTGTGCTGCGTGGCTTCTCATTTCTGTAGCGGTTTGTCGCCGTGGGGTGTGCCCCGCCCCTTTCCTTCACCCACCTTTGCTTTCTCCATCCCTCTCCCTCTTCCACTACCCCTTTTCCCATTTCTTTTTGGTATTAGCCAGCTATTGCTATGACAAAATAACAGAGGCAAACAAGCCAAATAAGCAGAACAAACAATTTAAAGAAACAAAAGACGTGTTTTGATTTCTGTATTAGGGTTCTCTAGAGTCACAGAACTTATATGTAGTCTCTATATAGTAAGGGAATTTGTTGATGACTTACAGTCTGTAGTCAAACTCCCCAACAATGGTCAGCAGCAGCTGTGAATAAATATCCGAGGATCTATCAGTTGCTCAGTCCCACAAGGCACGCAGGCGAAGAAGATCGAATCTTCCTTCTTCCAATGTCCTTATGTAGGTCTCCAGAAGCAGGTGTGGCCCAGATTAGAGGTGTGCGTACCACCACACCTGAAACTTGTGTCTTCCAGTCTCAAGATCTAGATCACAGATGAGCCTTCTAACTCTGGATTGTAGTTCACTCCAGATATCGTCAAGTTGACCATCAGGAATAGCCACTACAGCTTCTAAGTCTAGTCTTTGGTCATTTGGTCTTGGGGTTTCTGAGGCTGTGGTTAGGCAGAATATCATGGGATGAGACAAAGCTGTCCACTTCACTCTTGTATGGTGTGTGTGTGTGTGTGTGTGTGTGTGTGTGTGTGTGTGTGTTAAACTACAAACTAATCAAAGCATGAATCCTTTTATGGGATCAGAACGTTCACAATCCAATTGCTTTCCAAAGTCCCTACCTCCATATGCTGCTGTCGTAGAGACCAAGCCTTTAACACATCAGGGTTTAGGAGTCCTTGAAGATCCAAACCATAGCACCCATGTTCATGCTTTCTCCTTGTTCAGGAATACCTCTTGAGTACCTACTATGTGCAAGGCATTATATAAGACATGTGGTAACTATGAATAACATTAAGATTCCCACTACATTTTAATGAAGGGAGTTAGACAATAATAAATAAGCAGAAATAAATGTCTAGAATGTGAGAACTAAAGCAGTTTATGAGAGATTGAGTGGCCAGTTTGGGGGAGTGGATAGTGGGGCATAGTATTAAAAAGAAACAGCTGGGCTAGGCAGGATAGCAAGGTTTTAGGGAGATCAAAGCTGGTACAATTTTGGGGTTCTTTTAAAAACTGAGAATGAAAAACTTACACCTTCAGATAAATATTTACTTAGTGAGAGATTTACACTATCTGACGGAACCAGAGCATTGAACGTTGATTAATAAGAAAGGTCCTGGAGGCAGTGGTCCCATCCTTAGATTAAACGGTTTACTAGAAAGTATGGAGATGTGCTTCTCAGGTATAACTGCCATCCTGCTCCATCATCTACAACTGCTGGCAACTGTCCATGCACACAGGGCCAGCTCAAGCCTTAAGCCTCAGATAAATCTGCGCTGTAGTCAGCTCCGTGAGAAGAGAGATGTGCTCAGGGCCGGAGAGAGAGGAGTTAGACAAGAATATAGATATCCGAAGGAAGAGTGTTCCAGAAAGAAGCTGAGAACGAATTGGTTATACTGCCCCCAACTGTGCCAAAAGACTATTCTGCTGCTCATGGGTACTTCCTGCTCCTCCTCTTCTTCCCTCTCTGTTCCTCCTCCTTCTGCTTCTCCTCTTCTTTCTCCAGTTACTCCTCCTCCTCTTCTTCCTGATCCTCTCTTTTCCCTCCTCCTGCCCTTCCTCTTCCGGTTCCTCCTTCTGCTCCTCCCCCTCCCGCTCTTCCTCTTCCGGTTCCTCCTTCTGCTCCTCCTCTTCCTGCTCCCCCCCCCCCCCATCTTCCTCTTTCTTCTCCTCCTTCTGTACTTCCTTCCAGACGGAGACTCGCTATGTAGCCCAAGTTGGCCTGGAACCTGTGGTCCTCCTAACACAGCCTCCTGACTACTGGAATCCGGTCTGATTCACACAACTAGCCAGACAGAAGGCCTGTGATCTTTGCACAGATCGTAATTCTTCTGACTACAGTGGATAGAGAGCAGAACCCACAGAGCTCTGGAGCAAGGCCCTGAATATGTACCCGTGTGCCTCTCAAATGACACCCTATCTATGATCCTTTTCCTGGTGTACCAAAAAGGAGCTGTTTACAAAGACTGTGGTGGGCTGTTTTAGAAAAGATATTACTTGTGGATTGATAGAAGCTATTGGAAAAATAACCGATTACGGTTGTAGTATTGCACTGTCATTTGCCAGGAGCTAGGTGGGCTTCTCCAGAACTGCTACAATTTGGAAGATCAAGCGCTATGCACTTAGTATTCAGTGCAGAGGTAGGGGAGCCTTTAACCAGAGGGGCTTGTGTGAAGCGATGAAGTCTTTCAGCACTGAGAGCTCTTCCTGATGTACTAGTGTGCTTTTTCTCCATCCTCCCCTCCCTGCTCCTCCCCTCTCCCCATCTTCTTTACCACGTTGTTGATAAAGAAGCTCTCTTGTCTCATGGTCTCACTGCCATCGTGTTCTGACCAAAGCATATGCGGCTAAGCATCCTTGGACTGAGCCCTCCTAAGCTGTAAGCAGAAGATGTTTTTTCCCCTTTTAACTTATTTGCATTAGGTGTCTCCATCCCAGCTGTGCAAATGTAACCCTGCCAGGAGCTGAACAGATGAGGATGTCCATTCAGACACTTCCAGCTTCCCAAGTGTGGCAGTTCTGTATTTGGTTATAGCCACAGAAAACGGAAGTAACACAAGAGTTTAGAGTGGTAACCAGATGGAGATGTGATGGAGGCCACACCCTTCTCTCCTGTGAATCCTTGAATGTTAAATCTCAATTTCTGCCATCTCCTCGGATTTTTTTTTTTAATTTAAAAATTAAGTCAGCATACAAAATATCAGACATTACGGTATTTTCAAACAAGTTGTGTTTCATGTATTCCCCTCTCCACCCATCCTCCTGTCCCCTACCCCCTGCCCATCCCCCACCCTCTAAAGCACCAACCCTGCTCTGTAATCCCTATCTCCTTTCTATTTCCCTGCTGCATATAACACGTTGCCCTCCGCCATAGCCTCCCAGCACCTCTTTGACGCTGTCTTAGGGTTTACTGCTGTGAAGAGACACCATGACCAAGGCAAGTCTTATAAGGACAACATTTAATTGGGGCTGGCTTACAGGTTCAGAGGTTCAGTCCATTATCAAGACAGGAGCATGGCAGCATCCAGGCAGGCATGGTGCAGAAGTAGCTGAAGGCTGCTAGCAGAATACTGGCTTCCAGGTAGCTAGGATGAGAATCTTAAGGCCACGCCCACTGTGACACACCCACTCCAACCAGGCCACACCCACTCCAGCAAGGCCACACCTCCAAATAGTGCCATTCCCTGGGCTAGGTATACTCAAACCACCGCACTCTGTTAATCTCCTTTCTAGTTTAGTAGACTTTACCCAGTTCTACACCCATTCATATACATGTTTTGTGTAGGTTACATACTCTTTCCTTTTATTCTGTTGGTTCACAAATTGCAGAAGTGTGTATATGCTGCCGGATTCTGCATATGGTCACCCTGATTGTGAGAGTCCTGCAGCCTAGAAAATGTCTGCCTTAGCCTTTCTGAGGTAGATTGAAGGAAGAACTCTGATTTGGTTGTTGCTTTTCCTCAGCATAATCCCACATGGTCTTTTCTTTAGCTAGGTGTCATGATGACACTTTGTAGCCCTTGGCTTCTTCATTCCCTTTGGTTGACTAGATCAAGCAACCCCTTGCCGACTTCTCACAGCCCTGGCTTTCCGTCTCCCTCTATCATGAATGGAAGGCCATTTACATTCTTGCCCCTGCCTCCCAACTGATACTCCTGACTTTAGAATCGACTCCTTTTAAGCTAGTCTTTATGTTGCTGTTAAATTATCTTTTAAAAGATTTTTCTGTGGTGGTTTGAATAAGTCTTCATAGACTCATGTATTTGAATGTTTAGTCACCAGGGAGTGACACTACTTGAAAGGATTAGAAAATAGAATAAAATCTGGTCACGTGGAGCGGCAGACCACTGTCCCACTGAGCCATCACTGAGCACTACGCTGGGATGCTGTCTTCTGCTCCTTGAGTAATGGAGACTCTTGTCTAACTTTCCTCATAACTGTGGAACAAAAGGAAAAGAGACTGAGCATCCTATTTATAGTGTCCTAGTTTTTAAATGCTATTCCTCACGACTGGGCTAAGTACTCCTGTGCTCCGTGCTGAAGGAGCAAGCTTCTTTTCTATGAAAAGCCGATTGACCATACAAAGGAGTGGAGAGAGGGTTTCCAAAAGTCTTCTTTTATAAAAATAATTTCATTTGGTTGTTGAAAGAAAAAAACTCAGACAGAGAAATGTTTTTGAAAAGATTCTAATCCTCATGTTTTCATAATTTGATAACTTTATAACCAAGGATGATTGAAAACCAGAGGAGGGATTTCTGTCAAATATTGTAAGACAACAAACTTGTGAGCCTCGGGAACATAATGTTAGCAGGGACACAGACCCTTCCTTCTGTGGCAGTTGGCTGTTAGATATGAGAATGTACAGTTCTGCCTGGAGGAAGATGTGGATAGCGGTAAAATACCAGCTGATGTTGTCACAAATCATTGATTCCGATGACTCCCATAAAGATTATCGAACCTGCAGTACTTGTTCCATAAATGATGAAAGAGTTTGTTCTCTTTAAATCTCCAGGTAGCCACACTTCAAATGAACACAGCTTGGAGAGCCAGAGTGAAGTCGGTACTGTTGAAAAGTGGTTAAGTGTTTCAGACAAGAAAATATGTTGAGATCTTAAAGCAATATCTACTATTGACAGTTGCACTATAAAAGACATTAGAAAACAAGCCAGTGTAGCAAGTTTATGTAGACCACATTTTTGTTTTAATTTAAACAATTATTTTTTTTAATCAACAGGTAAAATCGTGTATAGTCATATTACACAACACAGTATTTTGATATATGTGTATGTTATGGAATGGCCAAATCTAGATATTTACTATGCATCGTCTCATATGCTTGTCATGTTTGCATGCGTGAACACATTCGATGTATTCTCAGTATATTTTATATATATAATTGGGATGGTTTGCATATGTTTGGCCCATAGAAAGTGGCACTATTAGGAGGTGTGGCCTTGTTGGAATAGGTGTGGCTGTGTCAGAGGAAGGGTGTCATTATGTAGGTGGGCTTGGAGGTCTCCTAGGCTCAAGCTCCACCCAGAAGAGAGCCTCCTCCTGGCTGCCTGCTGAAGACAGCCTCCTCCTGGCTAGAATACAGCATTCTCCTGGCTGCCTTTGAATCAAGAGGTAGAATTCTCAGCTCCTTCTCCAGCACCATGTCTGCCTGCTTGCTGCCATGCTTCCAGCCATGATGATAATGAGCTGAACCTCTGAACTGTAAGCCAGCATCAATTAAATGTTTTCTTTTATAAGAGTTGCCTTGGTCATGGTGTCTCTTCACAGCAATGAAACTCTAAGACAATTACATAAAGATATTAAATGTTAAAATTATTAGGTATATGTTTGTGTTTATGTGTGTGTAGAGCCATGTGTGCACAAGTGTGTGGAGGTCAGTGTCACCTTGGGTGGCAGTCCTCAAGTATATTCATCTTTTTCTTTTAATATAAGATCGTGACTTATCTTTGGCTACTTTGCGGGTTCTTCTTTCTTCCACCCTTTCTATCCCCTAACACTAGGTAGGAGAGAACAAAGGAAAGAAAGGAAAGTGGGGGACATGATCGTTAGACTATTTCCTGCTGATCAGGGCCGTTGAGTTCCTTGGGGCAAGTTTGATCTTCACTGTTGGGATCTCTAATTTCCTCTTCTTCTTTCTTCTTCTTTCTTCTTCTTCTTCTTCTTCTTCTTCTTCTTCTTCTTCTTCTTCTTCTTCTTCTTCTTCTTCTTCTTCTTCTTCTTCTTCTTCTTTCTTCCTCCTCCTCCTCCTCCTCCTCCTCCTCCTCCTCCTCCTCCTCCTCCTCCTCCTTCTCCTCCTTCTTTGTGCATGACTACCTAACAAATCACGACTAACAACAGCCAACAACAACCAACCAACAACCCAACCTGGCCTCTTGAGGCCCTAGTGTTTATATACCCTCAGAAAATCCCCCAGAATTCCAAACTTCATAATTACAGAAACTATCTGCCCCTGGAAAATCATGCAACTGCTTATAGCACGAGTCAAATCATAGTCAGCTGCTGTGGACAATCTGAAGCAGGCCCATATGCCACACCTGGGATTAAAACATACGTATTTCTATTTATTAAAGGAATCAAAACTCCATAACTGTCCCTACATAAGGTCTCTTTTTAGCCTGGAACTATGTTACATAGAGTAGCTGGTCAGAGAGCCACAGAGTTGTGACTCTGTACCTCCCCAGTGTTGGCTTGGAAGCGTGAACTACCATGCCTGACTTTTATTTATTTATTTATTTATTTATTTATTTATTTGTTTGTTTGTTTGTTTGTTCGTTCGTTCGTTCGTTCATTCATTCATTCATTCATTCATTTATGATTTTTTTTGAGACAGGGTTTCTCTGTGTAACCCTGGCTTTCCTGGCTTTCCTAGAACTCACTCTGTAGATCAGGCTGGCCTTGAATTCAGATAACCTGCCTGCTTCTGCCTCCCAAGTGCTGGGATTAAAGGCGTGTGTCACCACCGCCACCACTCCCCTCCCCCAATGACTCTTTATTTTTAATCTGGTTTCTGGGAACCACACTTACTTCTTTCTGCTTGCAAGGCGACTACTTTATTGACGGAGCCATCTCTCCAGCTCAGTTTTATTTCCAAGGCAGGATCTTACTGGGTAGCCCAACTACCCTCAAACCTGTAATTCTCCTTCCACCCTCTGAAGTACTGGGCGTTCAGGGATTTACCTCCATGCTCAGTGCAGTAGACCTCTTGAACTGTATAACTAAAGTCCTTGGACCAATTTTTTTTTTTTTTTTAAGACTTATTTATTTCATTTATATGAGTACACTGTCGCTGTCTTCAGACACACCAGAAGAGGGCATCGAATCCCATTACAGATGGTTGTGAGCCACCATGTGGTTGCTGGGAATTGAACTCAGGACCTCTGGAAGAGCAAGCAGCCAGTGCTCCAGCTCTGGACCAACGTGCCTTTAACCCTTTTACTCCTGGTCTCTGGTTACTACCTCCGGAGACCACTTAAAATTTTTCTGTTTCCTTTCTAAAACAATAGATCTCTGGTTATCTGGTGTAGGGAGCTGCTGCCGCACCTTAAAGATGGCACCGGTTTCCTGCCTGACGCCACCCTGCAGGTGGTAAACATTTTGGCTGCAGGTGGTAAACATTTTCTTTATGGCTGTGGGTGGTGAATTACATAGCTTCCGCTTTAGAGTAGCCAATCTGCAGAGTCTTCATGGCTCAGTTTGATTGCTTGGCATAAGTAGATAAAAGCCGTGGTAGGGGAAAGAGTAAGTAAGAGGGAGGTAAGTAATAAGAAAGAAGCTTGTACAAGGAACCCGAAATAAACTGCTTGAAGAAGATCTCAGTAGTAGCGTTTTTTCTCCTCGTTGGCCGAGGGGGACGCGACAATCTGGTACCATGAAAAACAAATGTCTGATTGTGGTTATCCATACCATTGTTAAATTTGATATTATATGCTAAAAGTTTCCTTCAATTTAAGTTTTAGTATAGAATTCCATTTCATAAATATTTGATGAGCACATATTCTATGCCAGGTCATGAGGACATAGAGATAAAGGAGGGGTTTTGACACTTGGAGATTTCCGATCCAGTAAAAGGCTCAGAGCAAAAGATAAACTGACATCACCATATTGCAGAGTGTAGTTGCGTTATGAGTTTAGCATCATGTCAGCACACAGACAGACACCTAAGCAGACTGAGTAAGGGCAGGATTCCCTGATGAGATGGTGCTGAGTTGACTTCAAGAGTAGCAGGCATCAGGTAAGCAAGCTGGTGGTAGAGAGGCATTCTGGGGAAGGAAGGCAGTCTGCAAAGGCAATGGAGCAAGGCCCGGACATCCGGTGCAGTTTGTTAAAGTGACGTTGTGGATGCAAAGGGGAAATACTCTAGGGAGTGCATTCGGAGGGATTTGGGTTTCCCTTAAGAGTAACTGGAAGCGGTGGAGAGAATCAAGCAGGGGAGGGAGAGGGTATCATTTGCATATAAAGAACGTCATCCTAACAACAACATAAAGAGTAGATTCACAGGTCTTCCAAGGAGGGAGATATTTTTGGAAAATTCCTGAAATTATTGGGCTATCAGCAAAATCATTAAAAGCAATGATGGAGAGAGGAGAATGATTTAAGAGCTATTTAGCTTATAGAATCAAAACACTTATTGAGAAATCAACATTGGAGAGGGAGACTGGGGGGGGAGAGAGAGAGAGAGAATAACAGCAACAACAATAAAGTTGTCTCAGAATCCCAGAGGTGTGTGTATGTGTGTCTGTCTGTCTGTCTGTGTATATATGTGTGTCTGTGTATGTATACTGTGTGTGTATGTGTTTCTGCGTGTGTCTGTGTTTATAGTGTGTATGTGTACATGTGTAAGTGTTGTGTATATGTGTATGAGTTTGTGCATGTTCGTGTGTGTGTCTGCATACTGTCTGTGTATATAATGTGCATGTGTGTGTATGTGTATGTGTGTACGTGTGTGTGTGTGTGTGTGTGTGTGTGTGTGTGTGTGTGTGTGTGTTAGGAAGCTGGGGGTTGACCACTCTCTTCTGTAACCTCAGTCCTCCGGCAGGGAGAAGCTGATGCTGGAGGGTTGCTGGCTAGTCAGTCTAACTGAAATGATACGTTCCAGATTCAATGAGAGTCCTTTTCTTAGAAACAAGATTGGAAAGCAAATCCAAGGGTTGGGTGAAGCCATTGCTTGATGGTCCTGGGAATACAGAAAGACGAACCCTGAAAGGTTTATGAGTAGTCTTTCGAGTAGACGTGTCCAATAGATGTGTAGCTGGTTGTGAAGCTCTCAGGATAAATTCTGTGGAGGCACATGTTTGGGAATCATTATTGGTAGCTGATGTCAAGAGAAGGATCCCCAAAGAGAGCACAGAGTGAGGCTGGAGCCAGCCGCAGGCTCCAGGGAAAGTCATCTGAATAACAGTCAGAAGAAAAGGAATTTCGAAAGGAGAATAAAATTGAGGAGCCAGAGAGGCCAGAAGAAAACCAGAATGGGGTACCATGGGAGCTGGTACAACAATAGTTTGAAAAATGGAATTCAATCTATCTTGAATAGAAGGAGTGGAGGGTCTGTGTCTACTCCATTGTCACCTTGCCAATTAAAATTTTTCTTTATTCTGCATATAATAGCTATTAAATATAAAGTACATGTTTAAATAAACACACATAGCCACGTTTTGTAGATAGTCTTAGCAATTAGGGCCATAGAAGGTATATTGTTCCTTCTGTATTCTATGGTAATGCCAGAGGCCTTCTTTCCACTTGTACCTGAAGAAAAGCCCAGAACTATATAAAGTAACTATTCCTGAGATTTCCCTGTGTAGACATGAAATTTTATGGTACAGAAATGAACTCTAATATGTGACTGAGTGGGTTCTTTTGAGAGATAATTTATAACGCTATAATGTAACTACTTTGCGTTCACAAGTTCAGCCACTGAGTTTTTATATTTGTCATAATGTCGGAAATTACCCTGAGGTGGCCAGAGGGTAGCGGTACTTTGAATATGATGGAAATCTAGTCGGAGCCTCAACACTGTCACATAAACATTAAGCCTAAATAATTGAGTGAGAAAATACATTTAAAAGGTTTTCTCTGTACATTAAGTCCACAACATTTTATAATAACCTCAGAAAGGTATAGAATCTAAGTCTCAGGGACTGAAAGTGCTAAAAGAAAAGTCAGCGGAAACTTGGAAACTTCTCTTTGGTGTGGTGTGCACATGTGTGTGTGGACATTTGGTTAATGCCATATTTAGAATCCAGATCACCCCAGACGCAAGATGGCATATATGAGTTGTCTGGATCTTCACAGAGAGATCTTAATTTTTATTATAGATAATTTTATTACATAATATAGAAATATATTGGTCACCCTCCCATCTTGGTATGTAGAGCAACCTTAGCATGCTGATGAATCAATAAATTTCTCTTGCATTTTGTATCAAAAAAATATAGAAATATATTAACTATGGTTTGAATTGAATGCAAGTCAACCAATTTATTCACAGTTCATGTGCTACAAAATAAGTATAGGCTTTACACATGGGGAAAAGATGCTGGTTTCCACAGACATTCACAAACAATGGGAGGGTTTCCCCAGCTTGTTACTTTTAAAAAAACATCAAAATAATCAAAACTTTGTAGTGCTTGTAGTACTTTGAAAAAGAAGTGTCCACTCTCCCATCCCCCATAGTCCTGGAGATTTGAATACCAGGTCTGCAGTTGGTGGCACTGTTTGGGAACTTAAGTGGCATAGCCTTGCTGGAGGAAGTGTCACTGGGAGCAAGCTTTGAGGTTAAAAGCCTCCTGATATTTCCAGCTTACTCTTGGCTTTGTGTTCATGGTTGCAGATGTCAGCTCTCAGCTTCCTGCCTCAGCCACCATGCCTGCCTGTTGCTATTGCTGTTCCCACCATTAGGGACTCTAACCCTCTGGAACCAAGTTGTCTTGGTGATGGCTTTTTTTTTTTTTTTTTTAATCACTGCAATAGAAAACTAACTAATATCTATCTACTTTTAACCTAGAATCAGCATGTGGTGTATTTGGTCACATTTGCATTATTAGTCTACATGAGAATATTGAAGATTTGGGGCAATGATACCTCATAGGCAGTTCTGTACTTCCTGTTACCTGCTTGACACGTGATTAGTGATGCACAATTTGCTCACCTGACTAAATCTCTAACAAAAAGCTATTCAAGGGAGAAAGAGTTTATTTTGGCTCGCGGTTGGAGGGCACAGTCCCTCACAGCAGGAAGGGCATGGCAGTGAGAGGCTGGTGTTCAACTGCCTTCCCCTCACCCTTTAATTTAGTCTTCAGTCCATTGGATGGCACTGCCCACATTCAGGATGGATCTTGTCTTCTTGGTTCAACCTCTCAGGAAACACTCTCGAAGGTGTGCTCAGAAGTGTGTCTCCTGGGTGATTCCAAGTTGATAAAGAGGAGTCACCTTTACAGCTAAGCTGGTGCCTGTCAGATTTCCTTTGTCACTAGTAGACAGTCTGAGCATGGGGACACAGCTAAGGTGAGGGTTCAAGTTCTAGTCCTTGTTAGGAAGCTGCCTTTGAAACAGGTTAAGGAGAGGATGTGATGGCCAATCTTAGTTCTCAACGTGACTACATCTAGAATCAACCAGAAACCCGAGCAGCTGGGAACACCTGTGAGGGATTTTTCCCGACTGCGTCTACTGAGGAGGGAAAGCTGTGGTGGTTTAAATGGGATTGGCTCCATTGACTCAAACATTCGCATGCTTAGCTCCCAGCTGAAGAGCTGTCAGGGAAGGGTTGGGGGGGGGGGTGGCCTTGTTGAAGGAGGTGTTGTTACTAGACTGGGCTTTGAGATTTCAGAAGTTCTCTCTCTCTTGCCAGGCGGTGGTGGTGGGCACCTTTAATCCCAGCACTCCAGAGGCAGAGGCAGGTGGATTTCTGAGTTCGAGGCCAGCCTGGTCTACAGAGTGAGTTCCAGGACAGCCAGGGCTACACAGAGAAACCCTGTCTTGAAAAAAAACCAAAAAAAAAAAAAAAAAAAAAAAAAAAAGTTCCACCCCCCCCCCTCCATTCCTGTTTCCCACCATTGCTGTCAAGGACTGACCTTCTGAAGCTGTAATCCAGCCCCCAATTAAATAGCTTCTTTTATGAGTTGCATTAGTCATGGTGTCTATTCACAGCAGTAGAAACCCTAATATAAGGTAAAACCCCACCATAAATCTGGAACATTTGAGGTAAGAAGACCCACCCTGAATCAGAGCCACACCTCCTAGTGGCAGCCTATATAAAAGAACATGGAAGAAGAAGGCCTTTGTTTTTTGCCTGCTTGCCCTCACTCTCACTGGCAAGTTCATCTACCCTTCTGCCAAGGCATTCCTTCACTGGGATTAGAACCTACTTTTTCAGGATTCCAATGTATGCTGAAGATCGGCTGAGGCATCCAGCCTCATGGACTTAGCAACTATCAGATCCTAAGCCTTTCTAGCAGGACACAGCCATTTTTGTAGCTGGACTTCAGTCTAAAAATTCCAAATATATATATATACATATATATATATATATTCTATATAATATATGTATATTCATTCTATATTATATATATTCATTCTATCATTTTAGTTCCTCTGGCTGTTGTGTTTTATAAAAATGAAAAAGAAGCCAGGGATATGTTTGGTGGAGGTGTGGTAAGATGTGGGGTAAGGGCGTGCCTCTGTGGCCCCTGCTGAAGCGTCCCCCGCCCCCAAGGTACCAGCCACACAATGATATAGTATACAATAGAGTTTATTCAAGGCATGGGAAGGGGAGTTGAGGAGAGAGAGAGAGAGAGAGAGAGAGGAATAAAGAGTAAAGGACGGCCATGAGCATGTGGAGAAAGAGGGGGGAGAGTAATGGGGAGAGAGGGGGAAGAGGGTAAAGGAGCAAGAGCAAGAGGAGAAGAGAAGAGAGGGAGGACGGAGCAAGCAGCCCCTTTTATAGTGAGTCAGGCCAGCCTGACTGTTGCCAGGTAACCATGGGGTGGAGCCTAGGCGAAATGTCAACACTGGCTAATACAGAGTTGGATAGGAAATATGGTACATACAGGGTGGAGCAAACATCACTCCGTGCTGATCTCCATCCTGCCGTGGCCTCTGGAATGTATCTTTGTCCTCTGCTCAGACCTGCCCCATGTCTGCTGCAGTCCGATAGGCACACTGAAGACAGTTCTCAGTGGCATTTGAGATGAGAGTCTGTCATACACAGGATTGGGCCCTTTTACATTCAGACCTCCCAGGGTAACCTTAATTAGAGATCGGCTCTCTAAAGAATAGTTAGGATTAAATGAGCTCACAAAGATAGGGTTCAAATCCAACCCCAGTGGTGTCTTTATAAAAGGAAATGCACTAGAGATGTGGCATACTTACGGTCACGTGTAGACATAGTAAGGCCACTCGCAGTCTGTAGACCAGAGACAGGGGTCTCAGAAGAAAGCAGCTGTGCTGGCTCCTTGAACTTGCGTTCTGGGCTCTGTAGGGCGTTGCTACGACGGCTCTCCAAGTTCCGTCTTGAATCCTTGCATGCCCGTGTCTACTTCTTTTTCCCATCACTCCCTATGAACTTCCGGGACAGGCATCTTACTTCTTGATTCTAATTCTTTCTTCCTGTCTATAAAAACATATCCCAGTTGTTGTCTTTCTAATCCTTTAAGAAAACAAAACCCAAACAAACAAACAAACAAGAACAAAACACTAAACAGCTCAAAGGCAGAGGTTAGATAGGGTGAGTAGCTGTTCTATGGAGCACACTATAGGGATTATGGGAGCTGTTTCCTTTCTCTCTCTGGGGAGAGGGGTTCTCATCATCTCATTCAGTCTGCTGCGTTTCTCCCAGACTTCCTCTCTCTATTCTGTCCTTCCACCGTCCACATGGAGTCTATCTCATTGTTTAATTCCTGCACAGTAAAGACGGTAGCAAAGTCAGTTATTCTTGAGTCTTGGGAAGATCTGAGGACCCTGCAAGAGCAGCCTCACACTTCTCAGATGTGTCTTAAGTGGAGGACCCACCAGACAGATGATGCTTGCTGGGACTGACAACCCATCGTGTTTGACTCTGGCTCCCTCTAGGTTTTCTCATCTCCTTCGTATCAGTTTGTACAGAGGCAGGCAGCCCAGCGGGGTGAGAAATGAAGCTGCAGTAACTGTGTTCGGGATCCAGGAGCTTCTTCGATCTGTAATGGAATCTGGGAGAGCAGAGAGATTGGCGGAGATTCCTGGAATGGAGTCCAATCATGGACGGTGGCAGAGACACCAGACCCACATCATTTGCTGGTATAAACCTTCTCTAGGGAAGGGACTGTGCAAAGAGTGTGTTTAGGTTTTTGCCCAGTAGTCAACAAACACTGAAAGACAATAATCTTTATGGGCTGGCATGTAGAGACTGTGTGGCCAAAGCCAAAGAGACTAGCCAGTACTCTCAATTTTCCATCATTTACTTAGATAATCATCTTTACCCTGCCTGTGGAACTGTGAATTTTAAAGTGAGGGCCAAACCACTCAGTTTTGTGACGCTGGCATAGTTGTGGGTACAGACATGGAGCTGACAGTGCCTGTTTATCTCCAGGTAAATGTGTCCGGGGCTTAGGTGTTAAAGGGATGTCACGGATTCGAATCCAGAGAAGACACATGGAGGAAGGGAAAGACCAGAGGAGGCTCAGAAATGATGCGTTTCTACACAATAAAGGTGAGATGTGGGAGAAGCACCTGGTTAAGTGGTGCTGACACTGAGAGTTATCTGTGTCCCAGGGGAGCCAAGCAACTGATTGCTTGGAGGGTTGGGGATGTATCATCCGTGTAGTTACTGAAGCTGTGAAGGCACAAGCTGCGCGTGGGGGCGGGGGAGATGGGGGTGCTGTGTTAGTCGGGGTTCTCTAGCGTCATAGAGTGTCTCTCTGTATCGAGGGAATTTATTGTGGTGACTTACAGTCTGAAGTCCAACTACCCCAACAATGGGCAGCTGTGAATGGGACGTCCAAGAATCTAGTAACTTCTCAGTCCCATGAGGTTCAGTATTTCAGCTGGTCTTCTTTATAAGCCGGAATCCTGAAGAAGTAGGTTCCAACAGATGTGCTGGCAAGTAAGTGCAAGCAGTCAAGAAGAATGAATCTTCCTTCTTCCATTGTCCTTATGTAGGCCTCCAGCTGAAGGTGTGGCCCAGATTAAAGGTGTGTACTACCACTTCTGGATCTGGGACTTGCTTTGTCCCAGACTGGCCTTGAACTCAGAGATCTCCTTGCCTCAGTCTCCTGGGATTAAAGGCTTGTAATACTTTGCCTGGGCCTAAGCTTTTCATGGCCACTGTGCCTCAAGATCTCCATGCCAAGATCCAGGTCAGGATCACGGGTGTGCCCTCCAATTCTGGATTGTAGTTCATTCCAGATATAGTCAAGGTGACAACCAGGAATAGTCACTACAGTGCAGGAGGTCAGTAAGAGGAGAAAGTGGTTTTGATACAAGCTGTGAGACTCAAGGGAGAGGTCTGGAATAGGGCAATATCCCTTTTCTATGTGAGCTCCAGGTCAGGCTGAGGTTAGACAGCATGAGGAACTGGTGCGAGCAAGCAGGAAAAGCTGAGGAGGGAGGGAGAGGTTGCCTGTCACCTGTACAGTGGTTTCCAGAGAATACTCTACATTAGATGCTAGTGGCATGCCTGCTTTATATTGCTTTTAAATGATTAAATGGTAGATCTTTACAAAAAAAAAAAATGAGTACTATAAGAAAATATGGAGAAGCCAAGGGTAGTGGTGCATGCCTTAATCCCAGCACTGGGGAGGCAGAGGCAGGCAGGCCTCTGAGTTCAAGGCCATCTTCCTCGATATTGCAAGTGCCAGGTCAGCCAAGGTTACATAGTAAGACTCTGTCCCAAGAAAAGGAGGAGGAGGAAGAAGAGGAGGAAGGGGAGGAAGAAGAGGAGGGGGAAGAGGAAGAGGAGAAGAAGGAGGAGGAGGAAAGACATGCAGAAGACAATACAAAATAATCTATAATCTGATCCTTGGTGAGGGCTTTTAACTATTTTGTGTTTCCTTCCCGTCTACTCCTCTTCACACATATGTACACACATATCATATTTTGCCATTAAATTGACATCATACTAAAGGTATAATTCTGGGCCCCGTGACGGTTAATTTCCATAGCCAGTTTAGTAGGACTTGGACCGTGGAAACACAACTCTGGGTGTGTCTGTCCAGAAGGATCTTTCCAAATGGTTTTAGCAGAGCAGAAAAGTGTCGAGTGTACGGCACCGTTCCGTAGGCTGGGGTTCAAGACCGAATAAGAAGGAGAAAGTGGTCTGGGCACCAGTATTCTTTGTTTCCTTCACATTCCTCCACGCCTGTGCCTCTACCTTCCAACTGCAAGGCAAAACAAACCCTTCCTTCTTTAAATAGCTTCTGTATCAGCAATGAGGAAGTCACTACCATGTGTCCCATAATACAGCGGCTGACACATGGACTCTGAAGTCAAGTTCAAATCCTGACTGTGCAGTTGATCTTAGTCAAGGTTCTTAAGTCTCTAATTCATGTTTCACGTTTGAAAAATGAGAAATTATAGAATTGATTATGCTGTCAGCTAATAGGATTAAATGAAACCATATACAGCAACTTATTGCAATGTCTGGCACACAACGCTTTACAATTTAAAAGTTTTCTCCTTTAACCCAATACAGCTAGTTCCTATATTAAGTATTTGTAAAAGGAGGACTCTTCCTGGTTTCTCAGCACCCATTGTCCGGATGTCTTCTATCTCCATCCTCATCCCCCACACTTAGCCCCCTTTTGAGACAGATGTCACTATGTAGCATTGGCTGGCCGGGAACTCAGAGAGATCTGCCTGCTTCTGCCTCCCAAAACTTGGATCAAAGGCACGCACTATCGTGCCTGGCCTGGATCCATCCCATTCTGAGGGCAGCAGAAGTCTGAAGTTAAGACGTCACTCTAGAAGGGCAGGCTCTGCAGTCCCTGTACATGGGCTTGGCTTCCGGCGCCACTGCCTAGTCACGTGACCTAGGATGAGTAGCTTAGCTTCTATAACCTCAAGTTTCTAATCTGAAAAATGTGGATAGCAACACCCCTGCTGCGGTGTACGATAGTTACTATTGCACGTGGAGCACTCAGTCGAGTCAGTGACGATGAAGCTGTTCCCACGTCACTTAAAGTATCTCTGATGTGTGTCTGCTAGAGCACATTGGTTTGACAGTCTCTAGGAAGGGAAGTTATCTAAAAGTATAGTTTACCAGGAAAGGGAGAGGTCTGGTTGGTCAGTAAACAAAATGTATTTTATGTTTCTGATAGGTACAAGTAAAGCAAAACTTTTAAAATCAATTTGCATTCTGGCTAATTTTTAGCATTAACTTTACACAAACTAGAGTCACTTTGGAAGACTCAACTGAAGAAATTGCCTTCATCAGAATGGCCTGGAGCTGTGTCTGTGAAAGACTTTTCTTGATCGATAACTGATGTAGGAGGAGGGCACCTCCTACTGTGGGCGGCACCATTCCTAGGCAGGTGAAGCTAGGCTGTATAAGAAAGCTGGCTGAGCATCAGTCAGGGGGTGAGCCAGTAAGCATCCTCCATTATTTCTGTTCCCAACTTCTCTTAGTGATGAACTGTGACCTGGAAGGGAAATCTTCAATAACAATCTGAAGCTGCTGTTGGTCATGATGTTTACCATAGCAATAGAATAACAGAATTAAACTATGGCAACTTGCTTTTCTTACTTTGTTTCTTTCTTTCTTTTAAGATTTATTTGTTTATTTTTTTCATGTACATTGTCACCACCTTCGGATAGACCAGAAGAGGGCATCAGATCTCATTACAGATGGTTGTGAGCCACCATGTGGTTGCTGGGAATTGAACTCAGGACCTCTGGAAGAACTGTCAGTGCTCTTAACCACTGAGCCATCTCTGCAGACTAACTTGTTTTTCTTAATTTTTCTTCCTTCCTTCCTTTCTTTTTCTTTCTTCTCTCTCTCTTTTTTTCTTGGTAAGATTATTACCATAAGAAGGACGAAACACTTCCTGGAAAAGTCCAAGTAACTTGCTCTATAAAACGATTCCACAACAATCAGCCTTATGCGCTTCAAGCCACACCTCGAGTGTTTACTGCCAGGAAGAGGAAGCTCCAGCGGGTCTGATGATCCTATCACCAATGACAATTTATCATGAATAAAAGTACACACTCAAATATTATTATTTTTTGGCTTCAAGCCTTAGTACTGGAAGTAGGACATAGCATATGTTTTCTGGTTTTCATGTGGTTACTAAGCTCATTATTGTCCTCAGACATAATCTTGCATTTGATGTCTCAAAGAACAAAGGATTCAACACCGCATGTATTATTGTCAGGGAAAATCCTGGTACATCTTCAGCTATTATCACAGTTGATGATACAGGCCTCAATTTTAGAGTGTTATTCAAATTCCTTTTTGATGTATTCAGTTCATCGTTTGCTCCATGATAACATTGGTTATGTTAATATAAATCTTCATAATATTACATAGAAGCCTGACGTCTATCTTGGGAAAATACTCCTATAAAGGAATCAGGTTCCTGTTGTTGTTAGGAACAGAACTAAAATGGGACCCTGACTTCCTTCCTGTCAGTGTCCCCTCACTCTGAGGCATCCAAAGCAGGTCAGCTAGTAAACTTCCAAGACCCTACCTGCTTCTGGAGTAAGATTTCTACCAAACATAGACATTCCACAGGACAAATCCTGGGCCAAGAGTCTGTGGATCCCTAGGAAGCAAACGAACGTAAGGCAGAGAATGCCTTGGAAATCATATAGAAATCATATACTCAGGTTTCAGAGCTACCAGCAGGGTCTTCAAGGGTCCACGGTCAAGAACTGTCATGTGAGTCAAATCCAGCATTCAAATCAGTTCCAGATTTCTAGTGTTTACTTCAATAAGGGATGAAAGCTAATTGTGAAATCCCATACTATTTCAGCGCCATTAGGAACTGTTAAAATGTTGTCACAGACATCCCACACCCTCCGGAATGCGGAGATGGATAGGTTGGGTTTCACAGGGATATGGCGGCGTTATATTCTCCTTGCTTATGGGTTGCTTAGCCTTGTATGTGGTCCACCACATCTGATAAATGTTCATTCCTATAACCCATAGCATGCCAGTGGTGAATGTCCGATAAACACACACAACACAGCCAATGTTAGTGATTATTAGGCTCCAGTGAGTGGAAGGAACTCTTGGAGAGCCCGTGAAAGCTTCTAGCTCACAAGTCACATCCAGGGCACCATGGAATCTCTGAGTGTGGGATCCTTTCCCCTGCACATAAGTGACATTGTACCCCCGATGCCAGCCAGTAGTCAGGAGGCAACGTGTGTACAAAATTATATTTTTCCATTTCAGGAATACCGCATCTTTTGAAAACTAACATAAGTGTAATTTTAAAAAGTTATTATTAAAGTGAAAAAATTAAAGAAAGAAGAAAAGATACAAGCATGTATGCACACTGAAAAGTGTAGAGAGTGAGCAAACGGCCCGATGGCTTGATCATGTGTTGTCACTGTGGTCAGCATGGAAGTCTGCAAAGAGAACTCAGCTGGCTTCCCAGGAGACAGCTTACCCCATAACTTCCCAATGCAGAGCCCCCACCTGTCTCCCTAAAGATCCTGCTAGTTTTGTCTGCTTTTGAATTTTACATAAATGGAATCACGCTATTATTTTGAGCTTTCTAGTCAATGTGTAGATGTCATACCAGTTATTTTAGCAGAGATTTGGGTTTTGTTGTTGTTTCTGTGCTGAGGGCTGATGTCAAGGGTTTGTGTGAACTAGAAAAGCACTCTACCAACTGAGATATATCCACACTCTCAGAAATAAGTTAATATAATGAATTTCTATTTGGGTATTGAAGATGTGGAGACAAAAAGAGACCAAGGAGGCATCATGAAGACAATAAGTTTAGGACACAATGGTCACCTCCTGGGATGATGAAACCTAGGAAAGAAGTTGGAATTGTTAACAGTTAAACAGTCAAGGAGAGGGATACTGAGGAGGTGAATCTCAGACCTCTAATGAAACACAGTAATGCTGTTTTTTTGATGGAGGTAAAACTAAGAACTAAGAACTAAGAACTAAGAACAGCTGATCCCATGAGAGGGTGTGGTCCTTCCTCCTCCTCGATTGCAGGCTCACTCTGGTGTTTACTGTTGGTAGAGCCTGGGAGAGACAGAGGTCTATGGGGAGGCGGAGAAACGCTGAGCGCAGAATGGAAGGATGGTGTGAGCTTGAAAATGAAGAGCTGCCGGGCAGTGGTGGCGCACTCCTTTAATCCCAGCACTTGGGAGGCAGAGGCAGGCGGATTTCTGAGTTCGAGGCCAGCCTGGTCTACAGAGTGAGTTCCAGGACAGCCAGGGCTATACAGAGAAACCCTGTCTCGGAAAAAAAAAAAAAAGAAAGAAAAGAAAAGAAAAGAAAATGAAGAACCTCCTCTCTGGCTGTTTCCTTTGCTCCACCCAGTGCATGTAATCTTTGCCTACTGTACATGGATCAGTAACTCATTCATTTTTGTTGCTATAGAATAGTGTGCTGTATTAACGTAGCAATCTTTTGTTAAGCTTTTAAAAAACTACGTGTGTGCGAACATACATGAGTACATATAGGTTTGAACCCATCAATGTGATGCCCAAAGGGACCAAGAAAGAGTGTGAAATCCCCTGGGGCTAGAATTGCACCCACCATGGGTGTTGGGAACTGAATGCAGGTCTTCTGCAAGTGTGGGACCATGAAAGGCAGCCTGGTTTCTGGCTGAACTAAGGTTTAACACCCCCCCCCCCCCGTGGACCCAGTAGGGGGTTCCCAGCAGGGGACAACCGTACAAGGGATGGCAGGCGTTTACCATGTTCCTAGAACCAGCTCCTGACACGTGCCTGAAGCTCTCCATAGGTCTGTGACATTTAGTTACGTAAAGGGAGTGCCCCCAAGCCCCTCCACAGGTAGAGGCGTGGTCAGGTAGCCTCAAGATATTCCCATGTTGATGAGGCATCTAGATTCCCAGTTACTATTTTAACCTCGTCCCTCCATGAGGTTGGGGGGGTATGGATTCTCATGCCACTCTCCGCCATGACAATAAACACCCTAAAACCCTGGACTGTCTCTCTTCATCCGGATCCACCATGGGGAACGAGGGAACAGGCCTTCGCCTAAAGAGCCACGTCTAGTCTCCTGCAGAAGGTTTCCCAGTGCTCCCAGCCACGGCCACCACCCACCCAACCAACCCAGCTAGCTGGCACCAAGCCAAGGATTCGCTCCCCCCACCCCCCTGCAGTGCTCCTCCCTTCCCTGATTTTCCCTTCTCTGCATCATGTGTGGCCCCACTTCATTCTCAGCTCTTCCTCCACAGCATCCAACGGCATCTTCAATGTCCAAGAGCTTGGGAACCTGACGGAGCCGGCTGCATATCTCTGGGACCCAGGCCGCCCTCTCCCATCCCCGGGCAGTGGTACCCAGCAGCTTCACACAGCCCGCCACCCGCCAGCAAGTTCTGTGGGGTGTGTTCAGTCAAACTTCCTGTGCCCTGCCTCTCCGAGGAGTGCCGAGCGCCTGGGGAGGACATGCGGGCCCATCGCTTCACCCCCTGCCATTTTACCCAATGTGCAAGGGCAGGATGCACGCTTGACTGCCACATCATCTTCCCAGGTCTTGTTTACCAATTTGTTGTTGGTGAACACTTGTGGACTATTCTGGTTTTCACTATTGTGAATAGTAGTGAGAATGGCTATTCTTAAACGTGTTTCTTGGCATGCATGTGCATATGTTTATGTGGATATTTGCCTAGAAATGAAATTGCTGTCATAGGGGAAGCACACATTCAACTTACCACGTAAGGTCAAAGAGTTGTCTGAAAGAGCTGTGACAGGGTCCAGTCTCACCACTGACACAGGAGAGCAACAGCTTCTACTCGTCCAAGCCAGTCTTCCTCTTGCCAGTGTTCTGATTTTAGTCAGCCTATCATGGGCTATCTCAGGGTTTTACTGCTGTGAACAGACACCATGACGAAGACAAGTCTTATAAGGACAACATTTAATTGGGGCTGGCTTACAGGTTCAGAGGTTCAGTCCATTATCATCAAGGAAGGAGCACGGCAGCATCCAGGCAGGGATGGTACAGGAGGAGCTGAGAGTTCTACATCTTCATCTGAAGGCTGCTAGCAGAATACTGGCTTCCAGGCAGCTAGGATGAGGGTCTTAAAGCCCACACCCATAGTGACACACCTACTCCAACCAGTCCACACCTAATATTGACACTCCCTGGGCCGAGCATATACAAACCATCACATGGTGATAGCATTCTATGATTGGATTTCTAATTGTCATTTCCTTGATGATTAATAATACTAAATGTAATATATATTCCATATACCATTTTATATCTTGTAAGGTCTCTGCTAAAATATCTTGTGTGGTTTGTTGTTTGACTATCTTTTCTATCAATTTGAAAGATTTCTTTGTAGATACTGGATTTAAGTGCTTTATTAATAGATAACATGCTCTTTCTCTGCTTTGTCATGCCTTTCCTCTCTCTTTTATTAAAGAACAGAAATTCTCTTTTAAAGTATTGATTAGTATTGTCTATGCAGGTGAGTGGGTTTGCATCCATGCCTCATGTGTGGCGGTTAGGGAACAACTTAGTCACCAGGACTGTCCTTCTACCTTCACCTGGCTTCTGTGGCTCGCACACAGGTAGCCAGGCCTGCACGGCAAGCATCTTTATTCACTGGGTCATTTTGCTGGCCCAAGAACAAAAACTCTTAATTTTAATAAAATATAAAGTATGATTTTTTTCCCTTAAATACTTAAAATTTTTGTTTTCAAAAGTATTTTCCCAAGGCAAAATTATGAAGACATTTTCTTCAATTACTTTAAAAAAAAAAAAAATCTGCGCTGTCTATCTAATAAAAAGTCACTGCCCACGCAGGATGATTTAGGTTGAAAGTGAATTCGAGAGCCACATGCAATGATGTCTAAATGCATTAGGTCGCGTAGAATTAATTTGAGAACATTGCACCATCTTGGGAAGTTCTGCTGCACTACCCCGGCTAGAAGTCGTATTGCGCACTTTCACACCGGCTCTGCAATCCACCTGGCTTTAATTTTTGTGTCTGTGCTTGGTAGTACGCGGGTTTAACTTTTTCCGTATGGTCCTCTAATTAACCCAGCCCTATTTGCTCCTTCCCGCCCCGACGTTTGGCAGCACTAACTAGTAATTTATGAAGTCTCCACTTAAAGTGAGCCTGTTTATGTGTGCTCGCTTCTGCCCCATTAGTCCATTTCTCCACCCTTGTACCCTTAAGTACCACATGGTCACTGTTAGCATCCTTCCATATCTCCTGATATTCAGTAGCTAGTTCAACTCCTCCCAACTGGTTCTCCTTCAGTCGTGCCTTGGTTCTTCTTGGGTCTTTACATGTCCACAGGCATTTTAATTTAATTTAATTTTTCAATGTTCAAACAATTTCAAACTCAAAGAAATGTTCCAAGGACAGAACCAAACTATTGTCTTCTAGGCCACTTGCGAGTAGATTGCGCCATCCCTCTTGGACACTTTGGTGTTTCTACCAGAAACATTCTTGCAGAACCTACAGCCACCCAAATCCGGAATTCAGCTCTGACTTTTGATTGACAGCTAGCCTTGGACCATATTCAAGCCTCACCGGTCATTCCGAGGACTCAGCTGAGGACCTTTAGCACGCGTCTCTTTGTTCTTTGTCAGCCAGGAGCAGCTCCTCAGTTGTTCCCTGAATGCTGTGTTCTTGACTCCATATGAAGACTACAGCCCGTGCTGTCAAATGCCTAGCCAATGCAGACTGTCTCTGTTGGGTCAGTTTTACATTCAGGTTATTGATCCTTTATTATTATTATTATTATTATTATTATTATTATTATTATTATTATTTTGATACTTTATTTACATTTCCAATGTTTCCCTCTTTCTAGGTCTCCTCTTTGGAAACCCCCTATCCCC